>JARHVA010001274.1:1425000-1830000 GCA_037957365.1 Torreya grandis | reverse complement strand
TGGCCTTTCATTGTATCCATGTTGCAGGCTCTTGTTTTGGTCATTTATTTATTTTGACAGTCTAAACTTTGTTGGTAGTTGCCTCCATAATAGTCTTAAACCTAATAGTATTTGGATCTAATGGTACATCCACTAGGGTTTCCCTCTAGCCCCAACTTTATATGTTCACTCTATAGAATATATTGGTTATATTTTAGCTCACAAGGTTAAGTAGGGTCTCATTCGAGGTATCTTTCTTCTTAGATGATCTTGTCAACTTATTAATTTCCATTTTGTTGATGATACTTTTCTTACTCTTGAAGAGCAGGTAAAGACTTTCACATAAGCCATGTAATGTCTTAAAAAAATTGCCTAGTTTTTTGTATTTGTGAGGGACTAGGATCCTTGGTCTAATTCCAAAGAAAAATTCAATTTAACAATGTAGATTTGCCTACTATTATTTACATTCAATAAATAATGCCAGACATTATGTTGCATAAACTGGGTTTGCAACTGCCATGATAATAGTAGATGGACATGAGATGGAATTATGATACCCACTTAGAAAATTATTCTCTAAGTCTCCTCCATCAAGTGATGATTCCTTTTTCTTCCACTCTTGAAAAGATAAATAGGTGTTGGAATCTCAATTCCTTCCCTAAGTCTTGGCTTACCTGGATTGACCAAATTTTGAAGGCTAATCTTGAACCCAAGTTGGCTCATTTCTCTTGATGATTAATTTTTAAGGGTCTTTTGTTTGAGGAACATTGAGCTCCCATATTGTAATTTCTCAACACAAAAACATCACTTGCAAATGACAAGGGTCTTTCAAACCTACATTTTGGTCATGTTTTAAAACCCAGTCTGCTTGGCAATGGATTCACAACCTTTTCCAACCATACTAACTTGATACATTCTCATGGTGCCTTGCCCTCCTTGGGGATTCAGTTAATTGACCTGATGCTATTATTTTTTTATGTAATTTATTTATAGTTGTTATTATTTTTAATTTATGTAAAGCCATAAATAATGCCTTGTTTAACAATGAAGGTTCTTCTTGTCTTTTTTATATTAATGATAAGGTTTTTGTGATATATTTGGCTTTCAAGTAGAAATAAGTCCAAATGGAGAAGGTTACAATGGAGGTCTACCATATTTAAGTGTTACTATATCACTGGGGGAGTGCTTCTTACAATGAGTTGTCACCCTAAATGTCCCACCTAAAGGTATGCCACATTCAACTACCAAGAGACATTGAAGTCATTCCTATAGTTGCAGTCACTTCTCCCCTCACATTCAATAGGGGAGGGATTGGAGGTCACCACCACCACGTGGGAAGACTAATACAAGTCCCTCTTGGAATAGTTATCTAACTAGTCCTTTTGACACTATAAATTAGCTTTAGCACATTCATGGATGGGTGATAAACATGACTTTATCTTTGGAACCCATGAATGACTGGGTGGCATTAAATCCCCCTTCAGTAAAGCCTTTCACTTGGACTAATCTACCACCCAAGGATGATCCTATGATTCTTTCAAGTGTTGTAACATGTACTTAATTCTCTTCTGAGGATATTTTAAAGTTTGTTTAGATTGTCGTGTTTTATCTAGTTTGTTTGCTTGTTTCTTATGTTTTGTTTCCATGATTTGAGCGAACATTTTATCCTCCAGCATGAGTCTGAGCTATTCATATCAACTGGCTATGTTGCTATGTTACCTTATGTGCATTTATTATTTGTATAATAAGATATATTTAAGTGTTCTAATTTAGTAAAAGGGTAAAATTTCTACCTCTACTCCTCACCCCTCCAATGGTCATTTATGCCCTTCATCACACCTAGATATCTCCATGGCTCCCCTAAAATAACCATATCTACCTTTATCAGCAACATTGTCCTTAGTAAACCTTGATTCAAAAGCTCTACCTACTATTTTATGCCCTCCAATTAGGTATTTTGATCCATATTCTTCAATGGATGATTCACCATCTCTTATTTTACTCATTCCTTCAAAGTAATGCTTGATATTTCTATTCCAACCCTAAAATATCTTCATAATGACCAATTTTGTGTGGAATCCATAGGTGTTTTCCCTATGGTAAATCTAGGTGTAGAGGCTTTTGAATAAGAGGACTATCTCTAAGAACATAAGTTCAATTACATATTCACTGGGTTTTAGCCTAAGTTAACTAATATTCATCAATGAGTCAAAATGACTTGAAACCTTTAAATTCTCATGAGGTTTTTATTTATCTATGTACACACAGAATTTTCATTATTTTATGTGAAGATATTGAGAACATAATCTTTATTCTCAAAGCTAGGAACTGGGTTTGGAAGGGTGTTAGACTCTGTATGCAACCTTGATATGCATTTTTTGACACTTCCTAAGATCTGGTTTCTTCTACCCCAATATGGGTTAGGTTGTTGAACCTCCCTCTTCAATTCTAGACTCATTTCACCTTCTTTACCTTTATGAATGCTCTTGGATTATTTCAATTATGTGCTTGAGATAATAAACCTACATTTAACCATTTTTGTAGGGTTTGTGTGGAGGTAAATTTTGAAAATGGCCTACTACTACACATTTGGCTTAAAATGGAAGTTTGGAAGCAAAAATTATACCATGAGCATATGGCATTCAGATATTATGCATGATTCTCTCATGGCCACCTAGTTGTCAAATGTCTAAACAAGCCTTCTACTAATTTTTTTGGTTTTTTGAAATGGAAAATAAGGTGCAAATATCTACCATAGACTTGGTAGTGTGGTACTGAAAAACATTACCATTCAGTGGTTCCTCCCCCCAACAAGTTGGAGTCTAAATATTCCCCTCATGGGATTCCTCTCTTATTCTACCTCCCAAATTGCATCATCTCCTTCGAAGTTGTCCCTGTTTCCTTTGTCTTAGCATCCTCACTTCCTTTCAAGTACAATCCTTCATAGGTCTTGCTCCTGCATTCTTATTCCTCTCATCAGTTCAACATCTTATTTTTAACATAGGATTCTCTTAGAGGTAATTCCTCCTTTGAATTGATTTATCTCTCCTCTTCTATGTCTCTCTTCAACACTTGATCCCTCCTTGAAATAGCTAGCGGACATTGTTGTGCTTACTCTTGAAGCATCCACTCCTCTACAATCTCATGTGCTATAACAACCCTCTAATGACTCTTCTAAGATTGGTTGCTCATAGGTCTAAAATATAGAATCCTTGAGGAATCAATCTCTTCCCAAATCATATTATCCTCAAATTAGGGAAGGTTTGAATTGATATTTTCCCCTATTCAAGATAGCTTCTTCAGCTTTGTTTCATGTATCTTTTGTTATTTTGCTCAATTCTTCTTGAGCAACTCATCTCTTATTTCTATTTTTCTTTTATCCTCCACATTTTCACTTTTGATTACATGTATATATTGTCTTATGTCTCATTAATTCATATGGGTGAGGACCCCAATAGATGTTAAGGTGTGGAGCTAAAAGCTTCACCAAAGGAGCATTTTGTAGAAGTTACAGGTTTACACAGTCACTGGCATTGGTTAGGAGCGACCGACATCGGTCAGGAGCAGTTCAGGAGATGCCAGCGTTGATAGAGATCAGTCGACGTCGGTCACAGGCAAACAAGCAGGAACCGACGTTGATTACCTGTGCGTCCAGAAAGCTATTTTTGTGGACAGAACTGAGTGTTTGCATGATGGGATTAAGTGATAGTATTAAGTCTGCGTCTCTATCTTTAGTAAGACTATTTTAGAGCCCTTGTTTAAGAGGCATAACTATTGGTTGTAAATGCATGCTCATGTTTCCTAATTATTATATAATAGGATAGATCTTCTTAGCTTATGGTAAGGTATTGTAGAATGTTGAAGAACTGTACAGAATTATATATGTGAATCATTCCAGGTTGTTGGAGTTGATTGTACTTGAGAGAGAGAGAGAGCTCTTGAGGGAAAGAGATCTAGTGAGAGATCTGTACATCTGAGAGAGGTGTGGAAGAAAAAAAGTTTCTTCAATTGTATTCCTTCTGTAAAGAGTTTAATACAAGTTTTCAGGGTGGTTTCTTGTGTCTCTCATTCTTTGCTATTTATCATTCTAGTTACTTATCATTCTGGTTAATTCCATGTTTAATTGCTTTCATAAGTGTAATCAACATTGTTGGTTGATCCCCAACAAGTGGTATCAGAGCTCAGGGTCACTAACAGGTGGTTCAGATCTGTGTAGTGTGTATTGATTACAGGGTACTCACAGGGGTTTCTGCAGGGATTTATGTTTGAGTGGGAGAAGCAATGGCAGAAGAAAGTAAACTGAGAATGGAGAAGTTTAATGGCAAAAATTATCAACATTGGAGAATGTAGATAGAGGATTATCTGTATCAGAAAGATATATACTTACCATTAGGTGGGATTGCAAAGAAGCCCACAGACATGGATGATGAAGAATGAGAAGTTCTTGATAGGAAGGCTCTGGGGTCTATAAGACTAAGTCTGGCATCTACTGTGATATCTAATTTATCACAGGCAAAGACAACGGTAGAGTTGATGACTACTTTAGCAAATTTGTATAAAAAACCCTCAGCTTTAAATAAGGTATATCTTATGAAGCAGTTATTTAATTTGTGTATGCAGGAAGGTGGATCTGTATCTAATCATCTAAATGATTCCATGGAATTGTAAATCAATTAAGTTCAGTCAAAATAGTGTTTGATGATGAAATTAAAGCTCTTTTAATATTATGTTCTTTGCCTGAAAGTTGGCATAGCTTAGTAATAACAGTTAGTAACACTACATCTGCTTCAAATATTTTAAAAGTAGAGGATGTTGTTAGTGTGATCTTGAATGAAAAAAATTGCAAGAAAAGCACAGAGGAAACATCAGGAAATGCTTTAAGTTTTGAGAGCAGGGGAAGGCAAAAAGAGAAGGGCAAGAAAGGGAGATCAAGGTCTAAGTCAAAGGTGAGAGGTAGATCCAAATCCAGAAATGGCAGGAAGCCACAATACTGGAATTGTGGAAAGATGGGGCACATAAGCAGAGATTGCTGGTCAAAGCCTAAGGAGGACAATCAGCACAAAGAAAAAGAAGAAGCAAAGGTTGCAGGTATTGCACAAGATGCTTTAATATTCTCTTTGCATAATAATATAGAATCTTGGGTTTTAGATTCTGGTGCATCTTTTCATGCTACCCCTAATAGAGAATATTTTAGTGACTATATCCATGGAGATTTTGGAATAGTGTATTTAGGGGATGATGAGCCTTGTAAAATTATTGGCAAAGGAAAAGTGCAGCTAAAAATGTAGAATGGCAACACATGGGTGTTGAGAGACATCATGCATGTTCCCAGCTTGAAGAAGAATTTGATTTTTGCAGAAAAGTTAGGGGATGAGGGTTGTACAGTAACTCTCACAGCTGAATCTTGGAAGGTGACCAAGGGTGCACTTGTAATGGCCAGAGGTAAGAGAGTAGGTACTCTCTATTTATGTAATTTTGTTACTAATTATTCTCCTTCTATATTATCTACTTCAGATGTGGATGCAAAGCTGTGGCACTCAAGGCTTGGCCACATGAGTGAGAAGGGAATGTCAATTCTTAAGTCAAAAGGTAAGCTTTCAGATTTGAAAAGCATAGATCTAAATTTTTGTGAGCACTGTGTTTTTGGAAAATAGAAGAGAGTTAGTTTTCTCAAGACTGGGTCAACAAAGAAGAAGCATAAGTTGCAGCTTGTTCACATAGATGTGTGGAGACTGATTCAGGTTGCTTCTATTGGAGGAACACAGTACTATGTTTCGTTCATAGATAATGCTACAAGAAAGGTATGGGTCTATTGTATTAAGAAGAAATCTGATGTATTTGAGACTTTTAAGATTTGAAAAGCTATGGTTGAGAATGAAACAGGCAGAAGATTGAAGTGCCTGAGATCTGACAATGGTGGTGAGTTCTGTAGCTACAAGTTCAACTGGTATTTTTATATGCATGGAATCTGCAGGCAAAAGACAGCTCCAAGGACACCTCAGCAAAATGGAGTTGCTAAAAGGATGAATAGAACAATAATGGAGCGTGCAAGGTGTATGAGATTGCATACTGGTTTGCCCTTAGAGTTTTAGATAGAAGCTGTTGACACTGCAGTGTACCTGATTAATAGAGGACCCTCTACAGCTCTGGATGGTGGAATTCCAGAAGAGGCATGGACAGGTAAAAACGTAGATGTCTCATTTCTTAAAGTTTTTGGTTGTGAAGCCTTTGTGCACGTAGATAAAGAAAATAGAAAGAAGCTGGATGCTAAGTCTATGAGGTGCACATTTATTGGCTATGGCTCTGATGATTTTGGATTCAAGTTTTGAAATCTAGGAACTAACAAGATAATTAGGAGCTGTGATATTGTTTTCAATGAAAAAGTGATGTATAGTGATCAGCTGAAGAAGCTGAATCAATCTGGGCAGAGCAATGGAGAATTGGACGAGGTGATGGTCCAAAATGAGCTAGCGGGAAAAATTAATCACAGAAAGGAAAATAGGTAGAAACCGACGTCGGCCAAATAGGAACTGACGTTGGCAGGACAGAAACTGATGTTGGTCATACAGTGATCGACGTCGGCCAGACAGAAACTAACGTCAGTCAGGCAGAACCGATGACGACCAGTTACAGGCCTAGAAGTGACCGAGGTCGGTCACTGTCATAGAATTTGGGCGGACAACGTGTTGTGAATGAGTCTCAGACGCCCATCAGGAGGTCAAAAAGGGTAAGTAAACCTCCAATTCGATATTCCCCTTCATTATTCTATTTATTGATAACTGATGGTGGAGAACCAGATATTTTTGAAGAAGCAATACAGGTAGAATCCAAGAATCAATGGGAGCGTGGCATGGTTGAGGAAATGGAGTCCTTGAAAGAGAACCAAACATGGGATTTGGTTGAGTTGCCAGCAGGAAAGAGGACACTGAAGAACAGATGGATCTACAGATTGAAGGAAGGTGAGAATGGACAGATGAGATATAAGGCCAGATTGGTAGTGAAAGGATTTGCACAGAAACCAAGTACTAATTTTGGTGAGATTTTTTCTCCTATTGTTAAAATGACTTCTATATGGACTGTATTATCTTTAGTTGCTATTGAGGATTTTCATCTTGAGCAGCTTGATGTTAAGACAGCGTTTCTTCATAGAAATTTGGATGAAGAAATATATATGGATCAGCCGGAAGGATTTGAGGTCAAAGGTAAGGAAAAGCTAGTGTGCAGATTGAAGAAAAGCTTGTATGGCCTCAAGCAAGCTCCTAGACAGTGGTATTTGAGATTTGACAGGTTTATGACTGAGCATGGCTATAGTAGGTGTCAATCTGACCATTATGTGTATTTTAAGAGATTGGATAATGGTAGATATATTATTCTATTGTTGTATGTAGATGATATGCTGGTTGCAGGATCACACATGCAGGATATCTTTGAGCTTAAGGTGAAATTAGCTCACATGTTTGCCATGAAGGATTTGGGAGCAACAAAGAAGATCCTTGGCATGAGCATTAAGAGAGACAGGAAAAATCACAGGTTGATTTTGTCTCAAGAGGATTATGTGAACAAGGTGTTGAAACAGTTCAATATGCAGGATGCAAAACCGGTAAGCACACCTTTGGCTGGACATTTTAAATTGAGTAAAAAATAATGTCCTAATTTACATGATGAGGTAGAGTACATGAGTAGAGTTCCATATTCTTTTGCAGTAGGGAGTTTAATGTATGCAATGGTTTGTACTAGACCGGATATTGCCCAAGTAGTGGGAGTTGTAAGTAAGTGTATGGCCAATCTAGGGAAGGAGCACTAGAAAGCAGTTCAGTGGATCCTTAGATATCTGAGAGGAACCAGCAGTAGGCATTTGTGCTATGGAGGTTCAGATACTTCTCTAAATGGTTATGTAGATTCAGATGTGGCAGGTGATTTGGATGGCAGAAGGAGCACCACCTGATATGTTTTCACTGTTGGTGGAATGGCGGTTAGCTGGATATCAAAGTTGCAGAAGGTTGTTGCCTTGTCAACTACAAAAGCAGAGTATATTGCAGTCACAGAGGCTAGCAAAGAGATGATATGGATGACACGGTTCATGGAAGAGCTTGGAAAAGAGCAAAAGAGTTGCAGATTATATAGTGATAGTCAAAGTGCAATTCATTTGGCTAAGAATTCAGCCTTTCATTCAAGAACAAAGCATATGTTAGGATTGTGGAGCTAAAAGCTTCACTGATGCAAACAGGAGAGGAGGTTGCTGAAGGTTGCTGAGTTGCAGAAGAAGTTGGGGTCGGTCTGATCAGCCGACGTCGGCGGGATAGCACAGAGAAGCAACCGACGTCGGTCATATATCGGCCGACGTCGGTCACCTCCAGGTGGACAGGGACCGGCGTCGGTCGCCTGTGTGGTTCGACTGCGAGCTATTTACGGGTAGTTAGCTAACGAACCAAGAGTTTGCATGATGAGTGCTAATTTTAGACTCATAGCTGCGGATCTAATTATTGTAATTAGATGTCTAATCACTGTTTGGATGAGATCTATATAATAGACTCATGGTTGTATTGGAAAAGTGTGGTAGGGAGTAAGAGAGCATAATTATAAGCTCCTTCTGTGTGTGAGGTAGAGCTATGGTGCGTTCCTCCTAGTGCCACAGTACCAGGTGTGTTGGTGCTGGATTGGAGAGCCAGCTTGGTTCTTCAAGAGTGTAGGATCTTGGTCACAGTTGCATGGCCTATATAAGAGATCTACATGGTAAGTAAGATCGTTGATCTGCAGGTGTATGTGTGTGCAAGGTCGAGGTTCACAGGTGAATAGAACCATTGTTTGATTTGCAGGTGTGCAAGGTCATACAGACAGCATCACAACAGGGAGCAGTATCAGGCAGGATCTACTTGGAGTACAGGTGTGTACTCGGATAGAGCAAGAGGAAGGCAAGGGAGTTCCTTCCATAAGTATGGTCTGTTGAATTGCAGGTTGTTGCAGATTCATGGGAGATCTACTTGAAGTACCTTGAGTACTTGTGGAGCACGTGGAGTGCTTGTGGAGTGCGTGGAGCACTTGTGGTGTGCGTGGAGCACGGGAGGTGAACACCAACTCTGTATTTGAGTTGGGTGTTGGGACCTGTGAGAGGGAGAGCTTTGGGGAGAAGAATTACTGTTCACTTGAGGTGTGGGAAACCTCTGTAAGGTGGTGGAGAAGAAGTGGCATCTTCTTTATTGTATTCTTTTCTGTATAAAGTGTTAATACAATTTGGTATTGTCTCTCATATCATGTGTTATTCTGAATTCTAGTTACTTGGTGAATCTGGTTAATTTCCGCATATTAAGTTGCTTGGTATTGGTAATCAAATTGTGTGCTTCCGGTTTACACCCATCCTCCCAACAAGTGGTATCAGAGCCTTGGTTGTAGGTTCTTGAGCTTGATACCAACAAGTGGTATCTGAGCTGAGGTTGGAGGAAGCAGGTTTTGTGTTTGGTTACAGGGCACTCTCAGGGGTTTCTGATCGAGTGGGAGTAGAGCAACTGCAGATCAAAGTAAGCTAAGAATGGAGGAGTTGAAAAGCACAGATGGTCACTCACGGTCCTATGGAAAGAAAGAGCAGGGAAAAGATTATTGTTGGTTGGTAGCAGATCAGCATGAAGAAACTGAAGATACAGATGTAGCAGGTATTGTTGCACAGGATGTGTTTGCAGGTTTCTTGGATAAAGTTGAATCTTGGATAAAAGATTCGGTTGCCTCTTTCCATGCAGTTCCAGGTAGAGGAGCTGGTAAGCCTTGCCAAAGAATTGGCAAAGGGGAAGTGAAGCTGAAATTGCAGGCGGCCAACACACAGGTGTTGATGAAGGTCATGCAGGTCCCAGGTTTGGAGATATGGCTAATTTCTTTAGAAAGATTGGGTGATGAGAGATGCACAAGAACTCTCATAGCGGATGCACTTGAATTAGCTGGTGGTAAGAAAATAGGTATCCTTTATCTACCTGTTTATATTACTGATTCTTCTTTTGTTGCAAAGACGTGGCTTCGTAGGCTTGGTCACATGAGCAGGAAGGAGATGCATGTTCTTAAGCGGAAGACAGATATATTTGACAGGCTTAAGAACTGGAAAGCCTTGGTGTTTATGGAGGAGATGGCGGACAGAACCCAGTGGATGTGGCTAGATACTTCTGAGCAGGGCAGTTTGGACATGGATTTTGATTCAAAGAAGCTCGCGGGTAAAAAGTCATCACTCACAGGCGAACACAGATACCGATGTCGGTCAGGAAGAACCGGCGTCGAACAGACAGATGCCGATGTCGGTCATGTGCAGACCGAAGCCGGCGATGTCGGGCAGGGTAAGACCGACGTCGGTCAGGAGACCGACGTCGGCAGTATGTAAGACCGATGTCGGTTAGGAGAACCGACATCGGCAGCAGGGACACCAGCGCAGGCAGGTTGGTAGTCAGGTACAGACGCATGGAACCGACGTCGGTCGAATGCAGACTGTGGAGTGACCGAGGTCGGTCACTGTAACGAATTTTGGGTGGACAGCAAGCTGTCAAGGAGTCTCAAACACCCATATGGAGGACTGAAGGCGTAAGTAGGCCCTCAAATTCGTTGTTCCTCTTCTTCATACATGTTGCTGATTGTAGAGCAGGAAGGATCCAGGAAACAGGTGTGAGCTTGGCATGGATGAGGATGTGATTCCTTGGAGGAGAACCAGACAGGTGTGTCTTGGTAGAGATGCCAGCAGGTATGAAAGCACAGAGACGAACGGATACCTTAGTAGAAGAATAGAGAGAACGGATACGTGAGATGGAAGACCAGGTTATATGGTCTTGTGGAGCTGCAGGACAGTGGTACAAGTTTTGACAGGTGGAGGACGGAGCATGGCTTCAGTCAATGTCAGGGTAACCACTGTGGTTTGACTTACCAGGGGGATGGTGATTGCAACATCATTCTGTTGCTGTATGTGGATAGTATGCTAGCTAGCAGGGGTGTACATACAGGGTTTTAGCTGAGCTAAGGGTAAGATTAGTTCAGTGGCATGTCATGAGGAGTTTGGAGCAGCGGAATTCTTTGACATGGGAGGCATGGAGATCACAGGTTGATTTTGTCTCGAGTGGGAGCTGATGTGAATCAGGTGTTGGCGAGGTTCGGGATGCAGAACCAGAGCACACTAAGGGCTGGACAAGTACAGTGTCCGAAATCACATGAGGTCTGGTATAGACCTGAGTATTCCCATGCAGTGGGAGCTGTCAGAGAGTTAGGAGCCAATTCAGGGAAGTGGGTTCTCAGGTTTTCTGAGAGGGACTGGCAGCAGGTGTTGCTATGCAGGGTCAGGACTTCACTACATGTATTTGTAGGTTCGGATGTGGCAGGTTACTCGGATGACAGGTGGTACACCACAGGATGTGTGGTGGGTTGTCTTCAGGTGGGAGCTTGAAGAGGGATACAAACCAGGAAACAGATTAGACGGAGTACAGGTACAGGTACAGTGCAGCTGTTTATCTCCAAGTGGGAGATTGTTAGGATTGTGGAGCTAAAAGCTTCACTGATGCAAACAAGAGAGGAGGTTGCTGAAGGTTGCTGAGTTGCAGAAGAAGTTGGGGTCGGTCTGATCAGCCGACATCGGCGGGATAGCACAGAGAAGCAACCGACGTCGGTCATATATCGGCCGACGTCGGTCACCTCCAGGCGGACAGGGACCGGCGTCAGTCGCCTGTGTGGTTCGACTGCGAGCTATTTACGGGCAGTTAGCTAACGAACCAAGATTTTGCATGATGAGTGCTAATTTTAGACTCATAGCTGCGGATCTAATTATTGTAATTAGATGTCTAATCACTGTTTGGATGAGATCTATATAATAGACTCATGGTTGTATTGGAAAAGTGTGGTAGGGAGTAAGAGAGCATAATTATAAGCTCCTTCTGTGTGTGAGGTAGAGCTATGGTGCGTTCCTCCTAGTGCCACAGTACCAGGTGTGTTGGTGCTGGATTGGAGAGCCAGCTTGGTTCTTCAAGAGTGTAGGATCTTGGTCACAGTTGCATGGCCTATATAGGAGATCTACATGGTAAGTAAGATCGTTGATCTGCAGGTGTATGTGTGTGCAAGGTCGAGGTTCACAGGTGAATAGAACTATTGTTTGATTTGCAGGTGTGCAAGGTCATACAGACAGCATCACAACAGGGAGCAGTATCAGGCAGGATCTACTTGGAGTACAGGTGTGTACTCGGATAGAGCAAGAGGAAGGCAAGGGAGTTCCTTCCATAAGTATGGTCTGTTGAATTGCAGGTTGTTGCAGATTCATGGGAGATCTACTTGAAGTACCTTGAGTACTTGTGGAGCATGTGGAGTGCTTGTGGAGTGCGTGGAGCACTTGTGGTGTGCGTGGAGCACGGGAGGTGAACACCAACTCTGTATTTGAGTTGGGTGTTGGGACCTGTGAGAGGGAGAGCTTTGGGGAGAAGAATTACTGTTCACTTGAGGTGTGGGAAACCTCTGTAAGGTGGTGGAGAAGAAGTGGCATCTTCTTTATTGTATTCTTTTCTGTATAAAGTGTTAATACAATTTGGTATTGTCTCTCATATCATGTGTTATTCTGAATTCTAGTTACTTGGTGAATCTGGTTAATTTCCGCATATTAAGTTGCTTGGTATTGGTAATCAAATTGTGTGCTTCCGGTTTGCACCCATCCTCCCAACAGCATATACAGCTTAGGTACCACTTCATAAGACAGGTATTGGAAGATGGTGAGTTGAAGTTGGAGAAGATCCATACAGATAAGAATCCTGCGGATATGTTAACCAAGCCGGTAACAAAGGAGAAGTTGAATCTTCATTCAACTTCTATTGGTCTTCATGATTGAGTTGAAGATGGAGGAGCTAAAAGATGTTGCTGTACAGGTACTGGTGCAGCTGTTTATCTCCAAGTGAGAGATTGTTAAGGTGTGGAGCTAAAAGCTTCACCAAAGGAGCATTTTGTAGAAGTTGCAGGTTTACACAGTCACCGACGTCAATCAAGAGCGACTGACGTCAGTCAGGAGTAGTTCAGGAGATGCCAGCGTCGACAGAGATCAGTCGACGTCGGTTACCTGTGTGTCCAGAAAGCTATTTCCATGGACAGAACTGAGTGTTTGCATGATGGGATTAAGTGATAGTCTTAAGTCCGCGTCTCTATCTTTAGTAAGACTGTTTTAGAGCCCTTGTTTAAGAGGCATAACTATTGGTTGTAAATGCATGCTCATGTTTCTTAATTATTATATAATAGGATAGATCTTCTTAGCTTATGGTAAGGTATTGTAGAATGTTGAAGAACTGTACAGAATTGTATATGTGAATCATTCCAAGTTGTTGGAGTTGATTATACTTGAGAGAGAGAGCTCTTGAGGGAAAGAGATCTAGTGAGAGATCTGTACATCTGAGAGAGGTATGGAAGAAAAGAAGTTTCTTCAATTGTATTCCTTCTGTAAAGAGTTTAATACAAGTTTTTAGGGTGATTTCTTGTATCTCTTGTTCTTTGTTATTTATCATTCTAGTTACTTATCATTTTGGTTAATTCCGCGTTTAATTGCTTTCATAAGTCTAATCAACATTGTTGGTTGATCCCCAACAATAGAACCTTCTTTTAACTTATGGCATCATAAAAACTAATGACCTCAAACCTATGTATTTCTTGAGTTATAGTAAATATATATTTAACATAATATATATTTACTAATCATCAAAATGAAAAATATTTTTACTTGAATATTTAAAAACTTATATAATATATTTAATATGATCCATCATAAAAATTATTTTACAATGCACCCAATTTTTTATTTTCATCCTATGTCTTTCAAAAAATGTTATTTTGGGTATTTTAAGGTTACAAAACTTAAAATACATAATTTTTTATCATGGGATATAACTATAAATGATGAGGATGATAACAATGGCCCAATCGACCAGAACATTCAGGGTTTTGCGGTGATAGCATCTTTAAATTAAGAAAGAGTTTTAAGGTAAGGGCTTTGTTCTCATTAGCAGTGGACAACCAAAATCATGATGTTCTTGTCACAAGGACCATGAGAATTACATAGGAAAATTAATGTATAGAAAAATGGTTATTCTACGAACACTATGACCACTCTTCATAAATGATGGTTCAAATACACCATTTAAATAAGAGTTTATTTTGACATTGTCGATAGAAAATATTACAACTCTATATCAATTGCTAACCATTTATAGTGGATTGCTTTGTGAGTTGGCATGTAAGATTTAGTTTCTCAACACCATTTATTTCAGGGTGGCTTCTAATTTTTACACTACTTCCAAGTGCATATCAATTTCTCAACCATTCTATGGGAATTTAATATCCATTCTTCATGCTTTTGATATTTCTTAGCCTATGTTTAATATCCATTTTTGCAACCACATGACCTCTAAATTGGCTTTGATTGGCAATGTCTTGTATGTTTCACAAACTTTTCTCATAATTCATAGCATTTGTAATTTTCCAAGGGTGGTGATCTTTATTAAGCATTTGTTACCTTGGTAATCGTTATGAAGTGTTCTTGGAAATGCAGGGCTACAATAGTTTGTGATGTGTATAAGAGTTTACAAAGGAATTTATTTCCATCATGATGGGCTAGAGGATTTAGGGAATTTTTTATAAAGACCATTTGTTCGCCAGGAACACCTATTACCACAAAGCCATAAAATTTTAGTGTTATGGCCATGGGCATGCCTATGCATCCATTGTTTTTTCTTTCCCTTTTCAACTATCTTCTTTGTGTTTATCAACACATCAACTATAATGGGGATGGAGTTTTTATTTCAATGTACTATACTTAAAAATAATTGGTGGGTTGAATGCAAATTTTATTTTGCAGGTGTTATTGGGGGGAAAAAAAAACTATGAAGTCAAGCTAAGGTCCTCCTACATATGTAAGGCAATGATTTAAATTCTAAATCAATGAAACTCAATACAATTATTTTTGTCCTCAATTTTGTATAGATTGCTTTTATTGTATGAAATATTGAATAGCTCAATACATACATAAGACATGTTTATTTACTATTCATAATGAAAATTATAATTGTGCATTGTCTCTATCGGTTTGAGAAAATGGCATACACTCTTACCAAAATATAAAAAATAGGTTTACCTATCTACTACCTTAACACTTGAACTCAGCATAACAATTTACTCTAATATTTATGTATAAGAATTACCCTAAGCATGTCCCTATATAGATCTATGTTATGAGCTTTGCATATAATAATGTAAACTATCCAAATAATATGCAAAAATATAATGGAGATCAATACAAATTATACAGGTTGATTAAGATGCTTAAATATAGAATATATTCAGAATAGAATGACAACCCTTAAAGTAGGGCTACACCATATAATACTCCTTTAGGAAAGAATAGCTCCATAATAATGTTTCGAATAGAGGACTCTACATCCTACTTGATATTCCTTAAAGTGATATTCATCTCCTTATATCTAGACCTATCAATAATAATAGATCAGTATATTTGTAATGTCAATGTAGGCTGGCTCATTTCCCAATATATTTAATTCTACAAGTTACCTATATATTTAATTCCACTCCATCAATCAATTTACATTACAATATCATATCTCTAAGTTCAAATCTATAACTGTATTCAAATCGTTAAAGAAATGTAAAAATTCTACATAAAACTCATCTCCAAATATGATATCGTGTTAAAAACACATTAAATAAGAGTTTATGAAATTCTCTAAATACTTATGAAATTATATTTACCATTCATCAAAACTATATATATATATATATATATATATATATATATATATAAAATCCTCAAAAATTTATATAATATATTTACTATAATCCATTAGAAAATTTATCTTATAGTGCATCATATTTTTGCGTTTCATCCCATACTTCAAAAAATGTTACCCATGGTTTACGGTTACAAAACTTAAATACACCATCTCTTGAATCATATGATATAACTACCAATTTCTTAAATACATCTTTAGTAATAGAATCGTTGGCCCAATCTATGGTGATAGAATCATTGAAGGAAGAAACATGATTTTGACGACTAGAATCATGATGTTGCTGTCGGAAGGGCAATTAACACCTTGTTAAGAAATGAAAATTACATGTGAGATTGAATGTATCAGAAAATTGTTTACTGCAAAACCCTGTGAGCACACTCCACAAAAAATAGCTCGAATTCAACATTGATGTATATACTTCTTTTTACACTGTCGACAAAAATTAACTGCACATTTCCACCTCATACAATTTTGTTTATCCTGATCTAGCATTGTGCGTTGGACAATCTTTAGGAAAATATAATTTACTGACTTATATCTTACGGTAGATTATTTTTCACTTCCAAGTTCAAAGTTTAGATTGAATAGCTGAATGATTTAAGCAGATGCAATGATTATATTCATGGTTCATCCCATTATTGCCACTGCCTCATCCCAATTTCCTAACACAGTTTTTGTAGATTTTAGGGTTGGATGTGGTGATTTAATAGTGTAGATTATTTATGCTATCTATCAGGTATAATATTTGGCCACCTACCCTTCTCATTGGAATAAAAATCCATGACTCTCAATTAATAAATGAAAGTCAAAATCCTAAACATTTTTTTAACTAGATTCAAGCATCATAAATCAATCTCACACTAATTAACATACATTACTTATATGGTATGGTATTGAAAAAGTTTAATAAATATATTGTAGAATTTAATATATATAAAAAAAATTAACATTTGTGGATTAATTTAATTAGCACGTACAAATAATTATATTTTATTGGGATAATCAATTACAATTTTTTCTTTTAAATATTTTTTATATGATTTATGTGATATGTGGAGAGAGTAGAGCTCACTAGTTTGTACGTGCTGGTTGCATCAACATTTCTAAAGAATAAGTTTTTGTCATCAAATACAAGTAAATTTTATCAAAACTTGAACATAAATTTGATTGTTTATGGCCATATTTATGTTTTTTAGTTGTAAAATACAATCAATTTTTTTAATATACCATATTAGATGTAATGTAAAATTTTAGAGACCATAACAAACTACAAATAGTTATAATAAATATATATTTCTAAGTTTTTTCTTTTTCTACTATAAATTATATTAGTATTTGAAATGTAATGTTGAATAAATGACCGTCTTCAAAAAAATTCATGATAGGTAGGGTCGACCATCAAATTTAGGCCCTAATTTAAAGGTGTAAAATATGTTTAAAAACATTTGAAATAAATGTCAAATTTCAAATTTAATAATAGTAAGAAATTAAATTCCGTTAAAGACAAACCATTTGATCTTATTATTGCATGCAAGAGATTTTTTTATACCAATTAACTTTAAAGTTAAAATATATAACCACAATGTTATTGATTCAATCTTGCATCACTCTCACATATATTTATGTTAGTAGATACCATCTATGATATTACTAGTAAAACAATGTTGTATGTGAGAAGTACGATGGTAACACAAATTGTAAAAATATGTAGTATGTAAGTCATAATTGCATTCACTAAAGTATTTATAATGTCTTTAATATTGTAATTAACAAGTCAAGCCACATAGCTATCTTCGGTTATCTTTGTCATAACTATAATCCAACTCTAACAAGTCAAGCCACATAGCTATCTTCGGTTATCTTTGTCATAACTATAATCCAACTCAATGCTTACTAGTGTCATGTCATCCCTTATTTTCAAAATAACATTGCGAATGTAGAAGTGGGTGAATTTTTTTCCAAATGCCTATATGGAAGTATGTGGAAAATTTTCAAATTGATCATGTGGAATTGGGTGGAAACTTTATTCATATGCCTATATGGAAGTATGTGGCAACTTTTCCAATTGCCTACGAAGAAGTGGGTGGCAACATTTGAGTGACATCAGTGTTGATAAGATGACATCCTTAATACTACAAAGGGTAGATACAATGTAAAATTGTGCTCAAATATTTAAATAAATATAAAACTCTATATGGAACTTGTCTCTAAAAATAATTTTGTGTTAAACATATTTAATGAGAGTTGGTTTGCTAAAAGCTATTGTTGTGTAAAAAACATGTTTAATGAAAGTGCAAATGTAAGTTTGTTATATTGAAATTCAACTTTAAGAAGCATATAACTCATAATTTTAAGATTCAATATGTGAATAGCCTTGTGTTCTTGTCCACATATATTTGGACTTATCAACACAATAATTAATGAGACCCTTATATTAAAAAAGATTTAAAAACCATATTTTAAAAATTACTTTGACTAAAGTATCAAGTAGTTTGTTTCAGTTATCATTATTTTTATTTAAATTCAAAATTCTATTATTATTATTTAAACTTAAAATTCTAAAAATTAGATAAAGTATTCAAATATTACTTAATTCTTTAAAAACAAGTTTATTTTAGTTTAAGGGAAAAATTTACTTAATACCTACTCAATTTTTTCTTTCATAAAAAATAAAGTGAATCTACATGTTTCAATTGTTTGATTCCTATTGCTTCTAATTTTATAATAATACATGGGAGTATTCTAAATCCTAAACCCATTTTACAAAATAATAAATTCTAAATCCATTCAAAAAAATTGATTCATCAAATCCCAACCAAAACAAAATCATACATACAAAAACAAGGCCATCTTATTGCAACACAAAAGAATTGCATGATAAAAAGTACCACATACCCAAAATTTCAAGTAAAATAATAATAATAAAAAAAAGGACATGAGAAAAAATAACATAGTTATACCAAAGGAATCTTACACATTGAGATGAAACCAATAACCCAGGACTAATATGGAAAAAAAAATATTGGCTCCAAGATTCTAAGAAAATAAACTAAACATTTAAATCACAAAAATAAAATAAACCTATTTGAAAAATCTAAAACTAAAATAATTATATAAGGCATAAAATCAGAACTAAAAACATTAATTTTTTTCAAAAATATAGCGAAGGAAATTGATCTAGTGAACCACAGGTTGTGAGATACTACCACATGAATAGTGGTGATGCACCATAGACACACCATTAAATTTGACACTCATCACTCCACCATAATTCAAAAATTTCACAATATTGTAGAGATGAGCAAGGATAATTACAAAGATTTTTTTAATGCAATTCAATCTACATTGGACTCTTAAGCTCAAATATAGATTGATATGCATAGATCATAAGAAATCCTTATAGTTTACAGTGAAAATTGATATAAACACATGGCATTATAAGACAGAGAACTTGAAACAAAAGATATTGTAAACTACAAATACAATTCACAATGATTTCAAATTGCATAGGAAATAAACCATCCAAACTTAAATTGGACTTTAGTTTGGTCGCATAGTGGTTTCCCAACTTCAAATATGAATTTAATTCAAAATTTTAAAACTACGCAATTTCAAATGGAAGTCTAAATTAAAAATAAAAACATCACTGAAACTAAAATTAATTGACAAAGTTCATAGGTGTCATCCATTTCAATAGATATCACAATAAAAGTTGAAATAAACACAAAAGATATTTAAATTTAGAGAAACTCATGAATAACTTTGTCGAGGCCCCAAATGCTATCAAAACTCTTTAAAAGATAGAAAACACTAAAATAAGACTTCAAAGCCTACCAAATTTAGAACATTCTTTATCGTTATTCTTAGATGATGCAAGATTACACACATGATTAAAATAATTTTGATCATATTTAGTAGGTGAAATGGTTATATGGTCTTCACTTATAGTTAAATTTTTTAATGTTGATAATGACCAGTTTCATGTTTACATTTTAGTCACCTATTTAAAAATCACTCATATATATTAGCACGTGTGGATAAAAGGGATTAAATGATAGTATCAATAATCTGTAAGACGTTCAAATCTTGGTTATAAATAATTAAAATGCCACATTAACTTAGGGGGAAAAATTAAAGTGTAAATAAATACACAACACACCACATTACCTTAAAATTAGTGTGCTTCCTTTATGGTGCCTTTGTATAAAATGACATTTTTAAATATAGGCTCTTTAAATTAAGATGTAATTACCTTTTTTACAAAATAATATTTTGGTAAAAATACTAATTTTTGAGATTTATTCAATTTTTTTATAAATAATTTAATCTATTTTATAGATTAAATCCAAACTTTTCAAAAATAAAATAAAATTATAAAATAATATATAAAAAATTTATATAAACAATTAAAAAATGTACAAAAACTTAGATATTTAATATAAAACAATTTAAGTTTCTCGTATTAAGATTATAAAATATTAATGGAAACATATACCACCATAGCTTTGCAAAAATAATGCATGATATGGCTAAATTTGATGGCCTTGATGGCCTTTCATATCCTCAAATAATGCTTAACAATTATCATTTCCAAATCTACAGTAATCACTAAAAACCAATTAAAATTCATAATTTGTAACTCACATTCTTACCCCTTGCTCAGTAGCTAAATTTCCCCTCCAAATTGGCGACAGACTCCTCTCTTACATAAGATTGTTCAAAATCTTCATCGAAAGTTCATGGGAAAAAAATAAGGAAATCATAAAAAAATTCTTAATTTTTAAAAATCTATATAATATAGATATCTAATATAATACATCAGAAAATTTATATTTATAGTAAACCAATTTTTTGTAATTCATCCCATTCTTCAAAAAATAGTTAACCGTATTTTATAATTACAAAAATTATATGCGTCATTTCTTGAGTCATAGGCTATACCTACCAATTATGATGAATCATAGGTTGTACTTGCCAATTATGATGATCGTCATGTTGGCCCAATAGACCAGAGCATTCAGGTTTTCATAATGATATAATATTTGAAGTAAGAAAGAACTTGTAAGGCAAAGGATTTGTCTGCATTAGGAGGAAGCCCAAAACACACGACCCAAAACATGATGTTACTATCATAAGGGCAGCTAGCATTAGGAGGAAGCCCATGAACATTGCCATTTATGTTAAGAAATGAAAATTACATGGGAAATTGACTGTATAGAAGATTTGTTATACTAAAAAAAAACCTTAGGATCAATCTTTACCCCCAAAAAAATAAAAATAAAAAATGTTTTAAAAACACCATTCAAATATGAGATTATTTTGACATTGTCGATAGATAATAGTACAACTCAAAATTAATCCTGTATTTTATCCCTGATATGATTTTGTTAATTCTGATGAAAACTTTGATATGGAATTTCTCTTTAAGAAAATAAAATTGATCTCGAAATGACTGACTCATATCTTACCGTAGATTATCTCACTTCAAAGTTTGATTTAAGTAGATGCGATGATTATTATCATGCTTCGTGGCATTATTTCCACTTCCAACACATTTTTTTTTTTTAGGTTTTTGGGATGTACATGATATGGTAATCGGTCTCACAGATAATATTGGCTACTTACCCTAGGCTACCACTCCAAAATAAAATTCGTTCGTGACCATCAATTAATAAAATCTGTAATCTGCCAAGTGTTTTGGTTATTGTTAAATAATTTTTCTACCTCCCATCATCATCATAGAAAAATTATCTTTTGATATTTTGGCTTTCGCTAAACTAGTGTGAATTACCTTGACATTACACCTAACAAGTTAGGTCTAAAAACCATATTTGGTTATCCCCCTCATAACTATAATCTAACTCACTATTATGGTGGACATGCGATTCCCTACTTTTTGGACTAAGGTTACCAATGTATATGTAGATAGTAATTGTCATCTATAAATAGATAGTAATTGTTTGTAGTTGTTTCGATATCAGTGGTTAATTTTGACAATAGAAACTAGAAAAAAATAAATAACACACTCAATATATTTATTCAAATGGAAAAATAGTAATTTTAAAAAACATCAACAAGGTTTTAAGAGAAAGATATACACACAATTATTTTGAAGTATTTTATATCTAGCCATGTTTTCCAATAGGAAATTTGTTTTAATTACTTAGCTTATATTTATCTTTAGTTTACAATTTTTTTTTCATTAACTGATAAAGTATGATTTTACTAAGGTTTGTTTGATAAACCCTTAACCTACAATATGCATTGGGATATGTATGGTTGATGTGTGGGCATCATAACCTTTAATCAAGTCATATGATTATTTCTATATTTTTTTTACTGGTAGTAGGATTAGACTAGGGTGTGTCCATTATATATATATAAAAGAGGTAGTGATGAGTATTTGATCATTATATTATGAATTTTCTTCTTATTGTAAGGTTGTGGAGGTTGTCTCCTCGAAGTGTCTCATCATTTATTCAATTATTCTACTCTTATTTCAATAATACCATGATATATTGTTGTGATTCTACTTTAGTGGTAAATAAATTTCATTATAAATAGTATCAGATCTTCAAATTGGGTAAAGTATGTTTGAAACCCTAATTTTAAAAAATCATTTAGTAAACTTTTATAATTTTCACAACAATATTTTGACCAAAGTTGGATAATCATTCAAGGGTTGTGTCATATTTTTTTGTATGAGTTAATTTTCAATTTTAGCAATTTTCATAGTTTTTCTCTATAAAGCACAATTTTTTGAATTTTTTCACTTTTTTTACATTTTCAAAAAACTTGCAAAAGATTAAAGGGTTCTAATCTTTGAAGTTTTTGATTTGATGTTGGCCTAAGTTAGAAAATATTTGGTCAAAGGAACAAAACAAATTATACACTATCAAGCATCAACATGACAGGATTGTAAACTAGAGGTTAGGGAAGCAATTCATACACATTATGAAAAAAACCTAAAAAAAAGAGACAAAGTCAAAGTTCATATCAAGTGGAACTTATAATATGTCATCTTCTTCACTTGATGAAAAAATGCATGATTTGGCAAGTAGTATGTGTAATATAAATTTTGAATTAGAAAATATCTATAAATAAGTGAAAGGAGATATGGAGAATATGTGCAATGCAATGAAAGAAAATGTGGAAAATATGTCTAATGAAATGAAAGGATAATTGAATTCTCTCATAACTTCCATCAAAATGATTTTAGTCTTAAAACTCATTAAAGGTGGACCTAAGGGACAACCCAATATTTAGAAAAGTAATGTGTAATGTCATCCCATGGCTATCACTATTTATTGGCCTTGGAACATACTACTAAAGGTGTACACATGTAATTTTGATGGAAAATATCCACTTAATTGGATCAACCCAATGGAAGATTTTTTCAATCCAATGTAGGAAGAATGTTATCATTGCTTCATTATATCTATATCTTGATTTTTTTTTTAATTTTGATGGTTGTGTGATTAAAATAATAAGGCTCTTAGTGTCACTTATTAGTTTTTATAAAGAATTTTCGAACACACAATAGCATTAGTGTGAAAATGAATTATTTTAGTCAATAGTAAAAGCTATGATAAACAAGGTCTATCAAGGATTATATTGATTAGTTCCTTAAAATATATTTATAGGTGGAGATGATTACAAATGAGAACATGAATGATCCATTTCTTTGTAAAGAGGACCACATTCAACATGAGGTACACATGTTTATTATGCTTAATGTGTGGTTATAACAAGAAGGTCATTAAAATCTTGGAACTAGTGATTCATTCTAGAACCATATAAGATTTGTTTGTGTTTTATGTACTTCTAGTCATGTATATCTAGTGGGTGTGGTTTGTATATTCTTTAATGAAATGAGAAATAATGTAAATGCATAGAATATGGCCTAAGAATAGGATTTTTAAGATATGCCTTGTTTAACACTACCACCACCAAACTTAGGGACTATAGCTAGGAAGCCCAACATGTCATTGAAAAACAAACCACATAATTTTAGCTTGCCTATCTATCTAATATACCAATGCAAATAAGATGTGTGAAGAAATAATAATAATAAAAAATCCTTCCACAAGTATTTTACAACATTGACTTTTTTTTATATTTTATTCATAATCTATCATCCTCCATACAGGTTGGAGATAAACTTTACAAGAATGATGAAAGAACTTATGAAACATTAGTATTACAACCCATCACTCAAGTTTTAGGGATCTCTCCTGAAAACAAGTATGTGGAATAATTTTTGAAATATAGGAATCCGCAACAAGATAACTCATTATATGGTGTTGGAGCTTCCTAATACTTGTAAAAAATTTCAAGGTATCCACTCTAATTTTGTTTTCTAAATACTTACACTCATTTTATTATATAATAAAGAGGCTCACAAATCACATTTATGTTATCATAAATGTTCATAGCTCATTAAAATTCATAGTTCATTGTTCTTATATTTCAAATAATTTATAAAACACACTGAAAGAATGTCTTATGTTGGTGAGGTTTGGTTGGTTAATATGGATTGTGGTTACCACACCACAGCTACTCTTCCAATTTTGTAATCAAAATATTTTGAACAATTTATCTTTAAACTCTGCACCAAGATCATAGGATATTGATGGACATATAGACTCTCAAAACCTATTGGCCTCATTGAGGAGTAAAACACAACTTTTTTTTGTAGGTACTAAATTTTAGGAGGCTTTTTTAGAATTGTGGTATCATGGGTTGTAAATTTTTATGTTTTACTACTATATGTTAGTAACTACCATTATATTTTTTTAAACAAAATAAATAAACTACCTTGACCAATATATAGTTTGAAATTAGTAAAAATATGTAAGGAAATTACTTATATGATTCATGTATACACATAATATTTTCAAACTTTACCACTTACTAACACATTTTATCTTGCAGGAACCCATTAAGTCTCAATTTATTTGAGTACATGCCCTAATGGGTGCACCAGGAAAGGGGTGGGTAGACCATTGGTACTTCACAAGATTTTTGTCCTTTTTTTCCACTTGTTATCTACATACTTGTCTCCTAAAAACCATTCCCCTAAGCTTTGTCTCTAATTTTGCACCCTCTTTTAGTCATTTAACACCTTCATTAGACCTTTCCCTAACCAAAAACCTTTTTGGTATTTTATATAACTATGTCGGCCACATCAACCTTGTTTTATTATTTAAAAAATCTTACTAAGAACTAGGTCGGCCATGGCTGACATAGTTCATAACCTAGTTAGTTTTTGCCAATTTCAATACTAGGTCTACCGAGTCGACCTTGTCAACCTAAATTTACAAAAAGTTTTAGGGTTAGATTCTATTATATAAACACATTCATTTTTCCATTTCTAATAATAAAATAAGAAGTAATATATATTGCACATCTACTTATCCACCATTATAGTTGAGGAGCAAGTTTAGGGTTTCATACTTTCTTTGGAGATATGGATCTTGTCTCATGGATAAGTCTTTTGGATGTATTGATAGTTGTGTATCCTAGAGATTATTTATCTTTTTCATCCTTACATACCACAAAAACCTCTTATGAAGAACCTTGGACAAGGGAGATATTGAGGCCCGATGGGTTCATCTTCTGAAAGGTAAGTATTCCTAACTTTGTTCCTCCTTTGGAAGAGTAGATAGATATGAATTTGCACTTATCTTCCATGAATTAGGATTTAATATACATTAAAGTGAGTGTATTTATTCTATGCATGTTTAATTTTAATTTTTATTACCCCCCACTTTGTGCCACAAGATTTGGTGAGCACTATATTAGATTTTGTTTTACTTGTTATTAGTTTAGTGAATATGAAAACATAGGACCTAGTTAGGTTTATTACATATTTTTTCTTGATTGGGGGATTTGGAACCCTTCTTAGTGATGTTATTGTGGTAAGATATCCCTTGGCTAGATCTATCAGATCGATATTGGTCATGACCCTGATTATCTAATGTATCTCTAATCAAAAGTGTAAGTAGGATCTATCTTATCTGAGATAGGATTGATTTGTAGACATGTTTCATTTATCATTGCATAAATTTAGGTGAACATTACATGAATATAACCCTTAAATTTTTTATTTCTTGACTTCATTTCTATCATTTTATTATTTTTCTATATTTGTGATAATATGTCGACCAGGATGGTATAGTTCTAACTTTTTGTGCATAGGTTTAACACATAGTCATATCAAAATGACTCTATTATTTATGTGTAGGTATTCATTATATATAGTTTACTAGATCAAATAGGTCAACATAATATGCTTCTTCAGTCTCAGATCAACAAACTAAGTTGGGCAAGTTGACTTAGTCTTCGAGTCAACATCTAGAATAACAAACTAAGTTGGGTAGGTCGATTTAGTCTTCTAGTCAGCATCCAGATGAACAAACTAAGTTGAGAAGGTTTACTTAGTCTTTAAATCAACATCTATATCAATAAACTAAGTCAGGTAGGTTTACTTAGTCATCTTATCTTACTTCAGCATATAAGTTTTTATAGAACTAGGTTGAAATAGTCGACTTAGTTTGAATAACTTGAATGCAACATTCAAGGCACTTCAGCAAAAAAAATTTAATCCTCATCATCCTCAAACCCAACAAGGTTCCTCTCTTTATCTCTCTATCAATTCATTACTTCATTACAATTCTATTTTGTGCAAGTTTGTATTCTTAAAAACTGCAATTCTATAACAAACTAAGTCAATCTAGTCAACTTAATTCTATAGCCTATCTTCTATCTAAAATACAAAGTCAAATTGGTTGACTTTGTTCTTAAAGACTCTTGCTTCCACATAATAGCAATAACCTAGTCGACTATATTCTGTACTATTTACATATAGTGTCATCTAAACCGACTCTGTACCATTCTTAATTTGAGAATTAATAACCATTTGATAGTAATTAATTCACACTTTCATTTTTAGTTATTTATACGATTAGAGTATCTCAAAAATTCTAATTAGGTTATTATTCAAATTACCTTTTATTTACATTATTTTTCTCTTTTTTCACACACTACCAAATCACACAATATTTAAAATGCGTTTAACATTTGTCTTCCCAAGGCCTACCTACTTGGATTTCATCACCAAGTGGGAAACTGAGTTGGTTTTCTGGCCAAGTATAAACACATGATTAATGGTATATATTTTTAAAGCACTCGATGCCCTTATCACTACAACATTTTGAAGTGAGGGGGTAGGCCCCAATACCAAGCCAGTACCATTGCCAACACAAATCCCTTTTAGCCTAAACATCCTGAAACCATCCATGGATTGCTTTCTAGTTCCCTATTTTCAACCAACTTCCCTATCACACTTAAAATAAAACTTTATAATAATTTAAAAACACTTAGGATGACCACTTATTTAACATTTAATTTTCATTTTATTACTTGCTCTCTGATGATTGTGTGTTGTATTACAAAAACTTGTATTAACCAACATTGGTGTAAGGTTTTGTGTTGTGTGCCCCAATTGGATCATTCTTATTGATCCAATTGTTTGTGTGTGCTTTCATTTATTACTTCAATTACATTGCAAATATTTCCCTATTTTTAGAACATTATCATTATGTTTGACACAATCTTTTATAGGCTATGTTTTCCCTTGTTTATAGTACTAAGATGACCTGGTCGACCTTATACTCTTTTATGCCAATCAGTTTGTTATGCTAAGTCAACATGCTCAACCCTGTACTATTTTATGCCAGTCAGGTTATAGTACCAAGTTGACATAGTTGATCCTATATACTTCTTAGCTCAGTTTCATACCCTATTTATAGTACTAAGTCAACTTGGTCAACCTTGTACTCTTTTCTATCAGTCAGGCTACAGTACTAAGTCAACCTGGTTGACCTTATGTCCTTAATTTAGTTTCACACCCTATTTACAATACTAAGTTGACCTGGTTAACCCTATTCTATGTTTGGCCAATTTTATCTTAATTTTGCATCCTTCTATCAAAATAGTACATAGTCAACCCTGTTGACTCTGTACACCTTGGTTGATACTATTCTATGTGTGGTTATCTAGTCTTATTTCATAATGATGTCATATTTTTAAAATTCTCTTCGTAAATAACATTGCATAGTTAAGTATTTAGATTATAACCTCACTTCTTTTACTATTTTAGATGAAACTATTCACTTTCTTCCTTTATCTTTTCCTAATCCAAAACCAATCACTACACAATGTAATGTAGTTGAGGTCCTTCATCCTAGTCCTCCTCCCAATACCAATGTTTGGAATCCTCCACCCAATACCCTTACTCCCACCAAAACTAATAATCCCCCTCCTAACAACACTAATATCCCACCTTCAAATACTAATGTAAAAATCAAAACGAATCAAATTCTTGCACAAATAATTCAACAAAGGAAAATCATGCAAACAAATAATCATTTCCAAATAATGCAAATGCAACAACATTTATTACACATGACTAGTCAACCACCTCAATTCATCATGTCTCAACCAAATCAAAATTTTGTCCCTCCTCTTAGAGATGCCAATGGGAATATCATCCCTCAACCTCTAATGCATAACAAAACTCTTCAACATATTCAAAATGAACCTTTAGCTCCATTCATTGTATCTATAGATATTGGAAATATTTCTCCAACTATCACATATGATGGGACTAAGTACCATGCTATCTTTATTAAATATTTTGTTAATCTTTATAAGGAATGGATCCAAACTAACACCTTTGTTATGACCAATATCTTATCCAAAACCTTTGTTGGTGATGCACTTGAATGGTACAACCAATTTTCTAGACATTCCATCTCACAACTAGAGGATTTAGTCAATACTCTAGTGAAGTAATTCCAACATTATTACCTTCTTGAAAATTACCTTAGCCATTTCATCAATGCCAAGAAACTTACTAATGAATCTTATCACACTTTCATCAAATAATGGAAGTATCTAGCTAAAAAAGTGGAGCATAACATGAATGATGATACTCTTTTAAAAATATTTTTTACTTCTCTTAAATCTCCCCTTTAATACAAAATTAAAATCATTACCCTTAAAGCTTTAGAAGAAGCCTTAGACCAAGAAAAAATGTAAGACTTTCTTATGACTCAATTTAAAACACATCAAACAACTACTAGAGTACCTTTCCAATCATTTTCTCATAACATTGATTCATCCAAGCCTCGCTAACCTTAAAATGGAGCATCCAACTCAACCAATTTTAACTCAACCCACCCTCCATTAAGTCTAGAACAAATTAAGAATAAATTTACACCCTTTAAACCCATGAGCTTTGATCCTTCCCAACCTCCTCCAAAATGGTACAATCTTGATAAATTTAATTGGTGGCATGCTACCATAGGTCATTCTCATGAGTATTGTCATGACCTTCACTGATTTATTTTTGATTCCTTTCTTGGTCCACATTTTAATCTTGATACTCTCACAAAATAACATTATCAAGACTATTTTCAAGTTTCTCTAATCACATCAACATCAACTGCCTAATGAATAAATTTTTTTATCCCATACCTACACCTTATCCACTAATTTTGTTCAAACAATAGTTGATCCTTTTTCCTACACCAATAAGGAAGGATAGTTAACATGAACAAATGTAAACATATCATTGCATCTATTGAACCTCAAACTCTTAGGTCACATGAACCAAAGGAGTACCTACTTCAAATGCCTACTCTAAAGTAGATCATACATGGTCCTCCTTTACCTAATTTACCTATTCATACCTCTCCTACATATCCTATGTCACATTCAACATCCTTAAAATATAACAAAACAACACATTTACCTATCTCCAAATTCACCTACCAACCCAATGCAAATCATTTTTATGGTTCAACGTTACCTCACTCCACCTCACATATCATGGCATCTTGTGATGCCCATCCACATGTCCCTTCAAAACTTGGGACATCTTGTGATGCCCATCCCTACATCCACTTACCCATTGGGGAATATTACGATGCCCATCCCTACATCCACTTACCCATTAGGGAATATTATGATGCCTAATTTTATTATACAATTCATATAACAAACAAATTCATCTTCAAGAAATATTTTAATCCACATAGACTTGTATTTCACATGCTCATATTTGATACAGGCATTAGCACATATCTTACTTGTTATTTTTTGTCTCATGTTTCTTTATTTTTGTGTACTTTACTTCTTTTAGTCACACTTTAATAACATCATTGTTTTCCTTTGCATTATTTGGTTTTCTTACACATTACATTTGGAATTTGTTTTCATTTTTTTTCTTATATATCTCTTTTATTTTTGTCTTTTTATGTCATTCTTTGCCTTAGTAGATTTATGATTATTTTTACCATTATGTAGAATTCACCTCATTGGTGTTCACCTTGTGAGTTGAAATGTAAGACCATGGATAGGACCAGGATCTCCTCATAAATTACCACATTAAAACATATTTAAATCACTTTTTGGGATGACTACTACTTTCATTAGTGCTTATGCTAGATCTGTTGTAGGTTTCTATGGCTTATCTTAGTGACATGACTATCATATCATAGCCCCACCCCTTTTATAACACTATTTTACCTCCTTGTGATCAGCTACGAGCATATTCATCATTGTATCACTTATTACATAGATGGATCTCTCATGATCTCCATATTTCCCTTATTTCCTTTCATTTTGAGGATCACATCGGTCAATTTTGAGATTTCACACTTACTTGTGGGCAAGTCTAGGATTCTTTAGACACCTTGGTATTTAGGTCCTTTTCTCTAGTGACCAAGTGTAATTTCTCTTTCATTTGTCACCTATTCACTCATGTTTGGTTTTATAAATCCATATGCAGGAGGGGTAATAAAAAGATCCAAAACAAGTTAAAATCCAAATCATAAAATATAAACAAAAGGCAATGATTCAAAGGCAAAATTAATCTTAAAATTTATATCACACCAAAGGATGTGATCTATATTTGGCACATCTCCTATCTCAGTCAAATCTCAAACCCCATAGTTGGCCTCATGATAGATCCAAGGTCCATTGGGGTGAGATAGGCCAACAAACTAGGGTAGAAGGTCTCATTATATCATATACTATCTAGTGCCATCTAATTTTACACACAAGTTCCTAATATTCATAGTAGATTAACAACTCTTTAAGGGGTCTTGAGGAATGTGGATCACATTGTGGGAAGGTAGGTCCATTGTAATTTTCATGAATATAGCCTTCATGGGTTGATCTATGTACTTCACTTTTAAGCCCAAGCTTTGTGATCATTATTTAAAATGTTCTAAGTTCTTGGTGTTGATAGTTATTAGACTTTATCACTTGCCTAGTGTGTCTCATTATTTCTAAGGATGTTCACATTGTGGCACCTTATATTCCCTTTTTACATCATATTTTCTTTATATTACCCTTTTTGTATATTAATTTTAGCTGATCACATCCTTGATCACATCTACCTTATTATGCCTCTTGGTTTATAGTTTGTGGGTTGCATTGTAAGACCTTAGATAAGACTAAGATTTCCTCAAAAACACCTTTGCACCATTTTTTTAACACACCATCTCATTATCATACTAGTCATGGAATTAGGTGGTTGTGTTTACTTATGTTTTATCTTAGAACAAGCACTAAGTTTGATTTTTCATCCTTTAGAGATTTTGATTTTCATCTATCCATCATGTTCTTGTTTCATTTCTATGGACTTCACTTATCTTACAGATGACATTTGGAATTATTACATGTTTCTCTTTATGTATGATTTATTCATGTTTGACTTAAATTTTGACTTATTTTTCATTTGTCATTCATGTTTTACATGCTTCCCAATGTGATTTAATATGTTCTACATTCATTTTTACTATTTATGTTTTACTTAATTTCCAATGTGATTTAGTGTGTTCTAAAATCATTTGTCATTCATTTGATATCATTTCATCATTCATTTTCCTTCAATATTCTAACCTTTCCTTAACAAATTTTCCATTTTTTCCTACGTATGAATGTATTGCTTCTATTTTTTAGTCTTGTATCCTTAGAGTTTATCAAATACAGGTACTTCACCCTCCACAATCAAGACTAGGATGTTTACATACAATCATTTCGAAAAAAGGTAAGCTAAGGTATGTATATGGTATTTTTAGTTACTCTAATTTCATTTTAGCATTATTTTTTGTATATAATTTTTAATTATTCAACATTATATATTTCTATTTTCTTTTTTTGAAGCACCATCCCCTATTACATTCATGTGACATGTGATGAGCTTCGAGTAGGGCATATGTATACATAAAATATTTTAGAACTTTACCTCTTACAAAAAATTTATATCTTGTAGGAATCCATCAAGTCTCAATCTCTTTGAGTACATGCCCTAAGCGGTGCATTGAGAAAGGGGTGGGAAAACCATTACTGCTTTATAGGATTGTTTCCCCTTTTTACACTTACTATCTACACACTTGTCTCCTAAAAACAATTCCCCTAATCTTTGCCTCCTATTTTTCACCCTCTTCTAGTAATTTACCACCTTCATTAGCCCTTTCCTATTCAAAACCCCATTTTGGTAGTTTACATAACTATGTCATCCACAACAACCTTGTATTGTTATTTACAAAAGCTTACTAAGAACTAGGTCAACCATGGCCAACATAGTTCATAACCTAGTTAGTTTTTGCCAATTTTAGTACTAGGTCAACCTAGGTTGACCTTATTAGCCTAAATGTTTGGAAAGGTTTGGGGATAGATTTTCCTATATATAAACACTCATTTTAATATTTTTAAGATGAAGATGAGAATAAGTAAGATTTATTGCACATTTGCTTATCCACCATTCTACTTTAGGAGCAAGCTTAGGGTTCCATACTTTCTTTGTCGATATAGATCTTATCTTATGGAGAAGTATTTTAGATGCATTTATAGGTTTTCTAGCATAGATTTTATTTATCCTTGTCATCCTTACATACCACAACAACCTCTTATGAAGCACCTTAGCCAAGGGAGAGATTGAGGCTCAGTGGGTTCATATTCAAAAGTAAGTATTCATGTTTTTATTCCTATTTTATAAGAGTAGATAAACATGAATTTTTACTTCTCTTACATTCATTAGGATTTAATAGACATTGATGTCTTATATGTATGTCTACTTTTAATGCTTATTACGCCCACTTTATGTCACAAGCTTTGGCGAACACTAGATTAGATTTTTATTTACTTGTTATTAGTTTAGTGAATATGAAAACATAGGACCTAGTTAGGGTTATTGCATATTTTTTCTTGACTTGAGGCTTTGGAACCCTCCTTAGTGATATTATTGTGGTAAGAGATCCCTTGGATAGGTCTAGTGGATCCATATTGGTCATGACCCCAATTATCTAATGTATCTCCAATTAGAAGTGTAAGTAGGATATATCTTCTTTGAGATAAGATTTATTTATAGACCTATTAAATTTCCTATTTCATATAATTCACAATGGTAGAATTACATATGGTCTAATTAAGAGAACACTAAGCAGATCTACAACAATGGTTGGTGAAAAAGGAGAATACTTGAATATTATGACTGAGCCACTTTGAGGGGGAAACCTCCACAATAATGAAATAAGAATATGATTCACAGTATGATGATTAAAAAATAACCTCTACCTCCTATATATACTCTACTTATCCATAGTTAATTTATAGGCCAACCATACTAAGAACATTAAGAAATGTAATAAGCTAATATGAAGATGTGTAAGCCACAAATTGGCCACACATATCACTAGATGCACTATAGGTTATAGGCATAGCATGCTCCTCCACTTCAAAATAACATTATCCTCAACATTTAATCAAACCAAGATGTTTCTGTAGGAATGCTTCATCCTCCTATGCTACATATTTAGAATGTAGGTTCTTCCATTTGATCAAATACTACTTAATGGCTCTGGTCTGTAGTTGCTTAGTGCATATGTGAAGGATCTCCTCAAGCTCTAGAATGACTTTGCCTTCTTCATTTAATTAAGGTAACTTAGTCTGAGTGGAAACCTTGTGTCCAATTATTTTCTTTAGGAAAGGTACATAGAATATCAGATATATACAAGTGGTTGGGGGTAATTATAACTTGTAAGCCACACTACCAATATTTTGCAAGATCTCATAAAGGACATAATACTTAAGTGATAACTTGTTATAATTTTTTGGTTCTTTAGAGATATATTCTTATATGGTTGAAAATTCACAAAGATCCAATCACCTATGTCAAAATTCTACTCACTACTTTATTGATCTACTTACTGCTTCATTTGATTTTGTGCCATTGGTAAATTCTCTCTCAAACTGACTAACACCTCCTATTGATGGTGAATGTGTTCCTCAACAACTTGAACCTTAGGATGCACTATTAAAACTAAAGTGATGTATGGGGGGTGATACCCATAAAATTATATAAAGGGAGACATCTTGGAATAAGTGTGAATATAAGTGTTATACCACTATTTAGCAAGTAACAACCAATGGACCCATTTGTCCTATTTTTAAGAAACAAAACAACAAAGATACCATTCAAGATATTTGTTGACCACCTCTATTTTTCCATTAGATTTAGGATGAGAGGATGAGATATGAGCCAAATGGGTACCTAAACATGAAAATAATTTAGTCCAAAAATTACTAGTAAATATGGGATCTCAATCACTTATAATGATCTTTTGAGTGCCATGACAATTTTCAATTGTATTGAAAAAAGTAAAAGATTTTGTACTAGTAAAAAATGGCTGTGATAAGGAGAAAAAATGAGCATACTTGGTGAGTCGATCCAAAACTACCATGATAACATTTTTACCCTCATACCTTGGTAACCCTATAATGGAATCCATTTAAACTTCTTCCCAATGCTGGATAGGGATGGACAATGGATACAAAAGACCTAGGGTCTTAATGGTTTCACCTTTATTTGTTGACATACCATGCATTTAGCCACACATTTTTGAACATACCCTTTGAGTCCTTCCCAAAATAAATCTTGGTTGATTTTATGATATGTTTTCAAAAATATCGAGTGTCTTCCAAGTGTAGAGGTATGAAGTTTCTAAATAATTTTATGTTTGAGGAGAGAATGCATACAAAGGTATAATTTATATTTATACCATAATGTGTTTCCCTTCCATGTAATTTTTTTAGATTAATTTGAGCCCTAATGAAGATTGTGAATCAAATCCTTGGTTGTACTACCATTCTCCCATTTTGATCTTACTTCCTCTAGCCAATCTACCTACCACATGGTCATGACACATAATAATGCCTCAATTGATTCATCTTACTAAAGGAGGGCATCTGCCAACACATTCTCTTTTCCTTTCTTATACATTATTTCAAAACCATAGCCTAACATTTTAGTCACCTATTTTTGTTTTTCTTCAGATGAGAATCATTGTTCCAAAAAATATTTGAGGCTATCATAATCACTCTTTACTTGAAAGTGATGACCCATCATATATGATCTCCTTGCTTTATTGCATGCTGAATAGCCATCATTTCTTTCTCATATATTTTTTTGAGCCCATTTTTTCCCTTAAGTTTGTAACTTTAAAATTATAGTGGTCTACCTTCTTGCATAAGTAAAACCCCCATGCCATATCCTAATGCATCACACTTCACAACATAAGTTTTAAAAAAATCAAGAGTAGCCAAAACTAGAGTTGTGCACATAACCATTTTCAATTGTTTAAATGCCTTGGTAGCTGAAACATTCCAATGGAAAGAGTATTTCTTTAGGAAAGAGGTGAGTGGGGATGTAATGTTACCATAATTTTTGACAAACTTGTGATAGTAATTAGTTATCCCTAGAAAATCATAGAGGTTCTTGAGGGTCTTAGGAACCTACCACTCCATCATGGCTTGGATTTTCTTAGGATCAATTTTCACTCATTCATGTGAAATAATATGACCCAAGTACTCCACCTCTTAAGCATCGAAAGCACATTTTAAAGGTTTTACATAACGCTGACGTTATTCCAAAATTGAAAGCACCTATTTCACATGCTTTAAATGGTCTTCCCAATTTTGTTGTAGATGAGGATATCATTAAAAACACTAATAAAAACTTTCTCAAAATTGTCTTAAAAACAATATTCATCAAACTTTCAAATGTAGATGGTGCATTTATAAGACCAAAAGGTATGACCATAATTTCATAATGGACTTCATGAGTTCTAAAAGTTATTTTAAGTATGTCCCCTTTGTAGATGTGAATCTAATGATATCCATAGTAAAGATCTAACTTGGTAAAATAAATAGCACCATGTGATTCATCTAACAAATCATCAATTACTAGAATAAGAAACTTATATTTGATGGTGTATTTGTTAAGTTCTTTATATTATAGGCACATCCTCCAACTATCATCCTTCTTCTGCAACATGACCATTGGGGAGGAATATTCACTTTGACTATGTTGGACGACTCTTGTCTCCAACATCTATTGTACCATATTTTTAATTCTACTCTTTTGGGCATAGGGATACTGGTAGGGTCTAATATTGGGTGGTGTACTTCTTGGAATGAGTCTAATGGCATGATCATGTGCATGACTTAGAGGAAGTCCTTTTGGCATGTCACCAAAAATAATAGAATGGTCATCCAAAACCTTGTGCAAATTAGGATGTGTAGACTCCTTGGTTGGTTGAATCTCCATGGAAAATAAACATGCCACAAAACCTTTTGTACCTTTTTGAGAATCTTCATCATTTGGTGGGAAATAACCAGTTGTGTATATTTATTCTATAATCCATGTAGTTCAAAAGTCCTTCCTTCTAAATGGAACATCATGAATAATTCATATAAATTCATCTTAATAGTGCCCAAAGTGGTGAGCCATTGTACTCCCAGAATAATGTTAGCTCCTCTCATGGGAATAGCAATCATAGGGGAATCTAACAAATAGTCTTATTAAGGATTAACATTTACATTGGTATTTACTATAGGGTAAGTTAATTTTTATTGGATAGTATGTACCTTATCATAAGTTTGGTTATTATTAGTTATATTTTTAGTTATACAAATATATTTTTGTAACAATATATTTCATATAGAATTTGAAGATTGTTAATGTGAGAAATTGTAGGGATCTCACTATCATGAGTATAAGAAACATATTTCCTAGATAGCTTTGTAATATGTCATATGTAATCAGTTGAATAGTTAAATAGAGTAATTAATAATTATTTTGTCATTCTCTATTGTTGTCTAGTGTTCTCTCTATTGTATAAACTCTGATTATTACCAATATATAGTATCAAAGTAGTGTTTAATCTTTATATGATGGAGGATTAGAAGAAAAAGAGGAATAATTATTTAGTACTTCACTCCTATATATGAGATCATAATTATTGTGATGATATTTGTAATATATGTTGATCTAAAATTAGTTTAACATGTTGTCTTGTTAGTAGTGGCATATCTATTTTCTTTTTCTTTACGTCTTTGAATTTGACAGTTCTATAGGCTTGTGAGAGACATCAAAGATTGGGTGTATCTCAGCTTTCATGCATACACAATTTATCAACCACCTATCTTTGTTCACTACTTAGAACTAGGAACCAATATCAAACACATCAATTTTTTATTAACTTGCATTGGATGGACTCAACTACATTTTCACTTCCTTATGCATTTACATTAGACCCATGTATGTTATGGCTATAAAAGAGCCTTGAATTACTCAATAATATTGGTTAAGTTCATATTTTTCTAGAAGTTAAACATATATCTAATTAGAGAGTATAAATAATTAGGCCACATCAACTTCATTCATCTGTTGTAATTTGATTTCGTTGAACTCTATCAAGAGGTGTTTTAGTATTCAAATGGAAGGATCTAAATTGCATATAATGACATCCAAACCCTCTGAATGCATTCAATTTTTGAATAGTTCTTCATCAAATCACTTCCTTATATCATTTATATTATTCTATTGATAGGATTTAAGCCTCAAATTGTGGCAAATAATTCTATGATGTGAGAATTCTCTACCACTAGGAATACCTTACAACATACTGAGCAATCATCATGGAGCTTTGTTCCACCTAGATACACTTATTCTTCAATTCGTCAGTCATATTCATGCTTTTACACAACAAGTCTTTGACATATTCAAAGCCACAAATTATTATCTCTATGTGAGTCTTTCTTTTATGTTTTTGTTGGATAATAAAATTTCTATAGGTTTTTGGATTGTGTTATAAAAGTTTTTCTAAAGTTTATTTTTCATTTCTTCTATTAAGCATTTAATTTCTATAGGGAGATCCTATGAAATAAAACAAAGTCAATTAAGTCAATTGTTTATTTTATTAAAGTTTGGTTAGTTTGATGGTCTAAATAAGGTTTAGTTGTATTTAAATCTTAGTGAGTCATTTAGATTTATAATATTAAATCTCTACGTCATTATTTTTATAGTTGGTAGAAATTAATTAAATATTACTTTCTAGTCTAGAGTAATTATAAATTTAGTGTTCTAGGCAAATTTTTTAAAATTGTCCAAATAGTCATGTAGTATACTTTGTCAAAAAATATCTATTAAAATTAATGTCCATAAAAGTCATTATAAAATTATCAAAAGAGTCATATCAAATTTTCAAAAGCATTGATAGTTGAGTCATTTTATCAAGAGTCCTATTTTTATGTCAGAGTTTAAAGTCAAAGTCTTTTTGGGTCCATTGTCAAAAATTGTAAAATATAAAAATATTTATTCTATGGATGTATTTTTTCTTTTAAGCAACGTCCAGATTGTGGGTGGGGCGGTGTTATCCTCAAAATCTTCATACAAATGAGCTTCATCAACACATGTGCTGAGTAAACAACCTCAATCATTAGAGGATGGAGGAAATAGAGGCTAGAGGTTTCACAACCTCTCGTTAGTCACCAATGATGAGGCCTTAGATGATTTGGTGACATATTTTGTTTGGGTGGCAAAAAACATTAATATAGGCTACATAAGATGACAATGAGGATTTATTCCTTGTGATATTTCATTTTCTAGTATTATGTGTTTTCATTCTCCTGCTAGATTGGAGAAAAGGAAAGTAAAGATATAATAGAATGTGCAAATAATTATATAGGAGGGCAGATAATTGTATAAATCCTCTAACTACAGGTATCCTCTGACTACCATACTTATTTATGAATATGATCAGCTAGTGAAATGTCCATTGAATTTACATGGAGTAAATGCGGGATGCATTATTCACATAGTAGTGGTCATGTGAAGCAAGATCCAAAAAAAAATATTCAGATAGTAGTATGCAAACTTAAAAGTATGCATTGGCATATGATTATGTTCAGGCCAGTTCTTAAAGATGTACATTATCCCCATGTAAACACTAAAGGGAGGAATGTTAAGGATTAGCATTTATATTGATATTTACTATAGAGTAAATTACTTTTTTACTAGAGAGTATGTACCATATGGTAAGTTTGGTTATTATTAGTTATAAGAATATATTATTTTAACATTATATTTCATATATAGTTTGGAGATTGTTTATGTGAGAGATTGTATGGATCTCATTATCCTAAGTATAGGAAACATATTTCCTGTATAGCTTTATAATACATCATATGTAATTAGTTGAAGAGTTAAATAGAGTGATTAATACTTATTTTATTATGCTCTATTGTTGTTTGGTGTTCTCTTTGTTGTACAAACTTTGATTTTTACCAATAAGTCTCCCATAGCAAGCTTAATACTATGGCTTTTTCTAGAATAATTGACCATACCACCATCTTCAATTATGACCTAAAATTTTGGAGCTAGGTAAATGAAAAAAATTAAATGAGTAGCCAACTTACTAATGATGAAGTTATGTGTAATCCCATAGTCAATTAACATAGTCATCTTCTATTTCTTCAAGAACCCCACTACCTTAAGAGTTTGAGGAGTATTAATTCTTGAAAGTGTATGATAGGAAATAGTAGGTTGAGAGTCTTTAGATTCATCCTCAGGTTTATCTAACCCTTCCCCTTAAGCCTCTTCATATTATTCCTCATCATTGGCACCATCAATGTAAAAAAAACTTATTTTCTTCACATCGATGCCCTTTGCTCAATTTTCTATCATAGCTAAAACACAAACCTTTTGCATGATTTTATTCCACTTGTTGAGATGTCAATTTGGTAGGCTAACAAAATGATGGCATTGAAAAGGTGCATTCATGGACATTGGTGAAAGGTCTTTGTCTGATCAACTCTTTTTCTTCAACCATGCATGCCTTTGATATGGCCTCAGATATAGTACTAGGATGAAACATGCAAACCTCCAATTCGATGTTATCTTTTAGGCCACCTAAAAATAGGTCAGTTAAATTTTCTCAGTGATGTCTACCACACATAAGGAGAAATTTTGAAATTGATAAATGTAGTCCTTGACAATCCTGGTTTGGTGCAACTCATCTAGCTTACTGAAGTAATTTTTAAAGACATTGTTGTGATAGTGGAGATGCAACTCTTCATAAAATAATAAACATAAAACTGGGACACCCTTCTTTTTCTTTTTAGTACACAACTAATGATACCAAATGAATGGCTCATGTTCCAAATAGAGAGAGGCCATAACCAATTTTTATGAACATGGAGGATTATTTTATGATGGTTGAGATGTTAAGTTGGCCAATTACCTAGATATTTTGTTGTGATTAATCATTCACACTATACAAGTCCCCTCTCAAACCTATAATGTCCCCTTTAACCATATCAAAATCATCTTTTTCACCATGCCTTAAAACTCTAACTTAAGTTACTGAACTACCTCCCAAATAGATTGATCAAAAGTTGTAGATTTTATGTCATCCTTATGAGGAGTTTTTGGAGTTTATTTTACTTTCCCACATCTGTGAGTGTTTGGACTAGCCATGCACAAACCCTAGGAGAGTTTCAACCCCCAAAAAAATATACTATTGGAATACACCATTGTAATCATCTCATCGAGATGAATCCAACTACTGCTAATATGTACAAGGGTAAAAATTTGACCCAAAAAAGTGTACTAGTAGAATATACCATTACGATCATCTCATAGAGATGAATCCAATTATTGCTAAATTACCTAGATCGATGCTCTAATACCACTTGTAAGGAAATTATTTAGGTTATTCATAATATTATAATTATATATGGTAGAATTAAGATTAGAATAAGTATATCCATAATAATAATTAGTGAAATATCATAATACTTGAATATTATGACTGAGCTACTTTGACGGGGAAACCTCCACAATAATGCAATAAGAAAAAAATTTAAAATATGACAATAAAATAATAACCACTAACTCCTATATATAATCTACTTAGACATGGTTATTCCATAGACTGATCATACTAAGAACATCAATAAATACAACAAGCTAATATGAAGATGTGTAAGCCACAAGTCAGCCACACATATCCTTAGATGCACTATAGGATAAGGGAATAACAAAAGAAAACTTACAAACTCTCTACATGTGTTGCAATCTCTCGGCCCCCATGGATAGTTGGGGATGAAATTACTCTTCTTAAGCAATCTATGTTCCATAATTTTTGAAAAACATTCCATTATACCTCTTAATTAAACTTAGTATGATAAACACACTTAAGTATTGTCTTTAAATTCTCTCACAAAGGCCACTAAAAAAAATGAGTACATCCATAATTTGAGTACTATCTAAAAATAACCAAAATATCTCATTTAGTTATAATACTTTAAGTACATGGTCAGGTACAACAACCCATATGATCACTAACACTTAAATGCCCTTATAACATTGCAGTATATCATACTTGGATGATAAAAATGTGTTTTATTTTTTTATTATACATAAGACTAGTAACCATATTTTATGTTATTAGTATAATTAAAATGCAAAGAGGACTTTGAGAAGGCTGATATATCATACATTATTAGAATGCTTTGCCAAACTAGGGTTTGGAGCTAAATCATTATAAATTTAGTAAGCTTGCCCATAGTAAAAGATTACAAATTAATATATCCAAGTGAAATAAAAAATTATATGTCATGCTTTCATAGTTAAACAATATAAAAATAGATATCAATAAAATATAAAATTCTAGTCATTCTTGCAAGTGATGATGGTACTTATTAGCATCAAAATAATCCACATGCAAGGAACAAAGGGATCATGTATGGAATCTCAAAACCAAAAATAGTAAGCCATTGTATAATTACAAATTTACCCTATTTGAAAATAAATAACATAAAATAAATGTTTATCAAACATTATTTTACATAATAGAGGACTCCATCGAAGTGTATGTTTTAGCTCACCTCATCCATGGAGCACCATGATTTCAAGTTATGCTAAAATGGGTTTGATACTATGGCCTTAAGAGGCATTAACTATTTGTTTCTTATAGAAATATGACTAGTTCCACAACTTGAATAAGGCATGTAAGGGCATATAAGGGTCCCATGAACTGTATGATAAGAATAAATAAGCCAATTTTATAATAAACATCCATATTTTAACCAAACAAGAATAATAATAACCCATTTAGGTAAAGTGTCACATTTGGCCTAGTTAATTCTAAGAGATAGTTGATATAAGAGGGTCTTTACAACTACTCAAACTAAAGTTGAAATAATCATGTGTGTCACCCATATTGCTAGTGTTTGAGCCATTTTATAGAGACTGATATTTCAATTTTGTATGAGTTATTTTATTTTAATTTAAATTGGGTTTCATACAATTGGATACAGATATATATAATAAAATATTTTACCAAGCCCAATTTCCTATAATGAACCAACTTTGGCAGTAGTAATAAAATAATAGACAAATAGACAAGGCAATAATAAATATTCTTATGGTTGTCATGTTATAATAGATAGGGTGATAAGTTTTCCTATGTTTCTTGCAAATGGCTATGTGGGTTTGGTTGAAATGTTGAGAAATTTTTCCCAACTCAAAAATTAAAAAACCCATAATTTATTGTGAAAAATCAGATTGCAAATTCAGGGATACAACCTATTTATCAAACATATTTTGCATAATTCCACTTTTTTGAAAATTTTCAACTTACGATATCATAAGATGGGTCAGGTTTGTGGGAGATAAATATGGGCATATAGTACTACATGATGAACATGCAATTATGATAACATACATGGATCCTACTTTGAAGCTCTAGAACTTGAAAACATAAAATATTGTTTGATAGACATAAAACATTTTTTTAATTTATTTAATAAAACATATGATAGTTCAAGGTAAAGGCAACGCCTATCTATCACAATACCTAAATGACTAATGGATGACATCTGTCACATAGTTTTTAATTTCATCCATAACATAACAAAAATTATTAACATTTTTATAGATTTATTACAGTTTTAACCTAGGTCTAAGATAACAATGAAGGTTATGCATGCCTGTGACAATGATTCAACCCTAATAAAGTGTGTAGTTCATGATAATTAAAACATCATGACTGGGATAATGAACAACTAAAAATTTTGCTTTTTATTTGAAATAAAAGGGAAAGAATAAAATTAAACCCAAATTCCAACAAGTTTTTAGCCTTGAGTATTTATGGATATATTTATTAAAAAAGAGAATGGAAAACATAGAGTTCATCAAAATGATCACAAATCTCTGCATTTTTTGATCTCTAAAGGGACGAATCCATGTAACATTTTTTCATGAAGATATTTGAAATCCAAAAATAGCATTCATCACTAGAACATAATATAAAAGGAAGCTTTAAATGTGCCAGAAGATTCAACAATAATTCCAAGATAAAGCTAAATGGTTCCAATACTCTCCCTCTGAGAATAACAAAAAAATGATATTTATGAAAAATAAGTTTTAGTGAGTGCTAGTCCATATACTAAGTGAAAAGGTATAAATGTAGAGGTATATGTTTAAGGATGGATTTAGCAGTTGCCATTGATGATGGTTCATAGTGGACTATGAAGAATGTTTCTCCTTATAGAGGAAGAAGACTGATTTTTGCTCATGAGTAGACCCATCTCCTTATAATGGTTTTGATCAGCTCTATTCAAAGCCTTTTTTGGTTAACTTTTGGTTGATCATCTACTCTAACCTTTTTGAAGCTCTGCTACCTTCTTTTGACACAGTGTTTTTTTATCCCTCTTTGGAAGTTTATCATGTTGTTTGGTCATCTATTCTTGTTGGTGAGGGTGTGGACCCTTCTATCTTTTTTCTTGTCCTCTGTTATGGATGTTGAGTTGGTTTTTATTGTTTACTTTGTATTTTTAGGTAATTGATCCCCTCATTGTGTCCCAAATTTGATTTGTAGCTCTAAATTCTGATAAATCTAAGTTTTACTTGTTCATAAATCAAGTCAATAGAGTTTATCCCTAATTAAAAAAAGATTAAGTATTAGTCATGAACTAAATTTTATTGAAAGGAATAAAATATGTTAAAAACATGATAAAACAATAGGATTGAGTCCAAATTTCATTTCTAATAATTGTAAAATCATATGAGATAATAAAATTTTCATAGTTCATAATAATGATTGAAATTTTCTCTTGGTAGAAAGTGTGTAATAAAGTTTTCTTCCATTAATATTTTAGCTACTCAAGTGGCTCATCTAAATGAATATGTATGGGTAGTGGACTAGATCTCCTTACATAGATAATATATTATATTTTCAATTTCCTTCATAATAAACTATTTGTCCTTCTTATTTCATGCTAGGGAGAATATCTGCTACCAATTAAATTTAAAATTAAAAAAAATATAACCACAATGTTTTGAATCACCCACATATGTTTGTATTAGTCAATACCATCTTTTGGCTAGTCCCCATCATTGATGATACTGATTTAATAATAATTTCACATGTGATAAGTATAATGGTAACACACAAAAATTGTAAAAAATTTTAATATATAAATTGTAACTATGTTCATTATAGTCAAACAAATTTCCATTATATTGTGTTTGACAAATTAGATTAGACAACCATCTTTGGTGGTCTTCCTCACAACTACCATCCAAATCATTGTTCACTAGATTAATGCCATCCCCTGATAGCTCACTAATGTTATGAACGTGGAAGTGGGTGGAAACATCTTAATGATGTAAATTTATAATGTTGAGAGAGTGATGTCCTTAATACTGTAAACACTAAATGTAAGTATACCTAGTAGATTGTTAGTTTGTGCTTAATCAACTTACTTAACCAAAAAATTGCATTATAGAATATAATTAAAATTAAAATAATACATATTATAATAGAGGCAAAAGTAAAAAATAAAACATATGTCAAATAATGGGGGAGAAGGGAAGAAGTCGTGATATAAAGACAATACATAGAAGAGAACACATGATAACTTTTTCTCGACTGATTTAATGAGGGAGAAAGCTACTAAAATAAGTCAATTTTTTTTCAATCTACATTTCTTTATCTATAGCCAGGGCAAAGATGGATCTAGAAAAATAATAAGATATACACACATAGCTCGTGTTGAAGTATTTTAGATCTATCCTTGGCTTATAGTAGGAAACTTATGTCAATTATTTGGCTTCAATTTTTTCCATTAAATGATAAAATGTGTTTTATTCTAAATATTTTTCTATTTGATAAAAAAACACAAAGAATTTGTGTTTTTTAAAGAATGAATTGGGACAACATAGAATTTTTTTGTTATTTGGACAATACTTAAGGATAATACATATGTGAAAGCATGCTATTTACTAAATTCAAAATGTGTAAATTGGACTATGTTATTCACAACATGTTAATACAAGTGAAAATTCACAATTTACTCTTTTATTATAGTAAAAAAATAAAATAAAATACTTGGCTTGCATATATCCTTAGTTTACAGTGTTTTTTGTACTAAAGCTTTATTTATTTTGGTCTCTGAGTCAGCTCACTTAGTCTTGGCAACATATAAAGCTAGCCCTAGTCATGGGTTCAATTCATGATTTACCCATAGTGTGTGGTGATGGTCATATTTTTCACCACCTATGAGGTTATAGGGGGCTCTCCCTACATTAAAATAGACAACTTTGGGTTGCTGAACTAAACTCTAGATTCCTCTCATTTAGAAAAAAAAAACTTTAATTATTTGAAAACAATACACACAAACAAAATGCTATATTTAGACAATAATTTTGTGTTGGGGATCAACCAACAATATGATTACACTTGTGAAAGCAATAAACCGCAAAATTAAATCAGATAGATAAGTAACTAGAATCAGATAATAGCAAAGAACAAGAGATACAAGAAACCACCTTGAAAACTTGTATTAAAACTCTTTACAAAAGGAATACAATTGAAGAAACCTTTTTCTTCCACACCTCTCTCAGATGCACAAGATCTCTCTCTAGATCTCTATCCCTTAAGAGCTCTCTCTCTCAAGTACAATCAATTCCAACAACCTGGATTGATACAACTCTGTACTGTTCTTCAACATACCAATACAATAAGCTAAGAAGATCTAATTCTACATATAGAATTAGGAGACTTGAGCATGCACTTACAACCAATAGTTAAGCCTCTTGAACAAGGGCTCTAAAAACAATCTTACTAATAATAGAAATGTGAACTTAAGACTAAGAATTAAACTCATCATGCAAACACTCACTTTTTTCCTCAAAAATAATATTCTGGACTCACAGGTAACCAACGCCGGTTCCTGACTGCTTGCTTGTGACCAACGTCAGCCGATCCTCTGCCGATGCCGACGTCTCTTCAACTGCACCAGACCAACGGCGGTCACTCCTGACCGATGCCGGTGACTGTGTAGACCCGAAACTATTAAATGCACTCATATGTGAAGCTTTTAGGCTCCACACCTTAACAATCTCCCACTTGGAGATAAACAGCTACACCAGTACCTGTACAGCAACATCTTCTAGCTCCTCCATCTTCAACTCAATCATGAAGACCAATAGAAGTTGAATGAAGATTCAACTTCTCCTTTGTAACCGGCTTGGTTAACATATCAGCAGGATTCCTATCTGTATGGATCTTCTCCAGCTTCAAATCACCATCTTCCAATACCTGCCGTATGAAGTGGTACCTTAGCTGTATGTGCTTGGTTCTTAAATGAAAGGCTGAATTCTTAGCCAAATGGATTGCACTCTGACTGTCACTATACAATCTACAACTCCCATGCTCCCTTCCAAGCTCTTCTATGAATCGTGTCATCCATATCATCTCTTTGCTAGCTTCTATGGTTGCAATATACTCTGCTTCTATAGTTGACAAGGCAACAACCTTCTGCAACTTAGATATCCAGCTAACCGCCGTTCCACCTATAGTGAAAACATAACCTGTAGTGCTCCTCCTGCCATCCAAATCACCTGCCATATCTGAATCTACATAACCATGTAGAGAAGTATCTGAACCTCCATAGCACAAGTGCTTACTGCTGGTTCCTCTCAGATATCTAAGGATCCACTGAACTGCTTTCCAATGTTCCTTACCTGGATTGGCCATATACTTACTTACAACTCCCACTGCTTGGGCAATATCCAGTCTAGTACACACCATTGCATACATCAAACTCCCTACTGTGGAAGAATATGGAACCTTACTCATGTACTCTACCTCATCATGTGAATTAGGACATTGTTCTTTACTCAACTTAAAATGTCTAGCCAAAGGTGTGCTTACCGGTTTAGCATCCTGCATATTGAACCATTTCAACACCTTATCCACATAATCCTCTTGAGACAATATCAACCTATGATTTTTCCTGTCTCTCTTAATGCTCATGCCAAGGATTTTATTTGCTACTCTAAAATCCTTCATAGCAAACGTTTGAGCTAATTTCACCTTAAGCTCAGAGATATCCTGCATGTGTGATCCTGCAACCAACATATCATCTACATAAAACAATAGAATAATATATCTACCATTATCAAATCTCTTGAAATACACACAATGGTCAAATTGACACCTACTGTAGCCATGCTCAGTCATAAACCTATCAAATTTCAAATACCACTGTCTAGGAGCTTGCTTGAGGCCGTACAAGCTTTTATTCAATCTGTACACAAACTTCTCCTTACCCTTGACCTCAAATCCTTCCAGCTGTTCCATATAAATTTCCTCATCCAAATCTCCATGAAGAAATGTTGTCTTAACATCTAACTGCTCAAGATGCAAATCCTCAAAAGCAACCAAAGACAATACAACCCTTATAGAAGTCATTTTAACAACAGGAGAAAAAATCTCACCAAAATCAATACCTAGATTTTGTGCAAATCCTTTCACTACCAATCTGGCCTTATATCTCATCTATCCATTCTCACCTTCTTTCAACCTATAGGTCCATCTGTTCTTCAGTGTTCTCTTACCAGTTGGCAATTCAACCAAATCCCATGTTTGGCTCTCTCTTAAGGACTCCATCTCCTCAACCATGCCACGCTCCCACTGACTCTTGGACTCCACCTGTATTGCTTTTTCAAAAATCTCTGGTTCTCCACCATCAGTTAGCAATAAATAAAATAAAGAAGGAGAATATCTAATTGGAGGCTTGCTTACCCTTTCAAACCTCCTGATGGGTGTCTGAGACTCGTTCACAACACGCTGTCTACCCAAATTCTCTAACAGTGACCGACTTTGGTCACCTCCAGACCTGTTACTGGCCGATGCCAGTTCTGTCTGACCGACGTTGGTTCCTGTCCTACCGACATCAGTCTCTGTATGACTGGCATCATTTTTTGTTCTACCGACGCCGGTTCCTAACCTGCCAATGTCGGTCTTTGTGTTTTCCTGCAAGTGATTATTTCTTTTTCTCGTGAGCTCATTTTGGACCATCACCTCGTCTAATTCACTATTGCTCTGCCCAGATTGATTCAGCTTCTTCAACTGATCACTGTACATCACTTTTTCATTGAAAACAATGTCACGGCTCCTAATTACCTTGTTAGTTCATAGATTCCAAAATCTGAAACCAAAATTGTCTAAGCCATAGCCAATAAATGTGTACCTCATAGACTTAGCATCGAGCTTCTTTCTATTTTCCTTATCTACGTGCACAAAGGCTTCACAACCGAAAACTTTGAGAAAAGAGAGATCTACCTTTTTACCTGTCCAAGCCTCTTCTGGAATTCCACCATCCAGAGCTGTAGAGGGTCCTCTATTAATTAGGTACACTGCAGTGTCAACAGCTTCTGCCCAAAACTCTAAAGGCAAACTAGCATGCAATCTCATACATCTTGCACGCTCCATGATTGTTCTGTTCATCCTTTTAGCAATTCCATTCTGCTGAGGTGTCCTTGGAACCATCCTTTGCCTATGGATTCCATGCATGTAACAATACCAGTTGAACTTATAACTGCAGAACTCTCCACCATTGTCTGGTCTCAGGCACTTTAATCTTTTGCCTGTTTCATTCTCAACCATAGCTTTCCAAATCTTAAAAGTCTCAAATACATCAGATTTCTTCTTAATATAGTAGATCCATACCTTTCTTGTAGCATCATCTATGAACAAAACATAGTACTGTGATCCTCCAATAGAAGCTACCTAAGCTGGTCCCCACACGTCTGTGTGAACAAGCTGCAACTTATGCTTCTTCTTTGTAGACCCAGTCTTGAGAAAACTAACCCTTTTCTATTTTCCAAATACACAGTGCTCACAAAATTCTAGATCCATGCTTTTCAAATCTAAAAGCTTACCTTTAGACTTAAGAATTGACATCCCCTTCTCACTCATGTGGCCAAGCCTTGAGTGCTACAATTTTGCATCTACATCTGAAGTGGATAATACAGAAGGAGAATTGTTAGTAACACAATTACACAAATAGAGAGTACCTACTCTCTTACCTCTGGCCATAACAAGTGCACCCTTGGTCACCTTCCAAGATTCTGCTGTGAGAGTTACTGTACAACCCTCATCCCCTAACTTTCCTACAGAAATCAGATTTCTCTTCAAGCTAGGAACATGCATAACTTCTCTCAACACCCATGTGTTGCCATTCTGCATTTTCAGCTGCACTTTACCTTTGCCAATAATTTTACAGGGCTCATCGTCCCCCAAATATACTATTCCAAAATCTCCATGGATATAGTCACAGATTTATTCCCTATTAGGGGTAGCATGAAAAGATACACCAGAATCTAACACCCAAGATTCTATATTATTGTGCAAAGAGAATATTAAAGCATCTTGTGTAATACCTGCAACCTTTGCTTCTTCTTTTCCTTCGTGTTGATTGTCCTCCTTAGGCTTTGACCAGCAATCTCTGCTTATGTGCCCCATCTTTCCACAATTCCAGCATTGTGGCCTTCTGCCATTTCTAGATTTGGATCTACCTTTCCCCTTAGACTTGGATCTTAATCTCCCTTTCTTGCTCTTCTCTTTTTGCCTTCCCCTGCTCTCAAAACTTAAAGCGTTCCCAGATGTCTCTTCTGTGCTTTTCCTGCAAATTTCTTCATTCAAGATAACACTAACAACATCCTCTACTTTTAAAATATTTGATGCAGATGCAGTATTGCTAACTGCCATTACTAAGCTATGCCAGCTTTCGGGCAAAGAACATAATATTAAAAGAGCTTTTATTTCATCATCAAATACAATTTTGACTGAACTTAATTGGTTTACAATACCATGGAAATAATTCAGGTGATTAGATACAGATCCACCTTCCTGCATATGCAAATTGAATAGATGCTTCATAAGATATAACTTATTAGAAGCTGAGGGTTTTTCGTACAAATTTGCTAGAGTAGTCATCAACTCTACCATTTTTTTTGCCTGTGATAAATTAGATATCACAGTAGATGCAAGACTCAGTCTTATAGACCCTAGAGCCTTTCTGTCAAGAACTTCCCATTCTTCATCCTCCATGTCTTTAGGCTTCTTTGTAATCCCACCTAACGGTAAGTATAGATCCTTCTGATACAGATAGTCCTCTATCTACATTATCCAATGTTGATAGTTTTTGCCATTGAACTTCTCCATTCTCAGTTTACTTTCATCTGCCATTGCTTCTCCCACTCAAACAGAAATCCCTGCAGAAACTCCTGTGAGCAACCTGTAATCAATACACACTACACAGATCTGAACCACCTGTTAGTGAACCTGAGCTTTGATACCAATTATTGGATATCAAACTCTAAACCTACAACCAAGGCTCTGATACCACTTGTTGGGGATCAACCAACAATATGATTACACTTGTGAAAGCAATAAACTGCGAAATTAAATCAGATAGATAAGTAACTAGAATCAGATAATAGCAAAGAACAAGAGATACAAGAAACCACCCTAAAAACTTGTATTAAAACTCTTTACAAAAAGAATACAATTGAAGAAACTTTTTTCTTCCACACCTCTCTCAGATGCACAAGATCTCTCTCTAGATCTCTATCCCTTAAGAGCTCTCTCTCTCAAGTACAATCAATTCCAACAACCTGGATTGATACAACTCTGTACTGTTCTTCAACATACCAATACAATAAGCTAAGAAGATCTAATTCTACATATAGAATTAGGAGACTTGAGCATGCACTTACAACCAACAGTTAAGCCTCTTGAACAAGGGCTCTAAAAACAATCTTACTAATAATAGAAACGCAAACTTAAGACTAAGACTTAAACTCATCATGAAAACACTCGCTTCTGTCCTCAGAAATAGCATTCTGGACGCACAGGTAACCGACGTCAGTTCCTGACTGCTTGCTTGTGACTGACGTCGACCGATCCTCTGCCGATGCTGGCATCTCTTCAACTGCACCGGACCGACGACGGTCACTCCTGACCGACGCCGGTGACTGTGTAGACCCGAAACTGTTAAATGCGCTCATATGTGAAGCTTTTAGGCTCCACACCTTAAAATTTTGGACAATACGTATGTGAAAATATGTTATTTTTTAAATTCACATCATGCTAATAGGATTTTTTTATTCGCACTATGTTAATAGGAGTATGTAATTCACATTTAACCTTGGCTAAGAGTACAAAATTCTTGTCAAATACTTAAATTACATTTATCTTTAGTTTACATAACATACATGTGAAATAATGATATTTAATAATATTATTATTTTATTTATAACACATTAATATGACTATGTTATTCCTAATTTATCCTTAGCTTATATTGTAATATTCTTGTCAAATATTTAGCTTACACTTGTCTTCAGTTTACAATATATTCTCAATTAGATGACAGAGTGGTGTCTTATTTACCCTAACACATGTGAAAGTGTGTTATTTAATAAAATCATGATGTTAATAGTATTTTAAGGATAAAACGATGTCTTTTTCAAAAAATAACATAGTGTTATTTGCACAAAAACATTGACTACTATTAGACAATCGAGTTTATATTTTATATGTCAAGTACATCATGACCTGCATTTCACATTTCATATTAGACCATTTTTAACATGAAATATTATTATTTATATTTATTTCTAATTTTTATTTTTGTTATCTTCCTAATTTTCTTATTTAAAAATTGAATATTTACTTAGTACTAGGTACCATCTATCTTATGCAGATTGGTTCAACATAAAAGCTAAATTTATGGAGAAAAATAATTTTAAAGTTTTACAAGTAAATGATGTTAACAATAAAGTGATGTTATCATAATAGGATCTGACATGGAAAATAATTTAATTTGGAAATGGAGAGGGGGATCTAGTGTCTACAATATTATTTATGATATTAGAGTACTTCAAGTGAGGGGATGAGAACAAGGATGGAAATGCCACCACCTTTGTACAAAACAAGAGCACATTGAAGGAAACATGAATTAAAAAATACACTAAAAATCCCATGAAGTGTAAGTATATATTACATTAATTTTTTAATTTTCATTCTATCATTTTCCATGTGACATGTTACTCTTGAAGTTGATGTCAACCAAGAATAATTTTGCTTATGGTTCAGAGAGTAAGAGAAGTGAACCACTAACCAGAAGAAGGTTTGTCAATGAATTTCCTTATGAAGGTGTATTTTGGAGGCCCTACATTGGTTTTTTTACATATAATAATTAGTTTTGTGAATACATAGAAGGAGAATCCTACCATGATATTTTAGTCTTAAGTGATATATAAAGCACAATGTATGCACTTCACCTTTCAAAATAATTGGTCACTCTAACCCATCTTGTCTAAATATGCATTTAAATTGATATAATATGTGAGATTAAATATGTAAATTCTAAAATCCTTGAAATATATGCATATATAATGAGATGAGATGTTGAAAACATATGAATCAAATAGAAATTTGTGAAGTGGAAATTTCACAATAGTGACTCCTAGTTTCAATGCATGGCATATGAAGCATTTAGAATTGATTTTGTATTATGAGTAACCTAATGTCAATAAAAACAAACCCTTCATAATGTGTATCCAAACACCATAAATGTGAAATATAATGGTTGAACATTCATAAAAATCACTAGTAGCCATGGAATTGATGTTTTTATAAAATAAATATGGTGTGTATATATTATAAAAATCAATGGTGTTTATCACTATTTATGTTATTTTTTTTAATTACAACTATTTTGGATAACATGCTTATTGAGTTTGTCATATATGGTTTTATATAAGTGTTCATTAGTTTTTTTATTTGTAAGAGCTTCTAAAACTTGTAGTGTGTTCTTAATTGACATATTTGAATATCCTACATACTAACAAGGTGGATTATATATTTCATGGGAAATCATGTCTTGAAATACAATAGAAAACATCCAATTTTGGTTGAGGTAGGTTCTACATGTTTGTTTTGCACATTGTTCAAATTGTAAATGTAAAGATGGCATGGCATATGATGTTGTTATTGAGATAAAGTATATATGATATTAAACTTTATAACTATGTATTCCATCTACATTCACTTGCAATATGTAGTATTTTAGTTTTACCCTTAACTTATGGTAGGAATTGTGTGTCAATTACTTAGTTTAAATCTGTCCTTAGCTTACAATGTATTTTTTTATTAAATGACAAAGTTTATGTTTTACTAAAGCTTTATTTATTTGAAATAAAATATTTGTAAACATCACTTTTGGATAACCCATGTGTGATTCAAAATGTGTTAATAGGACTGCATTATTCACACCATTTCAATAGGACTATGGTAATAAAAACATGTTAATAGGAAACTAAATGAGGTATAATCATCATCCATAGGTTCATCCTCATCTTATATGATGCATGTTTCATTATAAAAACAAAGAGTAATACGTATTTTATAGCACTAAGTTTTCAATAAATTCACTTGTTAATAGGATTTTTTTATTCAATAAATCAAAAACATGTTATTACATTCACAACATTTTAATAAGTTTGAGTGAATTTTCAATTCACTCAAAATTTACTACAACAAAAAAGAGCACAAGTGTAAATGATAGATTAGACAAAATATGTGAAAATATGGTATTTAATAAAATCATAGCATGTTTATAGGACTATGTGATTCAAAACGTGTTAATAGTATGATTGTGTCATTTACAACATTATAGTACCATTGTACACTCATAAATTTTATATGAGACATTTGAAAATGTTAGTTTTGACCAACCATTAGCTTACATCACTTATGTGTACACAATTGACACTTGGTCACATATCTCTTAGCTATTTATCTATGTATGACCTTCCTGGTTGTCATTATTCACATACAAAATCTCCCTAGTATATGCCTAATTGTTATATTATCCTAAGAAAACTTTATCCATTATGAAAATCATTGTCTTTCCCATTTTAGATAATTTCAGAAACAATTAAATGATACCACTTACCAATAGTGTTTGTCTTCACCAAAGGTGTCCCAAGTTATTAAAACAACTATTTTTCAAATTCAAACCATTCCCTTGGGTTGGCTCACACATTTTGCATGTCGAATATAAAGGGAAATTACTAAAAGAGTCATCTATGTAAAAATATCAAGCCAAAGGTTAATCTTATTTAACATTCACTTGAGGATTGTGTGCAAAAATCACTTGCAGCACTGCCTAACATTAAAAACCCTACCCCCACTTACACATAGGTGGCCAAAAAAACTACCACCCACTTCCATGTTGGCATCCTTAGTCCATCAAAAAAGGGATGACACGAATTTAGTGAGTGCTGAGTTGGATGGAAGTTGCACGGGTGATAACCAAAGGTGGTTTTCTTCCCTAACTTGTGTTAAAATTTATATAATATTTCTTTTCTCTTTTGATATAATAACATCATCAACTTAATAGTCTATTATTATTGTAATGCCACATGTTATTTATTTAATTCACAACATGTTATTAAAACTTATAACCAATTTTTTGGTTCATGTTTATAACATATATAAACGAAATGATTTTCAAGTTACACACAATAGAACACATGGGAGCAAGCAACCAAACAACCAATTCATTTTCTCAATATTTTTGAAGGGTGGGGCATATAAATATATGAAAAATATCACCAAGTGGCCTATATCAAAGTTGTAATGATTATATTTATGTTCTCCACATATTTTTGATGTAGAAATTTATGTTTAAATTTGGTAGATGTTGTTCATACACTATTCATGTTTTCTATCATAACACGCTACGAGTTTTAACATTCACCCCAACTCAATAAATAAAAAAAACTACTACACAAAATTGTCATCATTTAATTTATCAACCCATCAGTTAAAGCACATGAATTCTAACACCCATAATAAATAATAAAATGGTTATATTTAAGGCATATTTTCAATGTTTATTTTTCTATTTATTATAGGTCCAAACTTATGTGACCTTCATTTGTGTTTTAATGATTTTTCAATGGTTTTTATATGATATCACTACTACATTTTTTCTAGAATTGGCTCAAATTAGAAAGCTCTACTCTATAATCTATCATCTAAATGGGAGAGTAATAAATAAATATTTTAGGCTATGTTCTAAATGGAAATAGTAGGGTCATTTCATCAAATAAACAAATAATGGCATGGTAATTTAATCAAATTATGCCAACAATAAATTATTTTATTTCATAATGTATATAATATTGCCAAAATAAATGATTATCAATCAAAAATATGTAGAGCTTAATGAATAAGAATAACTTGTTTCAATTTAAGTTGTACCTAAATAATCATCCCAAATATCATTGTCACTTCCTATCCTATTTTCATCATACCATGAATGAAAATCATATTTGGGTTATATATTCCTCCTTTGGTGTTCAGATTTAATGTCTAATTATTTATTGTAATCTATTAATTATTCATATGTAGAATCATTTACTTTAACTTGTTTTCCCTTCTCTTTATCCCTCATGACAACATGATTGGTACATTCAACTATTTCTCATTTATGTTTATTATTTATGTCAAAATGAGTGGCAAAGTCATCTTTGGATGAATGAACCCTCATGTCATTCAATGACATATCTCTCATCTCTTCTTCAGTTATACATGGTTTCTCTACCGCCCATCTTATTTAATTTCACATGTGTTGGTTGGGGCCTTAGGGGTATTGTAATTTTATTTTTAAAGATTTTTAATCCTCTTACGAAGAAACCTCGTGTGTTCAGGAATTTGTTCAATTATTCCTATTCGTTTAGTATTTGTGCTCCTAAATGCTTATTTGGTTTTTCATGTGTACCTGAAGAACCACAACATCGATGCAAAGTGTTAATTTGGACTATAAAAAAATTTTAAAGGAGAGAATTAGAATTTTACCTTATAATTTAAATTTATAAATGATATTCAATGTATTTTTCACTAAAATTTTAATTTCAAGCAAATGTAAATTAGTAAATATAATTTGAACACCACATTGACTAATATTTTTTGGTGCAAAACATAGATTATTTTTCAATACAATTTTTATGTTGAAATTTTTGAAAAACTGTAGAGGTAAGATTACATATACTAGATTCTATCTAATTCAAATTAAATATTGCAATCTATCAAACTATTATCATGAATTTACAAAATGTAGAGGTATGAAGTTAATATTTTAATTTTTTTAGTTACCTTTCATAATATGTAGAGTTGAAAAAGTTCTCTGCCAAGTGTTTTGGTTATTGTTAAATAATTTTTATACCTCCCATCATCATCATAGGAATATTATCTTTTGATATTTTGGATTTTGCTAAATTAGTGTGAATTACCTTGACATTACACCTAACAAGTTAGGTCTGACAATCGTATTTGGTTATCCCCCTCGTAACTAGAATCTAACTCATTATTATGGTGGACATGTGATTGCATACTTTTTGGACTAAGGTTGCCAATGTATAAGTAGATAGTAATTACATGTACTTTTTTTGACATCAGTGGTTAATTTTGACACTAAAAACTATAAAATAAAAGAAATATCATACTCATTATATTTGTCCAAATGGAAAAATAGTAATTTAAAAAAACATCAATGAGGTTATAAGATAAAGATACATACACACAACCATTTTGAAGTATTTTATATCTATCCATGGATTATAATAAAAAATATGTTTTAATTACTTAGCTTATATTTATACTTAGTTTACAATTTATTTTCCATTAATTGACAAAGTATGGTTTTACTAAGGATTGATTATTATACCCTTAACCTTAAATGTGCATTAGGATATGTGAGGATAATATGTGGGCATCATAACCTTTAATCAAGTCACATGATCATTTTTATATTTTTTTATTGTATTAAGGTCATACTAGGGATTGTCCATAACATAATTAAGGTATATATAGGATATAGTGATGGGTATTTGATCATTATATTATGAATTTTATTCTTATTTTAAGGTTGTGGAGGTTGTCTCCTTGAAGTTTCTCATCATTTATGTCGGGGAATCCAAGAACAAACACACCTGTTCTGATCCCACTTGTTAGGATCTTGCTCCTCAAAAAGAGCACAATATGATTACCAAACTTAAGCAATTAAACATGCAAAAATATACCAGAAACACAAGTAACTAGAATTCACCAATAGCACAGAATATGAGAGACAATACACTATCTTGTATTAACATTTGTACAGAAAAGAATACAATAAAGAGCCGCCACACTCTTCCACCTTATAGAGGATTCCCACACCTCAAGTGTACAGTAATTCTTCTTTAAAACACTCTCCTACCAAAAAGGGTCCCAACAACCAACTCACACATAGAATTGGTGTTCACCTCTCCAACCAGTCAGTATTAACCCTGCCAGTACACCAAGCACTCTATAGTACTTCAAGTAGATCTCCCATGAACCTGCAACCTACAATTCAACAGACTATACTTACAATGGAAGGATCTTCCTTGCCTTCCTATCTAGCTCATTAGTGGAACTAGGAGAAACACACACTTTGTTCTCTTCACTAGCACACTATACAATACATGCTAATGGGTCTATAAATAGATCCCAGACTTGAACAATAACTTAGATTCTTAGTTTACTATAATTATCCATGCAGCTCAAGACTCGAAATAGCCTTTACATGCAAACACTTTGTTCACTTAACTAACTATTTGTGTAACGAGTAGTTCTGGAACACACAGGCGACTGACATCGGTCCCTGCCTGCCTGGTGTTGCCGACGTCGGCTGACTCCCTACCGATGCTAGTTTCCTTCTGCACTAATCATGACCAACGTTTGTCATGCTACCGACGTCGATGATTATGGGTCTTCAACAACCTCATTTTCTTTGTCTGCAATAGGTTGAAGCTTTTAGCTCCACAACCTAACAATCTCCCACTTGGAGATAAATAGTTGCAACTATACCTGTACCTGTACACCATCTAGTTTGTTCCCTTGGCTCTATATTCCTCTTCAAGATCACTCTTGAAGACCAACCACCACAAAACCTGTAGTGCAACCCCTATCATCTAAATCACCTGCCATATCCACATCTACAAACCATGTAGAAAATAACTTGACCCTGTATAACATGTGCACCTGTTGTTGGTCCCTCTAAGAATCCACTGAACTACCCTCCAATGCTTCTTTTCCGGATTGGATCCAAACTTGTGACAACTCCCACTGCTTGGGAAAACTTAGGTCTAGTACATAACATGCACTTAACCTCATTATGTGAATCAAGACACTGTTCTGTGAACTGTCCAACCATCGGCATGCTAACCGGTCTCACACAATCATCCTGAAACAAAGTCACCATGTGACCTTCCATGTCCCTAGAACACACTCATACCAAAGAATCTTGCTGCTCCCAGATTCTTCATGACACACCTCTGAACTAGCTTTACCTTTAGTTTAGCAACTCCTTGTATATGTAACCCTGCAACAAGCACATCATACAGTAATAGGATAATGTAGCTAATATTATCTGACCTGGTAAAGAGAAACACAATGATCAAACATCCATTGCCTACAGCTTACTCAAGACCATATACCCTGGCCTTCCTGTCTCACGTATCCATTTCCGCTCTTCTTCATCTTGAACATTCATTCATCTCTCAATGTTTTCTTCCAGCTGGCAACTCCACCCAAAACTCCTATTTGGTTCTCCTCCAAAGAATCACATCCTCCATCCATGCCAAGCTCCCACTGTTTCCTGGATCTACCTATTCTGCTTCTTTAATAACTTTCTGGTTCTATACCATAAGTGAGAAATAAGTAGTGTAAAGAAGGGAAATGATGAATTTGAGGCTTACATACCCTTTAAGTCCTCCATATGGGCGCTTGAGACTCCTTGACAGCTTGCTGTCCACCCAAAATTTGTCTCAGTGACTGATGCCGGTCACATTCCAATCTGCACTTGACCGATGTTAGTTCCCTGTGACTGCCTCATCGACGATGTCGATTCCCCCTTGCTGACGCTAGTGTTTATCTGCCCTAAATCACTAACATCAGTCTACACATAGCTGATGTCGTTCCCTGTCTAGACACCGATGCCAATTTTTTAGCCGACGTCGGTCTTTGTGTTTTGCTTGTGAGAACTGGCCTTTTCTCACGAGCTCTTTTTAGATCAAACCCTTGTCCAAATCAACATTACTCTGCTCAAAATTATTATACCCCTTGTGCTAAACTCTTTCCGTCACCTTCTCCTTGAAAACCAAGGCTTTCTTGTTCTTGTCACTAACATCGAATTCCTCAAGAAACGTTACTTTCTTCTTTTGCATACAGAAATCTCGATCTATGCTCTTCAAATCTGAAAGCATACCCTTTGACTCAAGAACATGCATCTCCTTCTTATTCATGTGACCAAGCCTATTAAGCCACATCTTTAAATCTACAGCTAAAGTAGATAACTCAGAAAGAGAATCAGTAATACAAGTAGATAGATAAAGCATACCTACTTTCTTACCTCTTGCTATAACAAGTGCACCCTTGGAAACCTTCCAAGAGCCTGCTGTGAGAGTTACTATGTAACCCTCATCACCCAAACTTCTTATATAAATCAAATTCTACTCTAGAACTAGGACATGCATGACCTCCTTCAACACCCATGTGTTACTTGTCTACAATTTCAGCTTCACTTTCCCTTTGCCAACCATCTGACAAGGCTTACCATCCCCTACACAAATTTCTCCAAAGTCTCCCTGGACATACTCATGAAAAAATTCCCTAATTGGGGATGCATGAAAAGAGGCACCAGAATCTAAAACTCAAGATTCTAATTTATCCAAAGAACATACCAGAGCGTCTTGTGCAATGAAATCTGCAACATCTACTTCTTCTTCATGTCCTTCATGCTAATCTGCTACCAACCAACAATCTTCTTTTTCCTGCTCTTTCTTTCCATAATTCCAGCAGATTATTCTACCATACCTAGACTTGGACCTCCTGCTATTAAACTTCTCCATTTGTAGCTTATTGTCTTCTACCATTGCTCTACTCCCACTCAAATAGAAACCCTGTGAGTAACCTATAATCAACACACACTAACCAGATCTAATCCAACCTGTTAGTATCCCAACCAAAAGCTCTGATACCAGTTGTCAGGGAATCCAAGAACAAACACACTTGTTCTGATCCCACTTGTTAGGATCTTGCTCCTCAGAAAGAGCACAATATGATTACCAAACTTAAGCAATTAAACATGCAGAAATATACCATAAACACAAGTAACTAGAATTCACCAATAGCACAGAATATGAGAGACAATACACTATCTTGTATTAACATTTGTACAGAAAAGAATACAATAAAGAGCCGCCACACTCTTCCACCTTACAGAGGCTTCCCACACCTCAAGTGTACAGTAATTCTTCTTCAAAACACTCTCCTACCAAAAACGGTCCCAACAACCAACTCACACACAGAATTGGTGTTCACCTCTCCAACCAGTCAGTAATAACCTTGCCAGTACACCAAGCACTCTATAGTACTTCAAGTAGATCTCCCATGAACCTACAACCTACAATTCAATAGACTATACTTACAATGGAAGATTCTTCCTTGCCTTCCTATCTAGCTCATTAGTGGAACTAGGAGAAACACACACTTTGTTCTCTTCACTAGCACACTATACAATACATGCTAATGGGTCTATAAATAGATCCCAGACTTAAAAAATAACTTAGATTCTTAGTTTACTATAATTATCCATGCAACTCAAGACTCGAAATAGCCTTTACATGCAAACACTCCATTCACTTAACTAACTGTTCGTGTAACGAGCAGTTTTGGAACACATAGGCGACTGACGTCAGTCCCTGCTTGCCTGGTGCTGCCGATGTCGGCCGACTCCCTGCCGACGCCGGTTTCCTTCTGCACTGATCATGACTGATGTCGGTCATGCTGTCGATGCCGATGCTTATGGGTCTTCAGCAACCTCCTTTTCTTTGTCTGCAACAAGTTGAAGCTTTTAGCTCCACAACCTAACAATCTCCCACTTAGAGATAAATAGTTGCAACTGTACCTGTACCTATACCTGTACACTATCTAGTTTGTTCCCTTGGCTCTGTATTCCTCTTCAATATCACTCTTGAATACCAACCACCACAAAACTTGTAGTGCAACCCCTGTCATCCAAATCACCTGCCATATCCACATCTACAAACCATGTAGAAAATAACTTGACCCTACATAACATGTGCACCTGCTGCTGGTCCCTCTAAGAATCCATTGAACTGCCCTCCAATGCTTCTTTCTCAGATTGGCTCCAAACTTGTGACAACTCCCACTGCTTGGGAAAACTCAGGTCTAGTACATACCATGCACTTAACCTCATTATGTGAATCAAGACACTGTTCTGTGAACTGTCCAACCATCGTCGTGCTAACCGGTCTCACACAATCATCCTAAAACAAAGTCAACATGTGACCTTCCATGTCCCTAAAACACACTCATGCCAAAGAATCTTGCTGCTCCCAGATTCTTCATGACACACCTCTGAACTAGCTTTACCTTTAGTTCAGCAACTCCCTGTATATGTAACCCTGCAACAAGCACATCATACAGTAATAGGATAATGTAGCTAATATTATCTGACCTGGTAAAGAGAAACACAATGATCAAACCTCCATTGTCTGCAGCTTACTCAAGACCATATACCCTGGCCTTCCTGTCTCACGTATCCATTTTTGCTCTTCTTCATCTTGAACATCTATTCGTCTCTTAGTGCTTTCTTCCAGCTAGCAACTCCACTCAAAACTCTTGTTTGGTTCTCCTCTAAAGAATCACATCCTCCATCCATGCCCAGCTCCCACTGTTTCTTAGATCTACCTATTCTACTTCTTTAATAACTTCCTGGTTTTATACCATAAGTGAGCAACAAGTAGTGTAAAGAAGGGAAATGATGAATTTGAGGCTTACATACCCTTTAAGTCCTCCATATGGGCGCTTGAGACTCCTTGACAACTTGCTATCCACCTAAAATTCATCTCAGTGACCGATGCCAGTCACATTCCAGTCTATACCTGACTGATGTCGGTTCCCTGCGACTGCCTCATCACCGATGTTGATTCCCCCTTGCCGACATCGATGTTTATCTACCCTGAGTCACTGACATCGGTCTGCACATAGCCGATGTTAGTCCCTGTCTGGACGTCGACGCCAATTTTTTAGCCGACATCGGTCTCTGTGTTTTGCTTGTGAGAACTAACCTTTTCCTGCGAGCTCCTTTTGGATCAAACCCTTATCCAAATCAACATTGCTCTGCTCAGAATTCTTCTGCCCCTTGTGCTGAACTCTATCCGTCACCTTCTCCTTGAAAACTAAGGCTTTCCTGTTCTTGTCACTAACATCAGATTCCTCAAGAAACATTATGCTCTTCTTCTGCATATAGAAATCTTGATCTATGCTCTTCAAATCTGAAAGCATACCCTTTGACTCAAGAACATGCATCTCTTTTTTATTCATGTGACCAAGCCTATTAAGCTACATCTTTGAATCTACAGTTGAAGTAGATAACCCAGAAAGAGAATTAGTAATACAAGTAGATAGATAAAGCATACCTACTTTCTTACCTCTTGCTATAACAAGTGCACCCTTGGAAACCTTCCAAGAGTCCACTGTGAGAGTTACTGTGCAACCCTCATCACCCAAAGTTCTTACAGAAATCAAATTTCACTCCAGAACTGGGACATGCATGACCTCCTTCAACACCCATGTGTTACCTGTCTACAATTTTAGCTTCACTTTCCCTTTTCCAACCATCTGACAAGGCTTACCATCCCCTACACAAATTTCTCCAAAGTCTCCCTGGACATACTCATGAAAAAATTCCCTAATTAGGGATGCATGAAAAGAGGCACCAAAATCTAAAACCCAAGATTCTACTTTATCCAAAGAACATACCAGAGCGTCCTGTGCAACGAAATCTACAACATCTGCTTCTTCTTCATGTCCTTCATGCTGATCTGTTACCAACTAATAATCTTCTTTTTCTTGCTCTTTCTTTCCACAATTCCAGCAGGTTATTCTGCCATGCCTAGACTTGGACCTCCTGCTATTAAACCTCTCCATTCGTAGCTTACTGTCTTCTACCATTGCTCTACTCCCACTCAAACAGAAACCCTGTGAGTAACCTGTAATCAACACACACTAACCAGATCTAATCCAACCTGTTAGTATCCCAACTAAAAGCTCTGATACCAGTTGTCAGGGAATCCAAGAACAAACACACCTATTCTTGCTCCTCAGAAAGAGCACAATATGATTACCAAACTTAAGCAATTAAACATGCAAAAATATACCAAAAACACAAGTAACTAGAATTCACCAATAACACAGAATATGAGAGACAATACACTATCTTGTATTAACATTTGTACAAAAAAGAATACAATAAAGAGCTGCCACACTCTTCCACCTTATAGAGGCTTCCCACACCTCAAGTGTACAATAATTTTTCTTCAAAACACTCTCCTACCAAAAAGGGTCCCAATAACCAACTCACACACAGAATTGGTGTTCACCTCTCCAACCAGTCAGTAATAACCCTGCCAGTACACCAAGCACTTTATAGTACTTCAAGTAGATCTCCCTTAAACCTGCAACCTAAAATTCAATAGACTATACTTACAATGGAAGGATCTTCCTTGCCTTCCTATCTAGCTCATTAGTGGAACTAGGAGAAACACACACTTTGTTCTCTTCACTAGCACACTATACAATACATGCCAATGGGTCTATAAATAGATTCTAGACTTGAACAATAACTTAGATTCTTAGTTTACTATAATTATCCACGTAGCTCAAGACTCAAAATAGCCTTTACATGCAAACACTCCATTCACTTAACTAACTATTCATGTAACGAGCAGTTCTGGAACACACAAGCGACCGACGTCGGTCCCTGCTTGCCTAGTACTGCCAACGTCAGCTGACTCCCTACTGATACTGGTTTCCTTCTGCACTGATCATGATTGACATCGGTCATGCTACTGACGCTAATGCTTATGGGTCTTCGGCAACCTCCTTTTCTTTCTCTGCAACAAGTTGAAGCTTTTAGCTCCATAACCTAACAATTTATTCAAGTATTATGCTCTTATTTCAATCATATCATGATATATTGTTGTGATTCTACTTTAGTGGTAAATAAATTTCATTATAAGTAGTATCAGAGCTTCAATTTGGGTAACATGTATTTGAAACCCTAATTTTAAAGAATCATTTAAAAAACTATTATAATCTTTACAACAATATTTTTACCAAAGTTGGATAAGCATTCAATGGTTGTGTCATATTTTTTGTGTGAATTAATACTGTAATCTTATCAATTTTCATAATTTTTCTCCATAGAGCACAATTTTTTGAATTTCTTCACTTTCTTTACATTTTCAAAAAGCTTGAAAAAATTTAAAGGGATTTGATCTTTAAATTTTTGGATTTGATGTTGGCCTAAGTTTGAAAATATTTAGTCAAAGGAACAAAACAAATTATATACTATCAATCCTCAACATGACAGGGTTGTAAACTAGAGGTTAGGGAAACAATTCATATACATTATGGAAAAACCCTAAAAAGAGGAGGTAAAGTTAGAGTTCATATCAAGTGGAACCTATAATATGTCATCTTCTTCACTTGATGAAAAAATTCATGATTTGGAAAGTAGTATGTTTAATATAAAGTCTAAATTGGAAAATATTTATAAAGAAATGAAAGGAGATATGGAGAATATGTGCAATGCAATGAAAGAAGATGTGGAAAATATGTCCAATGAAATGAAAGGATAATTGAATTCTCTCACAACTTCCATGAAAATTTTGTTAGTCTCATAACTCATTAAAGATGGATCTAAGGGACAACCTAGTCTTGAGAAAAGTATTGTGCAATGTCATCCCATAGCTAGCACTAATTTTTGGCCTTGGAACTCACTACTAAAGTTTTAGAAATGTAATTTTGATGGTAATTATCCACTTAATTGGATGAACTCAATGGAGGATTTTTTTGATCCAATGTAGGAAGAATGTTATCATGGCTTCCATATATATATATATATATATATATATATATATATATATATATATATATCTTGAATTGTTTTTTGATTTTTATGGTTGTGTGATTAAAATAATGAGGAACTTAGTGTCACTTGTTAGTTTTTATTAAGGGAGATACAAACACATACTATCATTAGTGTGATAATGAATTATTTCATTCAATAGTAAAAGATACGATAAACAAGGTCTATCAAGGATTATATTCATCAGTTCCTTAAAATATATTTATAGGTGGAGATTATTACAAATGAGAACATGAATGATCCATCTCTTAGTAATCTTGAGTAACACATTCAACATGAGGTACACATGTTTAATCTGATTAATGTTTATGATTCTATTATCATGGCAAGTGGGTCAGAAGAATAACTAAAAATAGGTATATGTTCACTAACTTGAAATATTATGGCACCCTAAAACCATAATTTCATAAGCTTATAAGATTGACACCTCAAAAAAATTAATAAAAAGGGTAAAATGGGTATGTTTTTATTGAGAGGAGAAAACATTGTGTTGGTATTCCAATGGCTCACAACCTTGGGAAATATTGATAATAAATTGTAGGAGTTTCTCATATGATTTCATTTATACGTAGAGATGCTCGAAATATATGGGTTGCATGCAAATTATCCATAATTAATGAGTTCTCATCAAATGAAAAAGATACTTGATAAAGGTGCACAATAGTCAAAGGTGCCTACACTCCCATATTTGTAGGAAATTATAGATGTGGATTTATTTGTTTATTGTGGATATGCTGAAAGGGTGGCCTCTTGAGATAGATCACGATTATTCAATTCAACTAGTAGTAGGGAGCTAACCACCTAACATCAAACTTTATAGGTACCTATATGTGCAAAAGAGTGAGATTGAGAATATGGTACAAGAGATGTTGTATACATGTATTATTCATCATAGTTAGAGTGATTATTCTTCTCGAATGGTGATGGTTTGTAATAAGGATGACACCTATTACATGTGTGTGGAATTTAGAGAACTTAACAAGTACACCATCAAACATAAGGTTCCTATTCTGGTAATTGATGATTTCTTAGATGAGTTGCATGGTGTTGTTTATTTTACAAAATCAAATCTTCATTCAAGGGATCATTAAGTCAAAATAAAATATCATTATATTCATAGGATAAATTACAAACACAACCACTATCAATTTTTGGTTATGCTTTTTGGCCTCACTAATGCACCATCTACATTTAAAAGTTTGGTGAATTTTATTTTTATGCAATTTATACATAAATTTTTATTGGTGTTCTTTTATGATATCTTAATCTATAAATAATAATGGGAGGAAGACCTACATCATGTAAACCAAAAATTTTAAACACTTGAACAACATCATCCTTATCCCAAACCTTCCAAGTACAATTTTGGAGTCAAAGAGGTGTAATAATTACATCACGTCATCTCTTATGAGGGAATCAAAGTGGACTCTTATAGGATCAAGCCATATTTAAACCTAATAATTATGTTAGATGTAAGCTTACATAATGCAATTATCTTTGATCATGGCTTATGTAGTAGATTTAGCTTCAAAATACTTATATTACATAAGGCATAATATTGATGCTAAGTTTGAAAATATGCATTTAGATGACATGGAATTTATATATCCTTATTAAATATGTAGAGTTAAATGATTTATTGTTTTAGGATAAACATTGTGTAAAAGTTCTTATTTAAATTTTATAACTTTTTGAAATAAATTTGAAAAATAAAAAGGACTTGCAACTCCTATAATTAATTTCAAAGCTCAAATTAAGCCTTGTAAATAAAAAATTCAAGCACATGTTGTTGTAATATTTTCCCAATAGTGTTTAAATATACTAAAGGTAATTGATCCATCGCAAATATAAGATAACATGCATATTCAAATATTCTCCTAGACTATGTAGTATAAAATTATAGATACCTTCATTTTTTCTTATTTTCTCTCTTTGGAGGTAAAGTCTCAACTATATACCATGTGTAATAGGATTTCAAAATGGGTATCCTTTCAAACCACATCCATAGCTAATGAATATACACTAAACTAATTTTCCATCATCTTTCATTCTCTTCTACTTTGGCTTGTGCATATTTATTATACCATTTATATGTTCCACCATTTTATTGATTGAGAAATTGATGGTGAGGTGGGTTGAATTAATTACTATAAACTCACTGAATTATTATAGTATGTAGATAATAATTGAAAATAGATGCTACAAACACACAACACTTTTTCATTTATTTATTTATTCATAAATTATGAGAAATTACATTCCATGTAACTCTTCTCTATTTTTAGGCCATATTCCAAAACACCATGCTTTTCTTGGGAATTTTCCTATAATTATATGCACACTTAAACCTATTCCTCTACCAATTTAGGACACAATGATACCTTAACACTCTAGTGTCACATATTAAATAACTAGTTCATGGGTGGATACATAATGATGGGAGGGGTTGTCACTCTTGGAATTTTTTTTATAGCTTATAAAGGTTAAGTCCCCTTTAAAAAAAGGCTCGCGTATATTTTAAACCATGAACAATCCAAAAAAATTGAATGGATTGCTTACCAAGCCTAAAGGGCATGCACCCTTTGTAATACAAAGGGTGCACAACCTATGTAGATTTTAAATGGCATATGACATTTTATTACATAAGGTGCACACCCTATGTAATGTAAATAATGTCTACCCTTTATACTAAATAAAGCACACACATTGAGTATTAAAAAATGAGTGCATCCTTATTGACATTATAAAAATTAAAAAATAAAACCAGATCCATAATTTCCTCAATTGACTATTATAATTTAAGGAGATTGAGGAGTGAAAACCAAAGAGTGTGTGTGTTTTACCTTTAAAATTATTATCCATGCATTTCTAAAAATCATACACACGTGTCATAGTCCCATGTATGTATTTTTATTCTTAACGACATGTTTAGGATTTTTAATTTTAGAATGTAAAATATTTAAAAAAAAATGTTTATTTTGTCATTTTTTAGGATTTTTTCCCATGTGTGATGAAATCCATGATTAGTCATTAACCTAATGTCATTTATATCCTCATGTATTTTTTATATTAATCAGAATACAAGGGGAAATTTGTTAATAGGAGGGAGGAATGATGAATTTTATCAGCAACTTTATGCTTCTCATCTTCTAGCCTCTTTTCCCATTTTCAAAGGTTTTGATGGGTGCAATGCCTTATCAACTTCATCTTTGTCTCAAAATTCAAGTAAAAATGTGGGATCAACCCAATTATAACCCAATAATGTATTTATATTAGGTAGTTGAAGGCTTTCACAAGATAATTGTTTTTAATATATAATCGTAAAATGAGGGTTTTAAAAGGGTCCTTTCCCTTATACATTGAATAGGGCAAAGAAAGACTAAAATAAACCAAGCCAAAAAAAGGCTAACCAGCTACTACAACATTAAAAACTTACAAAAATTTGTATATTGACAACAAATCAACAAAAAATGATAACAAGGAGCAATAAAAAAATAAGTCAAACCTAAAAATAAATAACTAGTGTGAGAAATAGTTGTCACCAAATCTTTCACCCTAAAAAAGGGTGATCAAGCCTCTTCCAAATTTAGTCAACATGGAAAAACTTATAGGTATGTGGGTGTACCAATAGTGAAATTAAGCCTCTAGATTTAAGGGATAGCTCCCTGAATGTATCTTGAAAGGCTTATCACTTATTCACTAGTTGCTTGTAGGGAAAAGAGTTAGAAATTACATGAATTGAAACTAATCTAAAGGATTGATCCACCAATATGATTTCCAAAAGACCAATAATACTTATATCACAATGAAATAATTAATATAACTAGCATGTAAGTTTTAGAAGGTTTTAACATCAATGTTTCAATATAGAGGTGAGATGTAAGAAGCAACATAAGGTAAATGAACCAAAGGGTAGATTGCACACTCAAATAACAATTGCACACTTAAAAGGATCATAACACACTTGACTAAACATTATATAACCTATTAGAATAGGAACTCTTGCATAAACATGAGAGGATAAGGGAAGAAAGGATAGAGAATTATCACTAACTCTACCATACATCACTTTGCACACTTAGACAAATGCTCATGAACTCAAAACTAGACTTGCATTAATTTTGAAAGGAAAAATACAATGTCATTCTAGTAGGGCTTCACCATACATGGTGTGGTATTAGTTTACAATATCCAAAATGGTTGTTACTTATATAATTTGAGAGAGATGAGAAAATAATGAAGTTTAAGAGTCACTAAGATATTTATCATGCTGAGTAAAGAAGTTATACATGCAAGAGAATGAATGTGAGGTAGACCATGTAAGGTTTTTTTAAAGACAAATGGATATTAAAGGCATGAAACTCTATAAAATGTGGCATAGGACTCTTTATTATTTTCTCAAAAAACTACCTTCATCATTTGGCACTTTTAGAATGTCCCACAACTGACTAGGGATAGAAGTGACGATTGCACTGAGAGGAAGGTATCCATTGTATACCTAATGAGGTCATTTGTATAGACTAGTATAAAGAGATTCCTATTATTATAGGATTGATGTTCATCATTAATCCTCCACTATTGTGTTAATATTGTTGCATGTGATTTCTTGGGATTACAAGTTTTATTTGGTGATCTTGACTAAGCTTTAATGGTGGAAAATGAATTTGAAGTATTTTATTTGGTAACCTAAATCATATTTTGATCTCATATTTATACATTTACATGTTTGGGTCTAAAAAATATTTTGATTTAACCTATCTGTCTATGTCTCATCTCCTTTCCATGCTATTTATTTAATTTAAAATATGGTTGTCATCATTTTGGACACGTGTCTTCACCTCACGTCCCTTAAAACTTGATCAAATTCACTCTGTTAATCTCCTTAGGAGTCTCTTGGCCTTGAATTTCAATACTGGCCATTGATTTTTGATCTAAACTTCTAAAATTATGACACTTGGTAAACCCACATTCAATCTGTGGACCCTACTATCAGTCTCCATTTGGTTAACACTCTTATTCTATGTGATACCATCTATTCAATCTGGGCTTGTTGACTTATTGACTTGATTCACACCATTTATCTCCATCTACATGATTTAACATGCATCATTTATCTTTGATCCACATTATCAAATGCACATTTTTTTATCTCCATCTACATGATTAAATGCATATCATTTATCTATCTGTATTAATTGACCCCAGTCTTTAATGTAGATCATTGATCAAAATTTGTACATATGAATACACACCATCAATCTTGATCTGGGGGACTTTGATTTATTAAATTTGAGAAATTACCACATATATTTTATATTTAATCTGATCGAGTGAGTTTTCAACACTTGTTAACATTGTGTTCAATTCAAACATCCTCATCTTCTTTAAAAAACCTCTTTCAACCATGAAGTGATTGAATCCAAGCAATTACTCTTTTTTAACACAATGATCTTATTCATAGTAGATTTGAAGTTATATGAAGTTAATTTTTAAGATAAATATTGACTATAACTCCATGGTGATAGCTTTGGAGATTGAACCTTCGACAAATGATGTAAAATTATTTGCAGCTCCATGTGAGGCCAACTTGTAATTTGAGATGTTATACTTATAAAATAATTTATAAATGTGAAAAAATAAGTAAAAACATGATAGGAGATATAAAACATCATTTTTAAAGAAAATCACTAATTGATTTATTTGTACAAGTTGAAACTAGAGCAAAACCTGTAGGGTATGGGGTTTAACAAGCAAAAAAACATAGTCAATTTGTAAAGGATGATTCATAAATAAAAAGTGAAAAATACATAAAATATAAGTAGGAAATTGAATATAAATAATTTTAATATCACCCCAAAAATTCATTTGACTTTGAATTCTTCCTATTGGTCATACCAACCAAAAAAGCATTGACTGGTTCTACATGTTTAGAAGGGTGATGAAGGAGTAGAACAATTTTAGACCTATTTTCTTTATTTTTAGTCATCACCCATGAATTTTTAGTTATAAAATTATGTGTCTGATAGGTACTGACATATTTGACATTAAAGGGGAGTTTGGAACACATGGACACAACTCAAAACTGTGCCATTTTCATTTATGACCCCTAAGTGACTCAAAATGACATAATGACTAATTAGACAATGACCAAGGATAAAACTACATCAGATAATATCTAATTAAATTTGAAACACCCTATAAAAATATATTATACCCCTATATAAACTTTTAGCTATAGGAGGTTAACCCATTTTGACTTGTGGTCAAAATGGTTAACATTCTTGGTAATTTCCCAAGGGTGGTATGCTTGTTATGCCATGACCAGTAGCCTAATCCTATTCATTGATCCATGAAGTCACATATACACAATATTTGACATATAAATGTCCTTTGACAACACATAAAACATAAGGAAAGGTGCACAAAACAAAACACACTCAAAAGAAACACACGTGTGGTCAACTAGAACACTTATGGAACACAACACAACTAAAAGAAAAGCCACACATATTCTAATATTTATAGGACTAACCTTCAATTCCTCAATATAAATTTTTCAAATGTATCCCATTCATAGGTATAGGTAGCTCCTCTCCATCAATCCTTGTTAAATGGAAAGACTTGCTTTGTTTTCACTTGATGATGACATATGGTTCTCTCCATAAAGTGTCAAATTTTGTATGTCTCCCTATTTTTGATCTATATTCATCCAATTTCAACACTATATCACCTTATTAAAATTTTCTTGGAGTTTTCTTCTTTTAAAAATACCTCTTCATTAGTATTTGGTGGTGTTCCATAGTTTGATGATCTTTATTTCTAGTCTCTTGCTACTTCATTAATTTTGATAACCTTACCTCCATTGGAGTGTTCTCAAGAAACTCTAATTGATGTGTCAAATTTAAGTCATGAAACTCTTGTGATATAGACAGATTATCCTCTCTTTTATAGATAAGAACAAAAGGATAATTCCCTATTGACCTCTTGGGAGTTATCCTCTCAGCCCATAAGGATGTCTTTAATCTAGTGTGTCAATCCCTTTGATTATATTCCAAAGTCTTCTTGATGATTCTTATCAGATTCTTGTTAGTAGACTCAGCCAAGCCATTAACTTGAAGGTAATAATTGGATGAGGTGCTCAAGTATATGTCATTACTATTTTCCCAATCAGTTATCTTAACACCTATAAAAACAAGTGCATGGTTTGAAATAATGGTAGAAGGGGTACCAAACCTTCTTGTTATAATCTCATAGAAATCCAATATAACAGTATCATTAGATTCTTTCAATTCCACCACTTCAGCCCACCTTGTAAAGTAGTCAGTTGTTGTGAGTATCCATTTGTGACTAGCACTTGATGGGGGATTTTTCATGCCAATGAAATTAAGACCCCATTACATTAAAGGTTGATTTAAATGGGTAGGCTTCAAAGGAAGGGATACAAACTTATATTTTCATACAAAGAAAGCACATTGTACACACCTTCTTACCCAAGCATAACAATCCTTGAAGAGGATAGGCCAGTAATATCCTACCCTCATGATATTGGTAGATATGGTTCTTAGAGAGAAATGACCTCTTGATATCCCATCATGAAACTTCTCAAGCAACACTCCAAACTAATTATTATAAATTCATCTCAATATTACACCATTAGTGTCTTTTCTAAAAGTCATATTATCTACAAGACAAAATGGAATAGCTTGAAATTTAAAATATCTCCTTTGTGATCCATTCATACCATTAGGATACTCACCACTTTGAAAAAATCTAATAATATCTTGTGTCCAACTTTTTAGATGCAAGGAGCCAACTAGTTGGGAGCAATCATGATTGACTAGAGCCTCTTCCTTTGACTGATGAAGATCTAAATCAAGATGTTCATAAAGGCCTTTACCCCTTATCAAATTTTTCACTTTGATATCAACATCATATTCCATTATCTTAGTAATCCACCCTACCCTCTTTTCACTAAGGTCTACTCAAGAGAAGGTGTGGAGCTAAAAGCTTTAACTATTGTAGACACGAAGAAGGGAGGTTGCTGAAGATCCAAAAGTACCGACATCGGCAACATGACCGACATCGGTCATTACCAGTACAGAAGGAAACCAGCATCGGCAAGAAGTTGGCTGACGTCGGTCAGCACCAGATAGACAGGGACCGATGTCGGTCGCCTGTGGCGGTTCCAGAACTACTGTTGACGAACAGTCAGTTAAGTGAAGCGAGTGTTTGCATGTTAAATGACTAATTATAGTCATGATCTGCATGTCTAATTATTGTAATTAGTGTTCTATTTTTGTACGCATGGGATTCTATTTAAAGACCCATGAGGCATGTATTGTAAATTAAGCAAGCAAGTTAAGCATTGAAGCAAGGTCAAGGAGATCAGCTGAAGCATTCAAGGAGGGGATAATAACTCAGGTTGTTGAGTTGGTTGTGTTGAGCAAGAGAGAGAGGGAAGAAGGTCTTGAGGTGTGGCAAGCCTTTGAGGTGGAGGAAGAAGTGGCATCTTCCTTATTGTATTTTCTTCTAGTAGTATTTAATACAAGAGTGTGTATTGTCTCTCAAATTCTTTGTTGTCTCAAGTTTCTAGTTACTTAATCATTCTAATATAATTCCATGTTTAATTGCTTATAAGAAAGTAATCAATTGTGCTTTCGTTGGATAAGGGGTTCCTAACAGTTGGTATCAGAGCTACAGTTTGCAGGGAGTAGGTTATTGTTTGTTGATTACAGGTCATTCACAAGGTTTTTGATTGAGTGGGAGTTCAGCAATGGCAGAAGAAAGTAAGCTATGAATGGAGAAGTTTAACGACAAGAATTATCAACATTGGAGGATGTAGATAGAGGATTATATGTATCAAAAGGATCTGTACTTACCATTGGGTGGGGTTGCATGCAAGCCCACAGATATGAAGGATGAAGAATGGAGTGTTCTTGATCAGAAGGCTCTCGGTTCCATAAGGTTGAGCCTTGCATCGTCTATGATTTCCAACTTATCACAGTGCAAGACAATGAAAGAGTTGATAAAATCCTTGGCGAATTTATATGAAAAGCCCTCGGCTTCTAATAAGGTATTTCTTATGAAGCAGTTATTTACTTTGCAAATGAAGGAAGGCAGATCGGTACATACTCATCTTAGTGATTTCCATGGTTTGGTAAACTACTTAGCTTCAGTTAATATTGTTTTTGATGATGAAGTAAAGGCTCTTTTAATTTTATGCTCCTTACCTGAAAGTTGGGATAGTTTAGTTATGGCAGTAAGTAATTCTGCATCTGCTTCTAAAATCTTAAAAGTTGATGATGTTGTGAGTGTGATCTTGAATGAATAAATATGCAGGAGAAGCACAAGTGAATCATCAGGGAATGCTCTAAGTGCAGAAAGTAGGGGAAGGCAAAGAGAGAAGGTAGAGCAAGGGAAATCAAGGTCAAAGGTGGGAAGGAGATCCGAATCCAGAGGTGTCACCTACTGGTTTTGTGGAAAGAGAGGACACACAAAGGAGTGTTGGTTGAGGGATAAAGAGAATCAACATGAAGGTAATGAAGAAGCAAAGGATCCAAATATTATGGTATAGGATGCTCTCATACTTTCTTTGGATAGTTAGGTAGGATCTTGGGTTTTAGATTCTAGTTCTTCTTTTCATGCATCTCCAAACAGAGATTTGTTCCATGAGTATGAACAGGGAGACTTTGGAGTGCTTTATTTAGGGGATGGTACGCCTTGTCAAATAGTTGGCAAAGGGAAAGTGCAGTTGAGATTGCAGATGGACAACACATGGGTGTTGAAGGAGGTCATGCATGTCCCAGTTTTGAAGCAGAGTTTGGTTTTTGTAGGAAGGTTGGGTGATGAGGGATGCACAATAACCCTCACAGCGGATTCTTGGAAGGTTACCAAGGGAGCACTTGTTTTAGCAAGAGGTAAAAAATTAGGTACTCTTTATCTATCTACTTGTATTACTGATTCTACTTCTGGTTTATCTACTTCAGCTGTAGATTCAAAGATGTGGCTTAATAGGCTTGGTCACATGAATAAGAAGGGAATGGACGTTCTTGATTCAAAAGGCATGTGTTTAGATTCAGAAAGCATAGATAGAGTTCATTGTAGGAAAAGGAAATTTGATGCTTTTGAGAGGAATAAAGAAGCCTTGGATTTTCTGGAGGAGATGAAGGACAGAGATCATTCACAGGGGCTAAATAATTTTGAGCAGGGCAGTATGGATAGAGGTTTGATCCAAGATGAGCTCGTGGATGAAGATTTCATCACTTACAAGAACACACAAACACCGATGTCAGTCACATGGGACCGACATCAGTCAGGTAGATACTGACATTGGTCATGTGCAGACTAGCAGGGTCAGTAGAGTCGGGCAGGGAAGTCCGACGTTGGTCATGTAGGAACCGATGTCAGTAGAGGGGACACTGGCGTCAGCCAGGGAAATGACGTCAGAAGTTAGGGTCAGTGCAGGGAATCGACATCTGTCGGGAGCAAACTGGGAGATGGCTAAGATCGGTCAATGGAACAGATGTTGGGTGGATAGCAAGCTATCAAGGAGTCTCAAACACCCATATGGAGGTCAGAAAGGGTAAGTGAACCTCATATTCATTGTTAACCTTCTTTATATTGCTTACCGATGGTCAAGAACTAGGAAGATGTGAAGAATCAATGCAGGTAGAATCCAAAAAAGTGGGAGCTTGGCATGGATGAGGAGTGTGAGTCCTTAGAGAAGAACCAAATAGGTATTTGTTGGTGGAGTTGTCAGCTGGAAGAAAGCACTGGATGAGGGATGGATTCCCAAGTTAGAGAAGAGAGTGGATGGACACGTGAGACAGAAGGCTATGGTATATGGTCTTGATAAGGCTGCATGATAATAGAGATTTGACCATTGTATTTATCTTTACCAGGTTGGATAATATTAGCTACATTATCCTGTTACTGTATTGTGTTGCTTGTTGCAGGGTTTCATAGACAGGGAGTTTTCTGAGCTAAGGGTAAAGTTGGTTCAGAAGTATGTCATGAAGAATTTGGGAGCAGCAAAATTCTTTTGGTATAAGTGACAGGTATAGCATCACAAGTTTTGTGGTTGTTGGTCTTCAAGAGTGACTTTGAAGAGGAATACAGAGCCAAGGGAACAAAGTAGATGGTATACAAGTACAGGTATAGTTGCAATTGTTTATCTCCAAGTGGGAGATTGTTAGGGTGTGGAGCTAAAAGATTTAACTATTGCAGACACGAAGAAGGGAGGTTGCTGAAGATCCAGAAGTACCGGCATCGGCAGCATGACCAACATCGGTCATTAACAATGCTAAAGGCAACCGGCATTGGTAGGAAGTCAGCCGATGTCGATCAACACCAGACAGACAGGGACCGACATCGATTGCCTGTGGCGGTTCTAGAACTGCTATTGACGAACAGTCAGTTAAGTGAAGCAAGTGTTTGCATGTTAAATGACTAATTATAGTCACGAGCTACATGTCTAATTATTGTAATTAGTGTTCTATTTTTGTACGCATGGGATTCTATTTAAAGACCCATGAGGCATGTATTGTAAATTAAGCAAGCAAGTAAAGCATTGAAGCATTGAAGCAAGGTTAAGGAGATCTACAAGTGTAAGGTCAAGGAGATCAGCTGAAGCATTCAAGGAGGGGATAACAACTCAGGTTGTTGAGTTGGTTGTGTTGAGAAAGAGAGAGAGGGAAGAAGGTCTTGAGGTGTGGCAAGTCTTTGAGGTGGAGGAAGAAGTGGCATCTTCCTTATTGTATTTTCTTCTAGTAGTATTTAATACAAGAGTGTGTATTTTATCTCAAATTCTTTGCTGTCTCAAGTTTCTATTTACTTAATCATTCTGGTATAATTCCTTGTTTAATTGCTTATAAGAAAGTAATCAATTGTGCTTCCGTTGGATAAGGGGTTCCTAACAGTGTCCAACTTTTTAGATGCAAGGAACCAACTAGTTGGGAGCAATCATGATTGACTAGAGCCTCTTCCTTTGACTGATGAAGATCTAAATCAAGATGTTCATAAAGGCCTTTACCCCTTATCAAATTTGTCACTTTGATATCAACATCATATTCCATTATCTTAGTAATCCACCCTACCCTCTTTTCACTAAGGTCTTTACTCAAGAGAAACTCTTTGGTACTAGGATGAGAAACCATAACATGAAACCTATTGTTTGAAACCATATGTCTAAATTTATTTAGTCTTCTTACAATAGTAAGGACTTGTTTCTCCACAAAGGTGCACTTGAATTCATAATCTTCCAAATATTGATTACATAATGCAATTGGTTGTTCCACACCTTCATCATTTTTTTACATTAACATAGTTGAGATAGTATCAAGGTTAGCAAATGAATACACCATGAAGTCTTTATCAAAATTAGGGTTCAAAATAGTATGAGCTTGTGCAATTGATTTCTTAATTACTTCAAAACTGCTCTTACCTTCCTTATTCCAATAAAATACTTGATTTTTATAGATAATGGGTGTGATAGGTTTCACCAAAGATGCCAAACCAAGTATGAATCTCCTTACAAAATTTATCTTACCTCAGAAACTTTGGAAACTTTTATTATGTAAGGGAAATGATAGGCCTATAATTTCCTCTATCTTTTTAGGATAAATAGTCAAACCATCTTTGGAAACAATATGTCCTAAGAGCTTACCTTCATGGATAGCAAAGATGATTTTTTTTGGATTAAGATATACTCCATCTTGCCTACAACTTTCAAATACTTTCCTAAAGTGTTGTATATGTTCATTAGAATCTTTAGAAAAAACTAGTATATCATCTAGATAAACCAACATCTCATTAATTAAACCTTTGAAGGCCATGTCCATTGCTCTTTAAAATGTGGTATCAACATTTGACAAACCAAAGGGCATATTCCTATAAGAAAAATTCCCCATTTTATGGTGAATGTTATCTTAAACTGATCATCATCATTCACTAGAATCTGATTATAACCTAAATATCCATCTAGGAGAGAAAAATGTTGAGAACCTGAAACTATTTACAAAATTTGCTCCATTGAGGGTAAAAGATAGTGATCTTTGAGTGACACTCTATTTAAATCTATAAAGTCCACAAAAATTATTATCTCCCCATTCTTCTTTCTAATAGGTATAATGTTAGCCACCCATGTTGAATGTTTGATAGAAAGATAATTTTAGATTCAAGGAGTTTGGTAAGCTCTATCCTCATGAGTTAATCAACCTTGGGGTTGACGAGCCTTTATTTTTGCCTAACCAATTTAACTCTAGGTTCAAATTCAATGGTATGGTGTGATAGGATAGGATAAAATCCCCATTAGTTCATTATACACCCAAGCAAAGATGTCATGAAACTATCTACACAAATCAATGAATGCTTGCTTCTCTAATGTAGAACATACCTTGCCTAGTTTGAAAATTTTGTCTTTGAAAATCAAGACTCTTTCATAGTTCTCCTATTTTTTAAACATAATCATATTTTCATTATTATTTTGATCATCTTCATTGAATATAATTTCTAATGTCACCAATCCCTTAGGTATCTTTTTTTTCTTAGTTGCACAATTTGATCATCAAATTGCTCTTGGAGTCTCTTTTGATTTTTTGAGGAAAACTTAGCCTCATTTTGAAATAAGTATATAATGTGTTTGTCACTATGAAAAAATTATGAATACACCTCATTATCAGGTATGGAAGGTCTGATAATGATTTTAATGTGATATCTCTTTCCCTCCTCTTTTATGGTAGTTGGTGTATCAAATTGAGCTCCTATAGCAGCTAATCTATCAGCATGATTATTGTGCTCCCTTGGAATTTACTATATGTTGAATGCAATGAATTATTTAAGAAAATCCTATACCCTATGATTATATGAATATAGAAAAGGTTTCTTGACACATTCCTAACTTGATGAACAACTAATTCACTATCTCCATATACTTACAAGTTTTTGATTCTCTTTTTCCTTACCCATTGAAGGCCATCAATCAAACCTGGGAACTCAACCACATTACAAGTGCAATTGAAATGCATCCTATATGAATCATAGTATTTGTTTTTGGATGGGGAGACTATCATGACACTATATCCTACACCAATTTTACCTTTTAAACCATCAAAAACCATTTTTCACATCTCATCATCCTCACCTCCTTCCTTAGCAAGTAGAGGTGTCAATATTCCTTCTTCATGTATACAATACACTCATAAATAGGATCATGATAATAAGTGTTAGTACCATATTAATCAAGAAATAAATCAAAAATACCTTCAATCTTGGTGTAAGTACCATCATCTATAATAAAATCCTTCTCCTCATGGATAACATAATTTAAATTAGAACTTGTTTCAATGTAGGGATGAATATGAAACCTTACAAGAGGTTATGTTTCAATGGTCACCTTGTTCCCATACCTTGTCCTAAATTCCAAGAAGGTCCAATTATATGATATATAACCACCTATCTTGGATGTAAAGTCTCTTGAAAGGTAGATTGTAAAGTGAGTTGGAAGGTCAACAACAACTATGTCTTGAAGTATCGGAAAAATAGGATAATCATGCAAGAAAAACTTCAAGTTTTCTATCGGTCCTATTGTATTAGTAGGTGTACCATATAATTATAGAAATACTTTGCTATGAGACTCATATTTTAGGCCCAATTTATCAGCTACAAATTTGGGCATGACTAAAGTAGAACCTCCACTATTAACTATGCAATTGTGTACTAACTTGTCACCCATAATGAGAGTGAGGTAGAATGGTATAGGTTTCTCAGATTTAGTAGATGGTTAAACAATGGATTTGGGGTATTTTTAAAGGAAAAAATGACTATGAATTTGACTTGAAGGTGAGGGACTAGTGGGAATAGTGGTCAACTACTTTTATAATAACTATTTTTGGTTAGGCATGTGGAGGAGATCCCACAAAGATATTGATGATTCGGCACTTGTCAAATAATAAAATATGTTTAGGGAATTATTACTCACATTTTATTGAGTCCTTAGAGGCAAGGAAGCTATTGAAACTTTAGGAATAGAAGCACCCTAATCAGACCTTTCTATATTTTGACTTGATGGAGGTGCATGGGTGTTTGGGATTGCCATGTTTTATTTCCCTGGAAGAAGATTGGATGAGCTTGTAGGAATGATATTTTCACATCCTAAAGCCTTTCTCTTGGATTTATTTTTGTTTGCAACAAAATTTTCTTTATTGAGCACAAAAGTGTCCTCAACTAGGAATTTGGTGATCTCTCCTTGACGTTGTCCACCTTCATTTGTCTACATCATGATTTCATCTTTAGCTAATAGAAGAGTAGTGACTCCTTCTTGAGAAACAAGAGCTTGATCTCTATTCTTATTTACATCCATAAATTGGCATTGTTTCCAATATTCTCCTTTCACCAAGTTGCTATGCATAGGTACCATATCCCTTATATTAGTAGTAGAATTGGGATTGTACATATTAGCAAGCCTATTGAAGTTAAGCTACCCTTGAAATCTTCCTCTTACATATTGTTGACCATATTATTTTTTATAAGGATAAGGCTTTTGATAGGATCCTTTTTTCATTCTCTCTTAACTAAGTATAGACCTTAACATTTGAATTTCTGCATCTTTATCCATGACATTATCTTCCTTCTTGGGAGTATCTCTAGGCTTGGTATTAGCATTGAAAACTTGGGCCACACTTGGAGTATTAGAATAAGTATTAGATAATGGAGGCATATAAACCTTAGGAGGCAACCTTATAGCTTGAATTAGACCATTTTCATATTTTATGGAAAGTTCATATGCTTCAAAAAGAGTGGAACCACCCATGTATTAAAGCATGATAGCAATTTTAGTACCAATGGCTCTCAAGTAGGTAGGGAATACAAAAATAGTAGGTGGCCTCATGGGAGGAGTCAATCTATACCAAGATTTTTTAAACTTCTCATTGAATTCATGCATTTATTCCTTAGATCATCTTTTGATCACATTTATCTAATATATGGGAGAGGCATGGTCACTTTCATCTTCAAATCTTAAAGTCAACAACACTCCAAAGTCTTCCCATGATGTGATGCATCTACCGGGTAAAGTCATATACCAATCAAGAGATTTCCATCTAAGAGACATGGAAAAGAGTCTAATGGAAATATTCTTTTTAGTGACATTATGGAAACCAAAAAAGTTTGAGATATCCCTGATGTGTTCACTTGATATAACATGCCTCTCACCATTGAATGTAGGTACACTCTTTGTGAAATTAGGAGGAATGTTATCATAGGATTTAAGGTGGATTGGATTTTCAATATTAAACATAAGAAATGCATGTTTCTTAGTCATGTTTTCTTCAATATCTTAAATATTTTAAAGCTCTTCACTCTCTTAACTTCCTTGGATAGAAAAATATTCTTGCTCCTTAAAAGGCAAATTAGGATGAGGTATTGAATTTTAATAGGAAGTTCAAGCTAAATAGGTGGATAGGTAGGATTGAACACTCTACTAGATGATGATCTAGTGAGAACCATGAAATATGAGAGCAATTTTATGACAAAAAATGGCCTTGAACCAGATTTTACCTTGATGGAGTTTCCAAATTCTAAGTAGCAGACCAATTTTTAGATGATGTTATCAAGACTCACATTCACCTTGACAAGTTGTCTTGAAGATAATGGTCCCACCAGGCATGCCAAAACTATTATCAACAAATATTGCACACTATAAGAGGGTGTTCAAACCTCTTTCAAATTTGGGTAACATGGGAACACTTCTAGGTATGTGGGTGTACCTATAGTGGAAGTGAGCCTCTGGATTTAAGGGCTAGCTCCTTGAATATATCTTGAAAGGCTTATCATGTATTAAATAGTTATTTTTAGGGAAAAGAGTTAGAAATTACATGAATTAAAACTAATATAAATGGGTGATACATCAATATTATTTCCATAATAACATCATACTTCTATCACATTGAAATAATGCATAGAAACTAGCATGTAAGTTCTATATATACATAATATTTTCAAACTTTTATTGATTATTGACACTTTGGATCTTGTAATAACCCATCAAGTCTCAATATCTCTAAGTGCATGCCTTAAAGGGTGAACAAAGAAAGGGGTGTGAAAACCATTGGTGCTTCTAAGATTTTTGTCCCTTTTTCCACTTACTATCTACACACTTGTCTCCTAAAACTGTTTACCCTAAGATTTTTCTTCTCAATCTTACCCATTCCAAATATTTGTCATGTTTTATCCTCCTTGTTATTGCCTTGACCCCCTTTTCACCAGTTGACTATATTAGGTCAATTGGGTCGACCCTATCTATTTTTTAGCCTTTGATTACTGTACAAGGTTGACTAGGTTGACCCTGTACTGTTTAGGGTATTTTTCACTTTGAGTTTCATCAACCCTTTGACCAACCTAACTTGGAACCTAGTGATTTATCTCCTAAAAACATACGAGGTCGACTGGGTCGACCTTGTATAACTAATATATTTGGAAGGATTAGGGAAAGATCCACCAATATATATAAGTTCATTTCCAACCATTTGAAAAGAGAAAAGTGAATAATAATAATTGTGAATGAACATTTACTTATTAACGATTGTACTTGACGAATAAATCTTAGGGTTCATAATTTCTTTGGAGATATGGATCTTGTCTTGTGGATAAATATTTTGGATGCATAAATAGGTTGTGTAGCCTATAGATGATTTTTCTTCGTTATCCTTAAATACCATAACAATATCTCATGAAGCACCTTGGCCAAGGGAAAGATTGAGGTTTGATGGGTTCATCTTCAAAAGTAAGTATTCCTAACTTTATTTCTCCTTTGGAAGAGTAGATAGATAATAAAGTTGTGATTTTATCCCATTCATTAGGATTATGTATACAATAATATGACTATATGTCTTCTATGCATGTTTATTTTATTTAGATTAGATTTACTTTGTGCCACAAGCTTTGGTGTGTACTAGATTAGATTTAATTTCTTATTTATTAGAATAGAGTGAACATTAAACCTAGGACTCTTTTAGGGTTGTTACATGATTATTTTAGACTGTAGGCTTTAGAACCCTTCATAGCATGGTGTATTATGACAAGTGATCCCCTAATCAGGTTTAGTAGATCCCCATATTTGTCATTCTCCCACTTAAAAAATGTATTCCCAATCAGAAGTGTAGGTATGCTCTACCTTCTCTGAGCTAGGATTGATTTATAAACATGATGCATTTTTAGTTGCATACATTCTAGTGAACCTGATGTGAATTAACCCTTGCAAGATTTTTCCACCTTATTTCATTATTTTTATCATGTATTCATCATAATGGATTGACTCTGTCAACCCAAATATAATTTATATGTATAGGATTTTAGGTACAGGCTATTGGCTTGACCCTGTCAACCTAATACAGGTTTTTAGCTTTCCAAAAATCCAGTTCAGACTACTAAGATGACCTAGTCAACCCTATACTTTTTGAGACATTAGGTTTAGTATACTAGGTTGACCCAATTGACCCTATACATTTTAGGCACTCAGCAATAGGTTTTTACAAAGCTTGATTGACCTAGTCAACCCATTTAGTAGAATTTACAAGCATATATCAAGATTCTTGAAAAAAAATCTTCATTCTCTACATATCTAATCCACCAAGGTTCCTTAATATCTCTTTGTGTCTTTATTTAGTCTTTCCTTTCATATTTTTTAGTCTTTAAAATTGTTCCTGTATAGTCAACTGGATTGACCCTGTCGACCTTATTTTATGTTCTATGTGTTGTCTAGATAACTAGGTCAACTCTATCGACCCTATTGATTTTCAGACCTTGCTTTTGTAGTATAGGTTCAACCGTTTTGACCCTAATTTATATTTTATGCATAAACTATTGACTATATCAACATTATACCTTGTTTTAAAGTTATAATTAATCTTATATGTTAGTAATTAGTTCACCCTTTTTTTGTTGCTTTCATGCTTAAAATAGATCACTTAGCTTAATTAGGTGGTTTTCAGTTAATCATTTAGTTTCAATATTTTATATTCTATTCACCCATATCCAAATCACAAAATATAAACAAACATTTTGTCTGCCCAAGGCCAACCTACATGGATTTCATCACCAAGGGTGAAGTCGACTTGATACTCTAGTCAAGTATAAAGCATGATTAATGGTAAATTCTATCTAAGCACCTGAAACCCTTATTTTTTTGGTGTGTGAAGTGAGGGGGTGGGTCCCAATACCAAACCTATATCATTACCATTATAGTTCCTTTCATCCCAAACTACCTGAAACCATCCTTAGATTACCATTCTAGTTCCTTACTCACAACCAACTTTCCATCAAATTTAAAATTAAATTGTAATAATCTAATAAACATATAGGTTGACCAATTATTTAGCTATTTACTTTCCAACTTGATTACTTTCTCTTTTCTCAATTGTATTTTGTATTTAAAAAACTTGCATTAGCCAATGTTGGTGCAAGGTTTTGTGTTGTATACTTCTATTAGATTGAATAGAATTGATCCAATTGACTATTTGTTTCCCTTCTGTTATTTCTTCTCAAATTAATTGAAAATTTCATCTTGTTTTAATTCACAAATATGTTATAGTCTTCTTAATTTTCCCTTTCTATTGTACTTTCTTGACCCATTTGACCTAATACCTTTTTTCAACCTTTGTTCATTGTATTGGATCGACCCAATTGACCCTATATAATTTGTAGACCATGTTTCTTATTTTTCCAACCTATGTATATTTTTTGTCATTTCCTATTTCCTTTTTTTCTCATCTCTCTTTCCTTCCATTCATCATGGACTTTTTGCTTGATGACAACACTAAGTTGTAGTCAATAGACATGATGAATTTTAGCAACCCTCATAGGGTCTCCCATAGATAGAGTAGGGATCCTCTCTTGGATTCTAGTAATTTTCATATTAACACCCACATAATGAACTATGGGACCCCTCCTAATAACTCTTCACACCATAAGAATATTTTCTCATTAGAAGACCAACTCAAATTAGAGTATAACCCTAAAATGCTTTTCTTTATATCTAAATTTTCTCAACATCAAGGAAAATATCCTTCTACCATTTACAATCTTATGATTAGTGGTTAATCTAAATATCCTAATTCACCTACCCATACATTCTCTACTAGATTTGGGGCTACCACTTTATTTTATTCTTATCCTCTTCCTTCGATTATTACCCCTTCTCATACCATGACATATTATTTTTTAACTTCTTCCACCTCCATGCCTAGTATATCCACTAACATGGTAGGTTTTACATCTAGTGGGCCTCTCATAATATCAATTATAATTAATCCTTCTACTAGTGCTTCATTTTCTATTAAAGGTAATCATGATACTAGTGCTTCTTCTTCTCAACCATTCACTAGTCCATATTTTTCTACATAAGAAAAAATTTCCACTAGTGCTTCAAATTCTCATAATTCCTCTCATCCTACTATCAACACCAGTAGTGGTACCCAAGCCACTAATACCAACTCTAATGCTTCTAAAAATTCCAATCAAACACATTAAATATTGTTACAAACACTCAATCAAATGAATATCTTTCTATCTCATAACACAAATCAAATGATGAGAATGCAAAACCACCTTCTCCATCTTCAAATTCATCCTAAACCAATGGTTTGGGGCACACATAACCAAAATTTTCCCCCTCCTCCTATTTGATATTTTCAAGGAAATCTCATTCCTCAACCTCCTTTGGTCAATAAAACCATTAAACATATCCAAAATGAGCCTCTCACTACTCAAATTACTAACATTAATATAAGAGGTATCACACATATAATTTCTTATAATGGATCAACCAATCCCACCCTTCATCTTTAAACATTTATAAATATATATAAGGATTGGGTCAAATTGAACACCTTTGTCACTACCAACCTCTTAGCCAAAACTCTCATTGATGATGCCTTGGATTGGTACAACTAACTTAGAACTCATTCCATTACTATTTTGGAGGATTTATTTAATGCTTTAGTTCAAGATTTCCAAACTAGTGATCTTCCCAAAAACACTTTTGCCCACTTCATAAATTGTAAACAAATTTAAAATGAAACTGCTTAAGCCTTTGCTAAAATGTGGAAAACATTATCAAATAAATGTGATCATAACATGGTTGATGATAATATTTTCCATCTCTTTACCAATGCCCTTTTTCCTAAACTTAAATATCATGTCCGCACTCTCTCTTCATGTACATTAGAAGAGGCTATTGACCAAGCTAAATGACAAGATTTACTTATACATCAATTTGAGCCACCCCAGCCTTATGTGGGTCCTTGTCTCTTACTAAATAATAAAAATCATAATGTTACCAATGATGGTGTTATAAATTCTTATGACACCATTCACAATGTTCAAGCTATTATTCCTACCCCTTCATCGGAACCAGTTCCCCCATCTCAATAATATATCAATCCTCACTTATCTTTACCAAATAACATTAATGTTCATAAACCTCTATCCTTATCTGAATTTCTTAAGCATCTACCTATGCCTCTTCCACAAGAACATTACCCTACTCATCTTATGAAATCTCAATATGATCCTAACAAGTTTTGTTGGTTTCATGCTAGTTGGGTTCATTCTCATGAGACCTATAGACAAATTTTTAATTTAGCTATGGAATTTATTTTAGGTCCTAATTTTGATCATGATTCTATCATTTGAAAGAATCAACAAGATTATGAAATTGCCTTTAAGGACTATAAATCACATGATAAATCTCAAGTCTTGAACCAAGCCAATGCTCACTTGGCTATCTATAAAGACCATTTTCTTAATCATCAACCTATCTAAGACAAAGCCACACCTTCCACCAATAATGTAGAAAATTTTGTTGAACCCACTTCTAAAGAGAATGTGGTTGACATGACTAATATATCAAGGGTGGTTTCTTTGATCGATTCCCAACCTATCTAAACTCCTCTTTCATCTAGAACATATCATGTTATCCAGGATTCTTCTCCAACTCATTTAAATGAGTTGGGGCAAGATGACCTTATTACTTTTTATGATTCAATTTTAAATTCTCCCTTGGATAAAAATTCCTATTCTATTTATACCACTATTTCATCATCTTCTAACACTAAGGATACTCAAATTTATACTAACACTTCTACTAATTCTCAAAATCAATTTAAAACAACTACTTCATCATCACAAAATAATTTACAACTAAGTTATAAACCTTCTTCTTCTTACCAAAATAAATTTCAATGCACCTTTGCTCCTCCTTCTAAGGACCTGCTTAATCATTATGCACCTATATCTAACAACCTTATTATAGGTTATGATGAGTGGGATCTCATTGTGGAATTCACTAATCTCCCATCCTATATTATATTCCTTAAGCTTATGAGGACTTCTCCACATTATATAAACTATCTTATGAAACTATTATTTGAGATGGGTATCCCTCATCCTTCCCTAGCATGACAGGAGGTATCCTTATCTAGATATGAGGATAGTATATTAAAACAATGTGAAGAGATGTCTATCAACATTGATGAAACTATAAACACTTATCTTTCCTTAAAATTTCCCATAGCTTCTATGATCCTTGACAAGATTTTTATTCATGTAGATGATCCTCCCTTATTCATTATTTTTCAAATAGGTGATATCCAAGTTAATCATGCATTGATCAATGAGGGTTATGGTACCTACATTGCCTTTGTCGACTTCATTAAAATCCTTGGATATTTAGAATGCAATCTCAAGTATACACACAAAACCTACCAAGGATATGATAGAAGGTAAATGCCTCTAGGTTATGTGTGGCTTCCCATTATTGCCCCACCTATCACCATTCATGTGAAGGTGATGATCTTTAGCTTTCCCCTTTCTTATAACATCTTACTTGGTAGGCCATGGACTCATCATATGAGATTTGTTGATTTTTATACCTCCCAATGTATTAAATTCCCTAATAATGGAGCCATTTATAAGATTTAGGGTGATACTAACCCTTATAATTTTGAACAATTTCAATACTATGGTGTCTTCAAAATTCCTACTCTTGAACCTTTGTCTAACATTCCATATTGTGAGTCTTAGCATATTAATTTTCCCATTGATTCAACTTGAGGTTATAATGGGAATATTAAACTCATTGGGAACATTCCCCCTAAACTCTTAGATTTTTATGATGATGATCCTAATGATATGAACCTAAAGATTAAAACTTTTGATCTCTTGCCTCATCTCATCTTGTAGATTCCTGCTTCCTTGCAACCTCTTTATTGCAAACCTCCTTATGATGAAATTCACTCTTGACTAAGACTCAAAATTCTATTCACTAAACTTCATAAAATAGCAAGGTCATCCCCACTTATGTCATTGATCTTCATACCTTAGATTACGATGATGGTTAATCCCTAGATGATTTATTCTTAGGTGATCTTGTCTAGGCCCATGATGTTGATATTATTTAGTATTGTTCTTCTTTATTTGAGTATTTTCACATATCTTCCTATTTTACCTCATTTAAAATTCCTAATTTTATTATTTTTCCTCTTTATTTCAAGGTAGAGATGGTTTCAAAACCTCCAATTTTTTAGGAGCATCGTAGAAGTATGCTCATGGAACATGTTATGATTGGACCTTACCATTTTGCTAGGTACCCTGATCACTATAGTTAGTTTACTCTTGAGATTAGTGAGACCCTTCTTATACCTTATATAGATCCTACTCCTCCCTCAGTAGAGCTCTTTATCAGATCCCATTCCCACCCCTACTATAGTTGAGCCTCTTCTTGCTCTTTCTAATATTGAGTTTGCTCATGTTATCATTGAGCCTACCCCTACTTCTCATCCCATTGATCCTTCCATTGAGCCTAGTTTCATTCCTCCTCCATCACCATCTTCCCTTGGTGATGGTTTACTTCCCTTGCCTAATATGTATCTATTGCCCACCAAATGGGCTGATGAGTCTTCACCAACTTCTTTCGCTCTTGTTACACTTCTGTGATTGCTTTTCCTTAGACCGCTCACAAGTGTATCTATTTATTCTATGGGATAGGTAATCATTATTCTACCCATTGTAACAAGTTGAAATAATATATTAGCACTTTTCATCCTTCCTCTCTTTCCTTATACATAGACACACCTCCCCCAAAGGTTCTACCTAAGTATGGTAGGTATATTGTCTATGGCGCTAATGTGGCACCCATCACATTGATCATTATCGCATCCTTCAATGATACCTTAAATATCACATTATATCTATACGAGATCTTCTTCCATTTCTCCCATAGGTCATTTTATTAAGAAGTCTTCTCCTTCTTCTCCCATGGATATACCTCTAGTGGTTCCATCCCCTCCTATGGTCCCTTCATCACCTTTGTATACTTCCACCCATGATTCCTTCACAAGTGGACATTCCTTCACCTGTGGACCTTACCTCACCTATAGATCCTTCTCTACCTATGAGTCTTTCACCCATAGATCCTTCTTCCCTAGTGATTCCTGCATCTCCCATAGAGCCCTTTCCCACACATTCTCCCAAGCATTCCTTACCTAATTTCCCTCCTCAGCATAATCCATCGAGCATTCCTACTTTTTCATTTGAAGAGATTAGAAGAGAAGTCTTTTCCTAGTTTTCATTAAAGATTTATGAGACATTAGTAGTAGTTTGTATCTAGCTTCATAGAGATTTATAATGTCTTGTATAATGTGTGTGGGTAGATATATCAGTATTTATGAGCACATGCATGGTGCCTTTTATTTACATAATGATTGGGCATGTGATCCAATTTTATTTTTATCTATCTTTTATATCATTTGACACAATGTCAAATTCATATTTTTATTATATAGTGATTCTTTACTCTATATACTATATCTTGCTTATATTGTCATTTATATTTGCATATGATTGTCTTTCTTTATCATTATTTTCTCTTTATTTCTTGATTTTTTCTCAAAACTCCCTTCTTGTGTCTTCAAGATTGTTTGTTCTCTTATCTCTATTTTTCATAGATAATTGTCATTGTGATTTGGTTATACAAACCATGTTCCCTTTGGTCCTTTTCTCATTTTACCATGTGATCAGTTAGTAAAAAATGTATATCATTATGCTTTATTTATAGTGGTCCACCTTTGGATCTCCTTTTTCCCTTCTTAATTTTTCATAAACTAAGCATATACACAGTTGAGACTTGATATCACATGCTCATTAATTATTAATCCTAAGTGTCCTAGTCCATCTTTATCTTTGGTTACTTACCTTCCTTTATCCTTAGCCTACATCTCTCATGATTGGTCATTCCAAATATGTATGGAAGAGGAATATTAAAAATCCATAAATTTTTAAAATCCAAATCATTTTACAAAAGGCAATGATATAAAAGGCAAAAAAAATGTAAAAGTCAAATCACACTAAAAGACATGATTCAAAGTACATCTCCTTCTTCTATTCAAAGCTCAAACTCCACAATTGGCCTCATGATAGAGCTGAGGTCCTTTGGGGTGTGGCAGACCATTATATTATAAAAAGAGAATAGAAAAATATTTTAGTGATACCTACTTTCTCATGTAAGCAACCAATCTTCATAGTAGACTGACAACTCTGTAAGGGGTTCTAAAGAACAAGGAACACATCATGGGAAGGCATGTCCATTTTACCTTTTATTATACCAATCTAACTTCATGAGTTGATCTTAGTAGTAAGATTATATGCCTATAAATCTTTTGGCCTATAGCATACAGGTTTCTTTTGTACATTGATGGTCACTAGTCACTTAGTATATTCTTATATCCTTAGTATGCCTCTTATCTCCTAAGGTCTTCTCATAAGATGCCTACGTCTTAATTTTTATAGTCCTTATTTCGTTCCCTGTATCCGTTATATTTACTCTTGAGAAATATTTTTTTGTCTACTAATCACTCCCCTTGGGATTTCATTTGTGAGTTGCTTTGTAAGACTACAAATAGGCCCTGAATTTCCTCACAAATTACCACCTTTTTCCTTCCTATTACCCACATCCTTTTTTATCCATTTTTCCTATTTATTCTACCCTAGTGGTGTTCTCTTTGTTATTTTATTTGTAATACCATGGATAGGACCTGACATTCTTCACAAAATATTCCAATAATACAAGTCACAAATAGAATTACATGTGTCAAATATGATATCAGATGTGATTGATTATCAAGTTACACATCATTGACATGTTTCCCAGCTTGATTTAGTGTGTTTTATGCTTACTTCATTTCTCTTCACTTTTATCTTCTTATTTTCTGAGTGCATGTAAGAATTCAACCATTTCTTGATTTTTTCATACTTCCTAGCTTGAATTAGTGTGTTCAATTTAGGAACAATATTTCAAAAAAAAAAAAAAATCTTTTATACTTCCCAATGTGATTTAGTATAATTGATTGACTTAATTAATATTTTTTATACCATTTGTACCCTTTTACATACCTTCCATTTTATTACATTATTTTCATACTTCCCAATATGATTTAGTATGATTTTAATTGTTTTAATTTGGTGCAAAAATCTTTCACTTTGGTTTAAAAATAAATTCCTTTTTACCATATTGTTTTACCATCCTTTGGTTCTTTATAATTAATCATTTTCTTGTTATTACACCTTTCCTAACTTGAAATAGTGTGGAGTACATTTTTGATTGATTATATTTTAGCAAGTCCTTTTTACCTATTTATTTTTAACCATGCATGTGTCCTACATAATGCTAGAAAATAAACCACGTCTCATATATTTCCTATAGCACATACAACAACAACTAAATACATGTTGCTAAAAATAAATATATCCAAAACATCCACAACCACAACCATGATAACAACAATATACATAATCAAACATCAACATGCCAAAATTATATATATATATATAAAGACATGAGATATACAAGATGGAGCCTAGTTGTAGAGATAAAGCATTGCATATGGTTATACTTGTTGTATAAAAAACTCATATATATATATATATATATATGAGTTTTTTATACAACAAGTATAACCATATGCAATGCTTTATCTCTACAACTAGGCTCCATCTTGTATATCTCATGTCTTAGCCATGTTGTTTGCAAAGGCATCAGTATGACTCCTCCAAATAGTAAATTGTAAATAGGCCATCTAAGATCTCAATCCATCAACCTATCACTCTATATGTGTCACCCATGCTTTTACCTATGCCAACTGGGCTAAGGTCACCATGTGTTTCATTCTCTCCTGCTCCTTCACCTATGTCAGATGGGTCAAGGTCACTATATGTGTCTGTGTCATCTACATCATTATAGCCATATGCATAGTTCTCTCCTCTGATAGGTCTTATAATGCCTATATCTCACCTATACCCATCTTTATTATTGGTTGCATCCTCTCTCTATGTATGCTTGTATCTACCTCACTACCTCTCTAGCTAATCTAAACTAGCTCACCTAAGCTGGGGTAGATGGTAAACTAGGGTCCTCTAATGTAGTAGGATTATATAGATTTAGAGTATCATCCAAGATGTCATGAACTTCTCTCCTCATAATTAACCCCCATATCTCCTCCTCATCTTTAGTTATTCCTATAAAATCACACCCAAATGGATATTAGATCACTGTTATATCTCATAATGTCTATCTATCTCTAGTCTCCATTTCAAAATAAAAACTTAAGAAATAATTTAATCATCTTTATTACATGTTTGTGCATCAAATAATAAGGTCTCACCATCCATTCAACCACTATCACAATCTCTCCATCTACATAACCTTCTAGAACCTCCTATGTAGGTTTCCTTCTCAACTCAAATCTAGCTATCATGGCTCGTATTTGCCTTAGCCTACACCTGAGTGGTCTCTCTTTGACCATCTCTCCTCTATCTCACTTACTAGATCATCAAGGATGGTGATAGTTTACACTCTCTCCTACTCTTCCTACCTCCATTGACACCATGTCCTTGATGGTCATAACTCATCTCACTATGGAGTTGGTGACGGTATCTCTAATACCACTACCTCTGCACCTATCTCCACCCACTATAATCCTTGTTGTTATTTCCTAATGCATGGTAATTCATGATATGGTCTAAGAGTTAGTCTCATCACTAGTATCCTTCATCCCCTCCTCCCTCATAGTTCTCTCACATGCTAAGCCCACTACTCAAGCATCAATATCAATGCTACTAGATGAGGCAAGCCCATCTATCTTAGTACTTGTGCCACTATATGTGGCTCTCTCCACCAAGTATAGCATCTAACCCCTTTATCCTCATTATAGTTGGTATAACTATGTCCTAGCTCTACCATGCAGTTATTATGTGCCCATATGGTTGCCACACTATATCTATGCATTTCACTAACTATAGCACTAGCACATGGGGTATGGCCCATGATACTTGGTCCTCTCTCCATCTCTATACTTGAGGTGACCTATCTTGATTGTATGCGGCAACCCAACCAATCGATATATGGTAAACCTCTCATATATCTAAGCTATCAATAATGTGATCAGTCTTATTAGCTTATACCCTCTAACCATCACCTCATATAGATCATGTATGAGTTGGACCCAGATGATAGAGCTAATATCATATAGTACTCCCTCCTCTAGGATCATCCTGCTCAAGGCTATCATGAATAGTGGTACCTTACCATTTGATTTGTGACATAACACTTATTGTGTCACAAGTCCTATCACAACCTTATAAATATCCAAAATCTATAATGCTTATATATCAAACATACTAACTCTCCTACTTTCCAATCTTGTCTCCAAGCCTATAGCCCACATGGCTAAGGCTCTCCTCTCCTCTAGGCTATCTGATATACTTTTAGTCATTAATACTCCTATCGATAACCCTAATATGTCATGCACATCCTCTAAAGTGATAGTTACCTCTACCATGTCCCCATCCACCTCCAATCTAAAGGTGTTAGTCAATCATTTATAGCATCTAAATAACATGACTAATAGATCCACACTCAAGGGAATCCTATACATGTCAACTATTCCTCCTAGGCCTACAACTCCTAGTCTAGCTATATCTCCTATCATCAGACACTCTAATAGATTTGATAGCCAAGACACATTTACCAATCTCCAAAACTTGAGTCATCTCTACAATTAAGAAACAACAAAAGATGTATTAGATCCTCCATGTTATGTATCATCACAATACATTATTTTTACAAATTTTAATAAAAAATAATCCTAAATTGCTTTACTTTATTCATTTTTACCTATCTTTAGCCTACTCAATCATTTTTTCCCTTACTTGGTCATCTTGGGCCACTTTAGCCTTCTTTCATCCTTTTACATGCATTTTTGATCCATTTTGGTTCTTTGGTCAACATAGTTTGACCAACATTTCCCTTTTTTTGACTTGATTGACTTAAAAACCTAAGTCAACCATCTTCTTTTTCCCTCCTTAGTACTGCATTATCATTCTAGACTTTTTGGATTAGTTGACAAACTATACTAGGTTGACAGTCTATAAAACATACAGGGTCAGCACATACCTACTAGGTTGATAATATAGATTTTTCCTATTTTTAGTCTACTGGGTTGACTAGGTCAACCCAATTATTTTACACTACCGACCCCATACATTTTTCTCAAAAAATCCTTTTTGAAATTTTCTCCATAATTCCTTCAAACCCATTTCTTGTCCTAGTTTTTCCTACTTATAGACTCTAATTTTGCTTCATTTTGACATCTAGAAATGCTAAAATTTATTTTTTTCTAAAAATACACTTAATCTATTAAAATACTCTAGAACTAGCTTAAGATTCATAGTTACATACTTGTAGTACATTCATTATTGCTCCTAGAGCTCCTCTTCATCTAGCTTATCATCTCCTTTCCATCCTAGCTCATTTGGTCTCTAGAGCTCTTTTTCTCTCCTTCACAAGTTAAAATAACTAAATGACTTCTCTTTCCCCTATTTAAAAACACTTTTCAACAATTCAAATTCTTCAATTATTTTTAGGAAGATTCCTTATTTTGTTTATATCTTTATTTCTACTCATCCTTTTTAAAATCATAAAATGCATTATATTTATGATGACGTAGAAAATCTTTTCCACTATCATATGACTATTTTCCAAAAAGTTTGATTTTTAGCTATTTTTTGCATTAATTTCTATAGTTTCACCTAGTGTTATTCACATTAGATTCCTTCACTATTTATTTTAGTCTACTTTATTTATCTACAGTGTTAAGGTAAGTAAAGGTGTCTATTTTTCAATTCTATCCTTTCCTTTATCTTATTTGCTACTTACTGCATTTTACTTAGCATCAACATTGTTTGTTATCATGTTTTATTTCCCAAAGCACCATCTCGTGTTGCACTTACATGACATGTGATGAGCTTTAAGTGGGTCATATGTATACACATAATATTTTTAAACTTTTATTTATTATTGACACTTTGTATCTTATAAGAACCCATCGAGTCTCAATCTCTGTAAGTGCATGCCTTAAAAGGTACATCAAGAAAGGGGTGGGTAGACCATTGGTGCTTTGTAAGGATTTTGTCCCTTATGCCACTTGATATCTACACACTTTTCTCCTAAAACTATTTACCCTAATCTTATTTTTCTCTATCTTACCCATTCCAAACATTTGTCATGTTTTATCCTCCTCGTTCTTGCCTTGACCCACCTTTCACCAGTTGACTATACTAGGTCAACTATGTCAAACCTATATAATTTTTAGCCTCTAATTAATGTATAGGGTTGACTAGGTTGACCCTATAATGTTTAGGGTATTTTTCACTTTGATTTTCGTAAGCCCTTCAGCTAACCAAGCTTAGAACCTAGTGATTTATCTCCTAAAAACATACAGGGCTGACTGGGTCGACCCTGTACAACCAACATATTCAAAAGTATTTAAGGCAAGATCCACCTATATATAAAAGTTCATTTCCAACTATTTGAAAATACATAAGTGAAGAATAATAAGTGTAAATAAACATCTGCTTATTGACCATTATACTTGAATAATAAAGCTTAGGGTTCCATATTTTCTTTAGAGATATAGATCTTATCTTGTGGATAAGTCTTTTGGATGCATAGATAGGTTGTGTAGCCTAGAGATAATTTGTCTTTGTTATCCTTACATACCATAATAATATCTTTCAAAAAACCTTAGCCAAGGGAGAGATTGAGGCTCGATGGGTTCATCTTCAAAGGTAAGTATTCCTAACTTTATTTCTCCATTGTAATAGTAGATAGATAATGTAGTTGTGATTCTCTCCCATGCATTAGGATTTTGTATACATTGACGTGAGTATATGTCTTATATACATGTTTAGTTTAGTTTAGTTTATTTCTAACCCCTAATTTATGCCACAAACTTTGGTTTGCACTAGATTAGATTTAATTTTTTATTTATTATAATAGAGTGAACATTAAACCTAAGACTCTTTTAGGGTTATTACATGATTGTGTTAGATTGTAGGCTTTGGGACCCTTCCTAATATGGTGTATTGAGATAAGTGGTCCCCTAATCAAGTCTAGTAGATACCCATATTGGTCATGCTCTCACTTAACAAATGTATTCCTAATCATAAGTGTATGTATTCTCTATCTTCTCTGAGCTAGGATTGACTTATAGACATGATGCATTTTTGATTGCATAAAATTTATCTAAGGTTTTAACATTAATGTTTCAATATAGAAGTGAGTTACACAAAGAAACACAAGGGAAATGAACCAAAAGGTATATTTCACACTCTAAGAATAATTTCACACTTGAAAGGAGCCTAACACACTTGAATACACTCTATATGACCTATTATAATAGGAAATCTTGCATAAACATGAAAGGATAATGGAATAAAGGATATAGAAGTATCACTATCTCAACCATACATCACTTTACACACTTAGAAAAATATTATTGAACTCAAAAAAAGACTTGAATTAATGTTAAAAGGCAAAATACAGTGTCATTCTAGCAGGGATTTACCATACATGATGTGGTATTAGTTTACAATAGCCAAGAGAGAGAGGAGAAAAGAATGAAGTTTAAGAGTCATTGGGATATGTGTCATGCTAAGAAAAGAAGTTATATATTCAAGAGAATGAGTTTGAGACATACCATTCAAGGTCTAATAAGAAAAATAGATCTCAAAGGTATGAAAATCCATAGAATGTGGTATAGGACTCTTCATTGTTTTCTCAATAAATTGCCTTCATCATTTGGCCCTTTTAAAATGTCCCATAACTAACTAGGGATAGAAGTGATAATTGCTCTAAGAGGGAGGCATCCATTGTATGCCTGATGAGATCATTTTTATAAACTAGTATAAAGAGATCCCTATCATTCTAGGATTGACATTCATCATGAACCCTCTATGATTGTGTTGATCTTGTTGTATGTGCTTCCTTAGGACTGTAGGGTTTATGAGGTGATTTTGATTGAGCTTTAATGGGAACATATGAAATTGAAGTATTTTATCTGGTAACCCAAATCATTTTTTATCTTATGTTTATACATTTTTGTGCTTGGGTCCACAAAATATTTTTATCTAACATGTCTATTTATGTGTCATCTCCTTGCCACATTGTTTATTTAATTTTAAAATATGACCATCATTGCTTCAGACACATGTATTCATCTTGTTTCCCTTGTAACTTAATCAAATTCACTCTGTTAATCTCATTAAGAGTCTCCTAAACTTGACTTTTGACATTGGTTATTGATCTTTAATCTAAGCTTCTAATATTGTGACACTTGATAGCCTTGCATTCAATATGTGGACCCTATTATCAGTCTCCATTCGGTTAACGCTCTTAGGCCACATGATACCATCATGTTTAAACTAGGGTTATTAACTTATTGAATTTATTCATACCATAAATATCCATCTACATGATTAAATTTTCATCATTGATCTTTGATTTGTATGATCAAATTCACTTCATTGATGTCTATCTACATAATTAAATGTGCACCATAGATCTATCTTGACTTATTAACCCTAATCTTAAACATAGATCATCAATAAAAATTTATACGTATGAATACACACCATTAATATTGATCTATGGGATTGAGTTTGGGTGATAACCCATGTGCCATTGATCTTTGATCTAATCAAGTGAGGCTTTGACACTTGGCAAAAATGCATTCAATTCAAAACTCCTCATCTTCTTCAAACAAGCTCTTTCAACCATAAAGTGATTGAAGCCAAGAAATTATTCCTTTTCAATGTGATTATATTATCCATATTAGATTAGAATTTTTAGGAAGTTAGCTATGAGGATCACTCTTGATTTTAACTCCATGGTGTTAGCTTATGATATTGAACCTTTTGCAAATGATGTAAAATTGTCTGTAGCTCCATGTGAGACCAAATTACAATTTGAGATGGTATACTTATCAAATAATTTCCAAATATGAAACAAAGATGGAAAAAGTGATATGATAGATCTAAAATCCTCTAGAAATAAAATCACCAATTGAGTTGTTCAGACAAGTTGAAACAAGAGTAAAACTTGTAGGGTATAGGGTTTAACAAGCAGAAAAACATAGTCAGCTTGTAAAGGATGATTCATAAATCACAAATGACCAATACCTACAATCCAATCATGAAATTAAATCTATCTAATTTTAATATCACCCCCAAAATAAATTTTACCTAAAATTCTTCATATTGGTCATACCAACCAAAAACCTTCTGATTGGTTCTTTACATCTAGAAGGGTGATGAAGGAGTTAAATGGTTTTGGACTTGTTTTCTTGATTTTTAGTCATCACCTAAAAAATTTAAGTTATAAATTTACATTTCTAATAGGGATTGAAATATTGGATGTTGAGGAGTTTAGAACACATAGACATAACTCAAAACTATGCCACTTTCATATATGACTCATTTATGATCCCTAAGTGACTCAAAATTATGTAAGGAAACATTAAACCATGACCAAGGTTAAAATGACATAAAATGACATATAATTAACTATGACACACCCTATAACATTATATTATACCTCTATAAATTTTTCTGCTATAAGGGGTTGACCCATTTTGACTTGTGGTCAAAATGGTCAACAATAGTCACTCAACCTGGCTTGGACCGCCTCCCATTCTTCAACCATGTTAGTGATGAATTTACTAAAATCATCCAAACCCAACATATCCACCTCATATATCTTGCCTTTGTTCTATCCTTTCTTTCTCATACTCATTCTATCCCTATTATTTTCCTCTTTCCTAGCTTTAACAACTTCTTTAAGCATATTCATATTTAAAACATAATTCTTATTGATCAATTTACTCATCTGTAAAATATGTTGGACATCTCCCTTGATCATTAGCTTCTCTTATTCCACCTATTTTAACTTTTCCTCCAAAAGGGATAACTTATTGAAAAATAAAGATATTTTCCATTCATTATTATAAGTATTATTATTTAGAAGGATTCTATATGCAATGGAAAATTCAATAGATCTCTAAATCAATCCTAACTCAGAGAAGATAAATCCTACTTACACTTTCGATTGTGGATATATTAGATATTTGGGGTCATGACCAAGATGGATCTGCTAAATCTAGACAAAGGATCTCTTACCATAATAAATTCACTAGGGAAGGTTCCAAAGCCTCCATTTAAGCAATACTATGCAATAACCCCAACTAGGTCCTATGTTTTCATATTCACTAAACTTATAATAAATAAATAAAAATCTAGTCTAGTGTTCACCACATCTTGTGGCACAAAGTGGGGTTAATAAACATGAAAATTAAACATGCATATAGGACATATACTCACATGAATATATATGAAATATTAATACATTGGAGAGAAATACAAATACATATCTATCTACTCTTACAAAGGAGGAACAAAGTTAGGAATACTTATCTTTGAAGATTAACCCACCAAGACTCAATCTCTCCTTTGGAAATGGTGCTTAGCAAGAATTTTTTTTGGTATGTAAGGATGACAAATTAAATCATCTCTAGGTTATACAACCTATCAATGCATCCAAAAGACTTCTCGACAAGATAAAGATCCGTATCTTCAAATTAAGTATGAAACCCTAAGTTATGTTACTTAAGTATAATGATGGATACGAAGATTCATTATATGTCTGTGTGTGTGTGTATACACATACACACACACATATACATACATATATACATATATATATACATACATACATTATGTATATATATATATATATATATATATATATATATATATATATATATATATATATCTTCTTCTTTTCTTCTCTTAGAAATGAGGAAATGGATGTATTTATATAGGTGGATCTAACCCTAGTCCTTTCTAAAAGTTTAGGCCAACAAGGTTGACCCTGTCAACCTTGTAACTTTATTGACAAAAATAAATTAGGTCTCGGTCTAAGTCAACCAAGGGTGGACCTAGACCCTAAATAATTTTTATTAATTAGAGTACAAGGTAAATGGATCCAACAGTGTAACATAAACCATCAAAAAGGATTTTAGGCTAGTGAAGCATAAAATGACTAGAGGAGGGTGAAAAATAGGAGGCAAATCTTATGGGAAATGTATTTATGATATGGGTGTATACATAACAAGTGGTAGTAAGGGAAAACAATCTTGTGAAGCACTAATGGTCTACTCACCTCTTTCTTGGTGCACCCCTTAAGGCTTGCACTTAGAGAGATTGATACTTGATGAGTTCTTGTAAGATAGAAAGCATCAATAATTGAGAAAGTTTGAAAATGTTATGTGTATACATATACCCCAATTGCATCTCATCACATGTCATGTAGATACAACACGGGATGGTACTTTGGGAAAAGAACATAACAACACATAACATTTAAGCTTAATAAAGTGTAGTAAGGAGAAAAAAAGATAAATTAAAGGATAAAATGGAAAAATGCATACCTTTACTTACCTTAGTGTTGTAGATAAAGGAGATGTAAGAAAATGTAAAGGTGTCCAATGTAGGGAACATTAGGCAAACCTATAGAGGTTAGTGAAATAAGAGGAAAAATAAATTTTTTTATAACATAGACATATAATAGGTGAAAATATTCTCTACCATATTAGGATTCTAGAACATTTTACAATTTGGAGAAAGATGTTAAGGTGTGGAGCTAAATGATTCACCAAAGGAGCACATTACAGAAGTTATAGGTTTACACAGTCACCGACGTCAGTCAGGAGCGACCGACATCGATCAGAAGCAGTTCAAGAGATGCCGGCATCAGCAGGAATTGGCCGATGTCGGTCATAGGCAAATAGGTAGGAACTGATGTCGGTTACTTGTGCATCATGAAAGCTATTTTCGTGGACAGAACAATGTGTTTGCATGTCAGGATTAAGTCATAGACTTAAGTCCGCATCTCTATCTTTAGTAAGACTATTTTAGAGCCCTTGTTTAAGAGGCATAACTATTGGTTGTAAATGCATGCTCATGTTTCCTAATTATTATATAATAGGATAGATCTTCTTAGCTTAGTGTAATGTATGAGTAATGTTGAACAGTACAGAATTATATATGTGAATCAATCCAGGTTGTTGGAGTTGATTGTAATTGAGAGAGAGCGCTCTTGAGGGAAAGAGATCTAGAGAGAGATCTGTACATCTGAGAGAGGTGTGGAAGAAAAAAAGTTTCTTCAATTGTATTCCTTCTGTAAAGAGTTTATACAAGTTTTCAGGGTGGTTTCTTGTATCTCTTGTTCTTTGCTATTTATCATTCCGGTTACTTATCATTTTGATTTAATTCCACATTTATTGCTTTCACAAGTGTAATCAACATTGTTGGTTGATCCCCAACAAGTGGTATCAGAGCTCAGGTTCACTAACAGGTGGTTTAGATCTGTGTAGTGTGTATTGATTACAGGTTACTCACAGGGGTTTCTACAAGGATTTCTGTTTGAGTGGGAGAAGCAATGGCAGAAGAAAATAACTGAGAATGGAGAAGTTCAATGGCAAAAATTATCAACATTGGAGAATGCAGATAGAGGATTATCTGTATTATAAAGATCTATACTTACCATTAGGTGGGATTGCAAAGAAGCCCACAGACATGGATGATGAAGAATGGGAAGTTCTTGATAGAAAGGCTCTGGGGTCTATAAGACTGATTTTGGCATCTACTGTGATATCTAATTTATCACAGGCAAAGACAATGGTAGAGTTGATGGCTACTTTAGAAAATTTGTATGAAAAACTCTCAGCTTCAAATAAGGTATATCTTATGAAGCAGTTATTTAATTTGCGTATGTAAGAAGGTGGATCTGTATCTAATCATCTAAATGATTTCCATGGAATTGTAAATCAATTAAGTTCAGTCAAAATAGTGTTTGATGATGAAATTAAAGCTCTTTTAATATTATGTTCTTTGCCTAAAAGCTGGCATAGCTTAGTAATGGCAATTAGTAATACTGCATCTGCTTCAAATATTTTAAAAGTAGAGGATGTTGTTAGTGTAATCTTGAATGAAGAAATTCGCAAGAAAAGCACAGAGGAAACATCAGGGAATGCTTTAAGTTTTGAGAGTAGGGGAAGGAAAAAAGAGAAGAGCAAGAAAGGGAGATCAAGGTCTAAGTCAAAGGTGAGAGGTAGATCCAAATCCAGAAATGGCAGGAAGCCACAATGTTAGAATTGTGGAAAGATTGGGCACATAAGTAGAGATTGATGGTTAAAGCCTAAGGAGGACAATCAGCATGAAGGAAAAGAAGAAGCAAAGGTTGCAGGTATTGCACAAGATGCTTTAATATTCTCTTTGCATAATAATATATAATCTTGGGTTTTAGATTCTGGTGCATCTTTTCATGCTACCACTAATAGAGAATATTTTAGTGACTATGTCCATGGAGATTTTGGAATAGTGTATTTAGGGGATGATGAGCCTTGTAAAATTATTGGCAAAGGAAAAATGCAGCTGAAAATGCAGAATGGCAACACATGGGTGTTGAGAGATGTTATGCATGTTTCCAGCTTGAAGAGGAATTTGATTTCTATAGGAAAGTTAGGGGATGAGGGTTGTACAGTAACTCTCACAGCTAAATCTTGGAAGGTGACCAAGGGTGCACTTGTAATGGCCAAAGGTAAGAGAGTAGGTACTCTCTATTTATGTAATTGTGTTACTAAAAATTCTCCTTCTGTATTATCTACTTCAGATGTGGATGCAAAATTGTGGCACTCTAGGCTCGGCCACATGAGTGAGAAGGGAATGCCAATTCTTAAGTCAAGAGGTAAGCTTTCAGATTTAAAAAGCATAGATCTAGATTTTTTTGAGCACTGTGTTTTTGGGAAACAGAAGAGAGTAAGTTTTCTCAAGACTGGATCAACAAAGAAGAAGCATAAGTTGTAGCTTGTTCACACAGACGTGTGGGGACCGGCTCAGGTTACTTCTATTGGAGGATCACAATACTATGTTTCATTCATAGATGATCCTACAAGAAAGGTATGGGTCTATTTTATTAAGAAGAAATATGATGTATTTGAGACTTTTAAGATTTGGAAAGCTATGGTTGAGAATGAAACAGGCAAAAGATTGAAGTGCCTGAGATCTGACAATGGTGGTGAGTTCTGCAGCTATAAGTTTAACTGGTATTGTTATATGCATGGGATCCACAGGCAAAGGATGGTTCCAAGGACACCTCAGTAAAATGGTGTTGCTGAAAGGATGAACAGAAAAATAATGGAGCATGAAATATGTATGAGATTGCATGCTGGTTTGCCCTTAGAGTTTTGGGTAGAAGCTGTTGACACTGCAGTGTACCTGATTAACAGAGGACCCTCTACAGCTCTAGATGGTGGAATTCCAGAAGAGGCATGGACAGGTAAAAAGGTAGATCTCTCATTTCTCAAAGTTTTTGGTTGTGAAGCCTTTGTGCACGTTGATAAGGAAAATAGAAAGAAGCTGGATGCTAAGTCTATGAGGTGCACATTTATTGGCTATGGCTCTGATGATTTCGGATTCAGGTTTTAGAATCTAGGAACTAACAAGATAATCAGGAGCTGTGATGTTGTTTTCAATGAAAAAGTGATGTATAGTGATTAGCTGAGGAAGCTAAATAAATTTGAGCAGAGCAATGGAGAATTGGACAAGGTGATGGTCCAAAATGAGCTCGCAGGAAAAATTAATCACAAAAAGGAAAACACAGAGACTGACGTCGTCCAGGCAGGAACCGACGTTGATAGAACAGAAACTGATGTCGGTCATACAGTGACTGACGTCAGTAGGATAGGAACTGACGTCAGTCAGGAAGAATAGACATCGACCAGTTATAGGCTTGGAAGTGACCGAGGTTGGTCACTGTCAGAGAATTTGGGTGGACAACGTGTTGTGGATGAGTCTCAGACGCCCATCAGGAGGTCAGAAAGGGTAAGTAAACCTCCAATTTGATATTCCCATTCATTATTCTATTTATTGCTTATTGATGGTGGAGAACCAAAGAGTTTTCAAGAAGCAATACAAGTGGAATCCAAGAATCAGTGGGAGCATGGCATGGTTGAGGAGATGGAGTCCTTGAAATAGAACCAAACATGGGATTTGGTTGAGTTGCCAGCTGGTAAGAGGACACTGAAGAACAGATGGATCTATAGATTAAAAGAAGGTGAGAATGGACAGATGAGATATAAGGCCAGATTGGTAGTGAAAGGATTTGCACAAAAGCCAGGTATTGATTTTGGTGAGATTTTTTCTCCTGTTGTTAATATGACTTCTATACGGACTGTATTGTCTTTAGTTGCTATTGAGGATTTGCATCTTGAGCAGCTTGATGTTAAGACAATGTTTCTTCATGGAGATTTGGATGAGGAAATATATATGGAATAGCTGGAAGGATTTGAGGTCAAAGGTAAGGATAAATTAGTGTGTAGATTGAAGAAAAGCTTGTATGGCCTCAAGCAAGCTCCTAGATAGTGGTATTTGAGATTTGACAGGTTTATGACTGAGCATGGCTATAGTAGGTGTCAATCTGACCATTGTGTGTATTTTAAGAGATTGAATAATGGTAGATATATTATTCTATTGTTATATGTAGATGATATGCTGGTTGCAGGATCACACATGCAGGATATCTCTGAGCTTAAGGTGAAATTAGCTCAAACATTTTCCATGAAGGATTTGGGAGCAGCAAAGAAAATCCTTGGCATGAGCATTAAGAGAGACAGGAAAAATTACAGGTTGATTTTGTCTCAAGAGGATTATGTGAACAAGGTGTTGAAACGGTTCAATATGCAGGATGCAAAACTGGTAAGCACACCTTTGGCTGGACATTTTAAGTTGAGTAAAGAACAATGTCCTAATTCACATGATGAGGTAGAGTACATGAGTAGAGTTCCATATTCTTCCATAGTAGGGAGTTTAATGTATGCAATGGTGTGTACTAGACCGGATATTGCCCAAGCAGTGGGAGTTGTAAGTAAGTATATGGCCAATCCAGGAAAGGAACACTGGAAAGCAGTTCAGTGGATCCTTAGATATCTGAGAGGAACCAATAGTAGGCATTTGTGCTATGGAGGTTCAGATAATTTTCTACATGGTTATGTAGATTCAGATATGGCAGGGGATTTGGATGGCAGAAGGAGCACCACAGGGTATGTTTTCACTGTTGGTGGAATGGCGGTTAGCTGAATATCAAAGTTGCAGAAGGTTGTTGCCTTGTCAACTACAGAATCAAAATATATTGCAATCACAGAGGCTAGCAAAGAGATGATATGGATGACACGGTTCATGGAAGAGCTTGGAAAGGAGCAAGAGAGTTGCAGATTATATAGTGATAGTCAGAGTGCAATTCATTTGGCTAAGAATTCAGCCTTTCATTCAAGAAAAAAGCATATATAGCTTAGGTACCACTTCATAAGACAGGTATTGGAGGATGGTGAGTTGAAGCTGGAGAAAATCCATATAGATAAGAACCCTGCTGATATGTTAACTAAGCCGGTTACAAAGGAGAAGTTGAATCTTCATTCAACTTCTATTGGTCTTCATGATTGAGTTGAAGATGGAGGAGCTAGAAGATGTTGCTATACAAGTAATGGTGCAGCTATTTATCTCCAAGTGGGAGATTGTTAAGGTGTGGAGCTAAAATCTTCACCAAAAGAGCGCATTACAGAAGTTGTACGTTTACACAGTCACCGGCATTGGTCAGGAGCGATCGACATCGGTTAGGAGTAGTTCAGGAGATGCTGGAATCGGTAGGAATTGGCCAACGTCGATCACAGGCAAATAGGCAAGAACCGATGTCGGTTACCTGTGCGTCCAGAAAGCTATTTTTGTGGATAGAACAATGTGTTTGCATGTCAGGATTAAGTCATAGTCTTAAGTCCGCGTCTCTATCTTTAGTAACACTATTTTAGAGCCCTTGTTTAAGAGGCATAACTATTAGTTGTAAATGCATGCTCATGTTTCCTAATTATTATATAATAGGATAGATCTTCTTAACTTAGTGTAATGTATGAGTAATGTTAAACAGTACAGAATTGTATATGTGAATCAATCCAGGTTGTTGGAGTTGATTGTAATTGAGAGAGAGAGCTCTTGAGGGAAAGAGATCTAGAGAGATTTGTACATCTGAGAGAGGTGTGGAAGAAAAGAAGTTTCTTCAATTGTATTCCTTTTGTAAAGAGTTTAATACAAGTTTTCAGGGTGGTTTCTTGTATCTCTTGTTCTTTGCTATTTATCATTCTAGTTACTTATCATTCTGATTTAATTTTGTGTTTATTGCTTTCACAAGTGTAATCAACATTGTTGGTTGATCCCCAACAAAAGAGGTAGTAAAGACAAAGATATGATCAAAATAAGAAATATGATGCTAAATATTTGAAAGGTAAATAATTCTAAATAGTAAATATAAATAGGGTGAAAAATAATTCATTTGTTATTTTTATTATTCTAAGAAAATAGAGCTCTAAGAGACCTAGTTGGAGACCAAAGAGCCATCATGGTGAGGAGACAACAACTAAGATGAGGAGGTTGCATAGTAGTCGTAGTAAGTGAAACATAGGTAAGCAACTAAAGATTTGAATTTTTTTGAATATTTTTATTTGAAATAGATTTAATTAAATAAAATCAATTGGTATGTAAAATTTATGCACCAAAATGAACCCTAAGAAATTTTTAGGTACACTAGGGTTAAAATGATGTATTGGGTAGGAAGGAGTCAGACCAATAAATGTCAAAGGCATTTATGGTAAATAGTCAAAAAGTTATCACTATGGATGAAGAGAGTCAACTTGGTCAACTTAGTCTTATAGGTGAATGAGAAAAAAAATGTCAACTACGTAGTAGTGGGTCGATTTAGTTTGCTAAGAGGTGGGGTGACTGCATAGCAGTGGGCCGACTCAGTTGTTTTGAAATGGCTGATGTAGTAAAACAAGGCTGATATAAATCTGGAAGGTAAAAAGGTGGTTGATCAAGTATTGGATAGGTTGAGCTACGAGGAATTTGGTAGGGCTGATTTAGTATCCAAATGAAGCATAGGTTTGATTTAGTATTAAATAGGCCAATTCTATAGAAAATGGAAAAACTAAATCAAACTAAGTTTTTTGAAATTTTAAGAATGTATTTTAATTATGAATGGCATGGAAATATGATACATCCTTTATTGTTTGATTATTTATAGAGATGTAAGAGGTATTGGTGATTGATCAATGTGTCATGGTTACTAGATCTGCTAGAGTGATTGATAGACATAGATAGAGTGTAACTAGTTATACTAGGCCTATGAGGTATTAGGGAGATGAGGTGCATCCCACTGAGTGTTGATCTCATTATCATGTTCCTTGGAGCATGGAAATGGTTTACCAACACTTTTTGATGGGTGGTGGATGGGGATACCATAGAGGTGGGTATCATACTAGAGGATGTTTATGTATTGCTTGGACTACTGATAGGAGGGATGCTGATGATTATAAGGACACTAGATGATCTTGAGGAGAGATGGGCACTAGCTAAGTGCATGACATGCTCAAATAAGATATACCCAAGTTTGTAGGTTAATATTTTGATGTGTGCATTATGAAAATTACATACATTCAAAATGATGTGATCAAACTTATGACAACATAAGTGATATGTCATAAGTTGGATGGTAAGGTACCACTATATGTGATAGTTTTATGTGAGTCCATTTTCGAACAGGGGGTGCTATATGATTTTTGGTTTGTTATCTAGGTCCAGCTCATGAATCATATGTATGTTATGTTTTTAAAAGGGTAGAATGACATAGGACTAGTGGTTTTTTTGAGTGCTTGTATATACAAGAATTTATTTATGTATTGACCATCTGTGTTGCCTCATGTGGTTGATGATAGGTTACCTCGAGTGACTATATGGTAGCAAGAAAAGGTAATATGGGTTATGCCCTATGTGCCAAATTTATAGATGATCACATGAGGGTAGATTGTGTGCAAATTATACAGATACATTATTATTATTATTTTTCCTAGTTAGGTGATTATAGAGACAAGGTTGGGTTAGGTGTAGACAATAGGTCACTATACCTAGTGGGTAGAGCCATAACTAATGACATGCTTACCAATTTGGACTCTTACACCTAGTGGATACTTTAATAGTGCCTTGTTTTTGGCATGGCATGATAGAGAGCTAAAGGGGAGAGGAAGAGGAGGAGAACCTATCAATATATTGGTGATTAGGCCACAGTGTGTGAGATCATGGACTAGTTGATCATGATAGCAGACAATTAGAGGAGGAGAGGACATGGATGTGGATGTAGGGGTGCACTAGATACCATAATAGGAATTTAATTAAGAAATAAAAATGACCATTATGTCCACATCATAGATGGAGACACCACTAGTGAGAGTGGGCTCAAGCAAGGGTAGTCACATAGGATGACCTTGCAGCTAGTCTAAGATAAAGCTGGTCAATAAAGGCACCTCTTAGGAGAGGCTCATGGTGCACCTGAGTGGTAACTCTTGGCTTTGCATTGGTGGGGAGGTGATCAACATAAGATTTAGTTATGGGATAATCAAATGGAGAGACCATGCTTGACAGGCGAGTAGATGGGGAGATGGTGGTTGGTAACACCATGACTAGTGAGAAATGTTGTAATTTTAAGCTTTGATATAGGATAATAGTTTCATGTGATTGTAGTAGATAGATAGATTTTGAGATATATATGTGATCTAATATCTATCTAGTTTTGATTTTTCATATCCTATGATGTAGGAGGTTATATGGGGATCCCTAGTCATGGTTGTGCACCATGACATTTTGGATGGGGTGTTGGCACAATACAACCCCACCACACTAGATAATCCTATGGTAACATCTACCCCAACCTAGGAAAGCTATTTTAGACTATTAGGGGAGGCCATGAGGTAGTTACAAACTTACAAGGATGGATTATAACCTTTGGTAGGGGTTGGGTGGGAGAGGCACAAACTTGATAGGCCTTGGCTCAAGAAATAACATCACACATGGCTACCACAGTCTAGCTTGGATAGGTACAGGTCTATGTGTCCAACCTACAAGGATAAGTAGTAGGATTGAGATATCAGACTACCTCATTACAACATACCATGCATATGGGAGAGTCCTAGGCATCTATGGGTAGTTTGGTTAGGTCATAGGATAGGCAAGATGGAGCCCAACTATAGAGATATAGCTATGTATTTTGTATTTTGTACCTTTGTATTGTATAAAACACATGATATATATGGATATTGAGTTTGATAGTTGGGTTTAATCTCATGAGTTGTATCTGGTTGTGGATGTGGATGCATGGATATATTTCTTTCTAGCACATGTATTTTTTTTGTATATGCTATGAAAACTATATGTGGAGTGTTTTCATTTCTAGCATTATGTGATACACATGTATGGCTAAAAAGAAAAAGAAAAAAAAACACTTGGAAAAATATAATTGATCATAAAAAAATGTACTACACACTATATCATGATGGGAAATGTGTAATAACAAAAGATGACTAAATATAATAAACCAAATATGGTAAAAAAGGTAACAAAATGTTTTTAAACCATGAAAAAAAATTGCACCAAATTAAAATAAGTAAAATAATACTATATTACATTGGTAAGTATGAAGATAATGTAATAAAATGGAAGGCATACAAAATATAAAATGGTAAAAAAAATAATTAAGTCAATTAATCATCCTAAATCATGTTGGGAAGTATAACAGGGAAACAAAATTGGAAAAATTAACTTAAATTGATCACACTACTTCAAGCTGAGAAATATGAAAAACTTAAGGAAAATGGTTGTATTCTTACATTAAATCATAAAGAAGATAAAAGTGATAAATCAATATATTAGGCATAAAACATACTATATCAAGATGGGAAGCATGTCCATGACGTGTAACTCGTGATCAATCATGACTTATCTCAATTTTGACACATGTAATTTCATTGTGACTTGGGTATTGGAATTTTTTTTTAGGAAGACCAAGTCCTATTCATGGTATTACACTAAAACTCACAAATGAAACACCAATGAGGTGGAAAATAATAGTAAATATATGTTAAATGGGATGTCTAGAATGGTAATTTCATAATTTGTGAGGAAGGCCTAGTCCTATCCATGGTCTTACACTGCAACTCACAAATGGAATCCTTAAGGGGAGTGGTCAATGAATAAAATAATATTTATCAAGGGTAAATATTATTATTGTGGGAAATGAAAGAGGGGATGTAAAAATCATAATGTAGGTGTCTATTAGAAGAACTTAGGAAACATGAGGCATGCTAAGGACATAGAAAGACACTAAGTAACTAGTGACCATCAATATACAAAGGACACCCATTCACAGTAAAAATAAAATTGTATATATAATTAAGTTAGGATCGATTCATGTTGGTGGTTTGAATAAGGAAATTAAAATGGACCTACCTTCCCACAACATGTTCCTTGTTCTTCACGACCTCTTATAGAGCTATCAGTCTACTGTGAAGATTGGGTACTTGTGTGAGAAAGTAGTTATGACTAAAGGATTTTTTATTCTTATTTCCTAGTCTATTGGCCTACCATACCCCAATGGAACTCAACTTTATCATGAGGCCAACTATGGAGTTTTAGATTTGATTGAAAAAAAAGGTGCTTTGAATGATGTCTTTTAGTGTGATTTAATTTTTGGAATTTTTAATTTTGCCTTTTTGTATCATTTCCTTTTGTTAAAATGATTTGGATTTTAAATTTTTATGGATTTTAGTATTCCTCCTACATATGGACTTAGAATAACCAATCATGAGAGCGATACACACAAATGAGATTTAGACTTTGGCTTAAAGGAAGCTAAGTATCCAATGACATGATTGACTAAAACACTTAGGCTTACCTATGAACCAACATGGTATCTCAAGTTTCAACCATTTGTATTCTTAGTTTGTGAAATGAAATAAAGGGAAAAAATGAGATCCATGATGGACTAATAAATTTAGATTATAATGAAATGACTTATTTTCTAACTGATCACATGGTAAAGAAGGAGGACTAAGGGGAGCAAGGTTTGTATAACCAAGTCACAATAGTGATTATCCATGTTATAAAGACAAGGTAGCAAACAATCATGAGAAAATAGTAAGATATCCATAAAAATAAATGAAATCATAAAGAGAAAAAATCATGTAGTCATGAAAAGAATCCATAAAAGAGCATAAGGAAATAAAATGACACCATAGACAACATGTAGTGTGAAATATAAATAGCCATGTAAGATAGATAAGAATTTGACATAGTGTCAAATGATATAAAGTAGATAAATGTAAATTTGGAGCACACTTATAATCCAACATGAAGAAAAAAATGAAGGAATGCTATGTTTTGTTCATAAATATTGGTATATTTGTCCACAAATATTATCTAGAACATCTAATAAATATCTATGAAGCTAGATTCTAACTACAGTGAAAGTCTAATTGATCTTTAAATAAATTTGAGAAAATACCTCTCATTTAATCTCTTTGACAAAAAATTTAAGCATGCATGAAGGATCATTATCATGAGGGCCATCATGAATGGGATACTTAGGATAAGGAATATGATTGGAATATGTGGGACATGAAGGAGTCACTAATTTAGAAAGGACCATAGGTGAAGGAGGATCCATAGGTGGAGGAACCACAGGGGGAGAAACTATAGGTGGAGCAGGGGCCACAAGTAGAATAACCACGAGGGAAGAAAGGGGAGATTTATTTCAAGTGAAACCTATGGGAGGAGGGATAATAGGCACAATAATGGTCATAACATGATCCTAACAATGCTACTGAAGGATGTGGTAATGATTGGTGTGATGGGTACTATATTGATACCATAGACAATATACCTCTCCATATTTGGGAATATACTTAGGTAATACTTTTAGGGGAGGTATAGCCATGTCTGTAGGCTAAGGAAGAGTAGGATCCAAGGTGTCTATATATTGTCAAATATTTCACCAATGAGTGGAGGAATGATTATTTATGTTGTGGAAGCAACATAGATGCCTGTTAGTAGTCTTTGTGGATGTACTAACAAAGGGAGCATAAGTAGAAGCTATAGAAGGATAGTATAATTTATAATATCTAGTTTAATGATAAAAAACTTTATGAATACCACAATATGAATGATCAACCCATTGGGTGGAAAAAGGATAAAGTTGTGGTAAAGGGAGAAAACCATCACCAAGGGGATGTGGGTTGGTAGAAAGAGATGAGGCTTAACTAAAGGAAAAACAAGATAAATAATAGAAAGAGACTCAGCTATAGGGAGAGTGAAAATAGGATCCAAACTAGGATTAATTTTGGGAGGGGCATGATGTATAGAGGGTTTAAGGATGGCATCAAGCATCATAGGGGAAATCTAGCTATAGGAGTCATGATATCTATCAAAATGATAGGGACTAATCATAACACGGTCCATAATCATGCTCTTAAGAGGTTCTTCATAAACTAGAGGTGTATGCACCATCTCTACCCTATGAACAAGAGGAAGAATGCTAAAATTAGGAACTATACAAGATGGAATGTGATAATAAAAATGGAGAGACTAAAAAAACAAGAATAATGATAATGAATGATCTCTACATCTTGATCTTGAATAAGACATCATAAAAATGGGTCATCAAAGGTATAAAAATCATTATAGTTGGGTGTATGAATATCAATACTTAAGTAGGGATGAACTTTTGATTGGAGGTGGCATGACGAATAGAGAGTCAAGTCTTAGTTAAGACTATGGATATATCATCATTAGATGGTTGATAGGAATGCAACTTCAAATAAGGTGGAAGATATAAAATGAGATGAGGATAGAGATCAAAAGTTTTTATCTTGACATTAATCTCATTAGGATCATCATCATCAGAATCTAAGAGGTTAGGTGGTATATACCTGATGATTTTGGGGTGACCATGGTAATGTTGTGTAGATTTCACAAGGTAATTAAACCATCGAGATTATCAAAATGGAACACTCAACATGGGTTCAAGGGTTAGAATTTTGAATTCACCATGGTCTTGGAATTGTTCAAAATTTCAAGCATTAGTGTCACCTTGAATCTTATAGATTTCACCATTATGAGGAAACTTGACACATTGGTAGGCAAAATAGACAACATCCCTCATGCAATGATTCCATGGCCTATAAAACAAGATGCTATAAAAGAGAGTAAAATTGAAGATCATAACCTTCACTTAAACCATTACAAGTGGGATGGTTATAGGGAGACACACATAACCTAAGGGAGGCATTGGATTTTGGTCATAGCCTTGACACATGTTGCATATAGACTTAAGATTATATTTAAAATATCCAAGGGTTTTAATAAAGTCAAGAGAGGTAAAACAAGTACCTAAACCCTCATTAATCAAGGCATGTTTGACTTGGATGTCACTGAGTTGAATGCTTATAAAGAGGGGAGGATCATCCACATGAATCAAAATATCATCTAAAATCATAGAAGTAGTGAGGAATTTAAGAGAGAGATAAGTGTCCATTTTTCCATCAACATGTATAGACATTTCTTCACACTGTTGCAAATTGATATCTTATAATATAGATAAGGTAGCTTCACATCCTACTAGAGGAGGATGAGGGATGTTAATTTCAAATAAGAATTTCATAAGGTGGTTATGATGATGTAGAGATTTCTATATGAGTTTAAAAAATGGAATTTGAGATGGGAGATTAGTAGATTTTATGATAGGATCCCATTCATCATAAGCCATGATGGGATTGTTGGATAGAGGTGCATAGTGTTATAGGAGTTCTTTAGATAGAGAAGTATAAGTGCATGTAAATTTGTGTATATATGATGTAAGAAGTTTAATTAGGTAACAAGCTAGTTGATTATCATGGAAAGATGAGATAGTTGATTTAGGGTTATCTTGAGATAGATTTGAGGAAGTGGTATTATAAGGTTGAGTATCATTGGTGATGGGTAAGGAGGTTTTTGAAATTTTAGAAATGGTATGAGAAGTGTTATCTAATGGAGGTTTTGGAATTAGTTAATCAAAAGACATAAGGTTTTTCTTTCCCAAACTCTATTAGGTAGGTGGGGGAAGAATCTTGGATAAAATCAAAAGTGTGATATGATTGGTGAGTGTGGGTGGGATTAGAATCAATGAGGGAAACTACCCTTTGCATATTAGTCATGTTGACCACATTCTATTAGGGATTTAGGTATATAATAATGTCAATGTTATTATTATAAGGGGTAGGGTTATCATTAGTATCTTTATGGTTTGGAAGAGGATATTTGTAGATGACCAAATGAGTATTAGCCTAGTTCAAAACTTGAGTTTTTATTTGCATTTTGTGATATTTGAAGGCAATGCCATAGGTTTGTTGATATTTTAAAATGATATAATTGTGGTCAAAATTGAGAAAAAGGAGGAAATCCATAACAAAGTTACGTAGTTACCTACAAGTCTCATGAGACTGACCTCAAGTAGCATGAAACCAATAGAATTTTTTTGGCTCATACCATGATTTCATAGGATGAATGGGATCAGGTTCTCATGGAAGAGGCCTTGGTACATGGTTTTTTACTTCTACTAAGGATAAAGGCATATGAATATTGATGTTACTTGTTAAATAAAAATGAGGATTAGGGATGTGGTTTATAAAGGAATCTTATTTTGGAGCATGGTCAGGAGTAATAGATTGAATATCATGAATGGTATCATAAAAATCAGTGACACCATCATTAGTAGCATGAGATTTTTTTTTATGAGCATACGAGTGCCCATAAGAGGTTGGGATGGCTCAAAATGATGCATGAGGAAATATTGACACTTGGCTTGGTCAATGGCCTCTTTCAAATTTTGTGGAGAAAGAGTTTAGACCTGATATTATAAATTAGGATAGAGAGCATTGGTGAATATATGAAATACATTATCATCTTCCATGTTGTGTTAACAATTGTTAGACAAGGTCTTCCACCATTTGATGAAAGTTTGTGCGATTTTTGTCTCAATTTTCTTGTAATTAATAAAATGAGCCAAGGTATTTTTAGGGAGGTCACTAGTTTAAAACTCTTGTACTAGAACATTAACTAGAAATTCCAAACTAGTGATGAAATGAGATTTGAGTTGGCTTTACTAATCTAAATCATCCATAGAGAGGTTTTTACTAAGATCTTGGTAGAAACAAATGTGTTTAACTTGACCCAATATTTTTATATATTTCCATATGTTTTTAAGTGTAGGGTATGGTCAGTTTCCATATTATAGCTAATTTTAGGGGTGATACCTCCTATATCGATGTTATAAATTTGAGGTGGAAGAGGTTCATTTTGAATGTGTTTGATTGTTTTGTTAATAAGAGGAAGTTGAGGGATAAAATTTCCATGTGAATATCTAAGGGGGGGTGGGATTATTTTGGTTGTGCACTCCCCATGGAACTTGTTGAGGGTGATTTTGGAGATGAATAAGATGATTTTACCTTTGCATTATTTGTTTTGAATTATAAGCTTGGAAATCATTCATTTGGTTAAGATTTTGCAACAAATTTTGATGGATTTGAGTGATGTTATTCATATCATGTGAAGCATTATAATTGGTATTAGTGGCTTGGGTACCACTATTATTAGTGGCATGCATGTTATTAGTATCTTGAGATAAATTATTAGAAAATGAGGCACTAGTGGCATGATTTTATTGTGTTTTGAAAGATGCACTAGTGTAAGGATTAGAAGAAGAAACACTAGTGATATGATTATCGTGGGTAGACAATGATGCACTACTGGAGGAATTGATAAGAGTGGGTCATGGAAATGGCCCACTAGATGTGTAACCTACCGTGTTAGTAGATATACTTGGCATGGAGGATGACTAAATCAAAGAATAAAATGTCATAGTTTGAGAAGGTGTCAAAAGAGAAGGAAGAGGTTGAGAGGCAAAGAAGTTATTTTATTTAACCACTTATCATAAGGTGATAAATAGTAAAAGGGTCTTTTCCTTGATTTTGAGGAAATTCATTAATGAAGAAAAGCATTTCTAGATTATACTCTAATTCAGGCTGATCCTATAAGGAGGATAGAGGGTTGAAAACTAAATATGCATGAGGAGGAGTCCCATAATGTGTAATGTGATTGGCCACATGCAAATTACTTTCATCTAGAGTAAGATCCAAAAGATATTTATGGGAAAAATTCTTAGGGTTGGTAAATCTCATCATATCTATTGAGTTCAACTCTCTATTATCCTCAAATAAGAAGTGCATGATGAGAGAGAAATTTTAAGAAGGAAACATATAATGTAAAGACAAATTGAGAAAAAAGGATATAGAGTTATGCAGGTTAATTATGTATTTTAATGTAATAGGTAGATAAGAATATAGAGTCATGTAGGTTAACTTTGTATTGTAGACAATGGGATAAAATAGGTTGATAAGGATACATAGTCATGTAGGTTGACTGTGTAATATTGAAAAAAGAACGGAAAAGGGAGAAATAAGAAGACACAATCATATAGGTCAACTGCATAGTGTTGGTTAGTGGAAAAATACAATCTATAAGAGACTGTATTAACCAGAATGATAGTGTTCTAAAATAGGGAAAACATTTTCAAGATAAGTGAAGAAATAAGGAAAGCAAAAACACAAATAATTGGATTAATATGGGTGATCCAATTGGAGTGCATAGCACAAAACCTTGCACTAACATTGGCTAATGCAAGTTTTTACAATACAACATGCAATGATCATAGAGAGATCAATCAATTGAAAAGGAAATGCTAACTAAATGGTCATCCTAAGTGTTATTAGATTATTATGAAGTGTTGGTTTAAATGTGATAGGAGAATTAGCTAAAATAGGAAACTAGAAAGGCAATCTATGGATGGTTTTAGGATGTTTGGGATGAAAGAGATCTGTGCTAGATATGGTATCAGCTTGGTATTGGAGTTTACCTCCTCAATTCATAATCTTGTAGTGATAAGGGTGTCAGGTGATTTTACAATATATACCATCAACCACATATCTATATTTGGCTATAAAACTAAGTAGGCTTCCCTCTTAGTGATGAAATACAAGTAAGTAGGCCTTGGGAAGATAAGTGTTTAAATGTATTTTGAATGTTATGTTATTTGGTAGTGTGTCCAAAAGAGTAAAATAGTGTAACTAAAATGTTAAATTTAAAAAACCACCTATTTAGAAAATGTGAGTTACTCTAAGCATGAAAATAACTGAAAATTAAATGTGAACTAATTACTAGTAAATAGTTGTTAATTCCTTGATTGGAAATAGTAAAAAGTTGGTCCATTTGACACTGTATGAAAAAAATACATAATAGAATCAATTGGGTCATTGTTATTCTATAGAACCAAGGTCTTTAAGAATAGATTTTAATAAGTCAACTATGTCACTTAGATAGAAGATAAAATACAAATCTCATTTGATTAGGTTGACCTACTTAATTGTAGGGTTGTAGTTTTGAAGATTGATAACCTGTGAAAAATAAAAATGGAGAAAGTACTAAAATGATAGAGAGAGGAAAGAGAGGAATCTTGGTGGGCTTAATTATGGTTAAGATTGAAAATTTTATGTTGTAATGCCTTAATTGATGTTTTTAAATTACACAAACTAGATCAACTACTTTGACCAAGTTTTACAAAACCCTATATGCTGAAAAATAATAAATAACAAGGTTGACCCATTTGATAGTGTTTATTGACCTATATGTCGATAGAAATAATTAGTAGAAAAATTTAAAATGTTTGATAGTGTATGCTAATTTGGAACTAAAAAGAGTACTATGTCAACCTATTCAAGCTAGTAACTTGTAGTTGATGAAGACCTGTTCTGATTGTGGATACATTAGATATTTGGGGTCGTGACCAAGATGGATACACTAGACATAGCCAAAGGATCTCTTACCACAATAATATCACTAGGAAGAGTTCCAAAGCCTCCAGTCAAGAAAAACTATGCAATAACCTTAACTAGGTAGTATGTTTTCATATTCACTAAAATAATAAGAAGTAAGTATAGAAGACATATACTCATGTCAATGTATACAAAATCTTAATGCATGGGAAAGAAGTATAAATGTATATCTATCTACTCTTACAAAGGAGGAATAAAATTAGGAATACTTACTTTTGAATATGAACCCATAGAGCCTTAGTCTCTCCCTTGGCCAAAGTGCTTCGTAAGAGGTCATTTTGGTATGTAAGGATGACAAGGATAAATCATCTCTAGGCTACACAACCTATCAATGCATCCAAAATACTTCTCCACAAAATAAGATCTATATCTCCAAAGATATTATGAAACCCTAAGCTATGTTCCTCAAGTAAAATGGTGGATAAGCATATGCACAATATATATCTCTTCTTCTTCTCTTCTCTTAGAAATGATGAAATGGATGTATTTATATAGGTGGATCTAACCCTAGTCCTTTCCAAAATTTTAGGTCAACAAGGTTAACATAATTGACCTTGTGTAATTATTGACAAAAATAAATTAGGTCTCGATCTAGGTCAGATAGGGGCATACCTAGACCCTAAATAAGTTTTATCAATTAGAGTACAAGGTTGATGGGGTTGACAGTGTATTAAACCATCAAAAAATATTTTAGGCTAGCAAAGGGATAATGAAGGCATAAAATGACTAGAGGAGGGTGAAAAATAGGATTCAAATCTTAGGGTAAATGTTTTTAAGATATGGGTGTATATATATCAAGTGGTATTAAGGGAAAACAATCATACGAAGCACCAATGGTCTGGCCACCCATTTCTCAGTACATTGCTTAAGGCGTGCACTTAGAGAAATTGAGACACAACACATTCCTTCAAGATATAAAGCATCAGTAATTGATAGAGTTTGAAAAAATTATGTGTATATAAATTCCTTCATTTATTTGATTATAAATTTATTAGATTTTATCCTTAATATTCTCATCATCCTTCATAATCCATTTTATTATGCTTTTGTGAAGGTTGACATAATTACCCAAGGAATTAATCTTTGTATTGAAAATCATCCTATGCTACCTCTAAATATATCTTTCCCCCTTTTATATCTTGCTTATCCTAAAAATCTTCTTTATCTTTTGATCTTGATTCCTTCTCCCTAAGATTTTGATCTTGAATGTGCTCATTTTTTTCTTTGTTAATAAAATTATTGCTTAATGAAATAAGGTATGGGTATTTTGAGGGAATGACATATTTTTTAGTATTAGAATGTATTGTCATATAGGATTCCTCAACTTATTTAAATTTTCCTAGTCTCTAAGGTTGAGATCTTGATATTAATTGACTTGGACTTTTTGGTATTTTTAACCCTAATTGTTCCCTCTAATGTTTCCTTCTTAAAATATCCTTCAGCCTTCCTAGGATCAATAATCCTTATTTGAAGAGAAGGATTGAGAGCTAAAGCCTTGGCATGGTGGTATAAAATATAAATTAATGCTTGATGAATCAAAATAAAATATTTCCCAAGTTAGACCTATATCACTAAATTTTCAAAAGATATCATAAGGAAGAAAATAATGTTAATCAAATGTTTATGATAAAAGTGATTTAGAAAAGCAAAGTGGTATGATAAGCCTGCATTAAAACATCCCTCCAAAGTTACATACCTCATAATATGTTTTAGGACCTCATTCTATAGAGTTGGGATTGAATCCCTTAAGTAACCTTGAAATTTGATTAACTTCTTTTTTCCTTTCAAGAAATTTTAAACATCTTTCTTGTCTCTCTTGGACTTAAATAATTTGATACCCTCCATATTCATCCCAATCACCAAGGCTATTCTCTCTTTAGACACCAAAATAGACACTCCCATCATATCCACACTTTGAGATTTCTAAGATTTTGAAAATTAGACTAAAATAGAAGGATCATAGTCTTTTATCATTTCCATGAAGGTGATGAGACTGCATTCACACAAAATGTTTCAAATGGTGGTTTTATTTTTGTCATCTCCACATTGAGAGCCTCTACTCTCATCTATTTTTGCCTATTTTAAGAAGAATGGCTTGATTGTTAAATTAGATCTTTGTTATGTTGTAGTTATTTTTCACTTATCTCAGATGACCTTCCTTACCATCCCTATGTTAAGTCACTAACCCTTAATGCATCTAGGGATATGTGCATCCAACTTGTGGCATACATACATTTTTTACTTATCTTATTGCATTTATCTATGTTCTTAGTAAGGTCAGCCTACTAAATAAACTTGGATAATTAGAGTATGTATAGGAGGTAGTGGTTAGGCTTTTATCATAATATTATGAATTTGGGTTTTATTGCATTATTGTGAAGGTTTCCCCCTCAAAGTGGCTCAATCATATTTATCAAGTATTCTACTCTTTCGTCAATTATTTTTATGGATCTGATTATTCTTATATTAATTATACGATAAATTATTCCATTATTTTTAACATATAAGTAATTTTATTACAAGTAGTATCAAAGCATCAATTTCAGTAAGCTTTCACTGTGTTTTGTTTAGATACAATGTTTTACTTATCCTGAGAGCTGAAAGATCAAAAAAATATAACTTAAGATCTAGGAATAATTTATTTTTTTATCACTACAATATTATTCAAAGTATTTTGTTTAAAAAAAAAATAAGTAAATTTATTTCTCACTCTTGTGCAAATTAGTGGTCATTGAATTCATTTTGGTGATATGATCACAAAAGTATAATCTTTTGGTACACTTTTTTTAGGTCCAAAACCCTCCATCCTAGGGTTTGTGCATGGTTGGTCCTAACACTCATAATTATTTGAAAGTGAAATACACTCCAAATACTCATAAATATGAACTAGAGTCTAAAAATTCAAATCCTTTAGTTTTTGAGATGGTTTACCAACTTAAATTAGATATACAAAGCATGGAGATGAAATATGATCTTGATGTAGTGAAAGGGGACATAGATTTTATGAATAATCAATTCAAAAATTTGAGTGGTAATTTGATCAATATTATGGATCATCTTCTATAAAATAATCCTTCTCTACTCCAATTATGGTCTCCTAATTCAGAAAATCATAATTCAAATTTTGGTTCGAATCCCATGTTGCCAAAATTGAAAGTGTACAAGTTTAATGGTAAGGCTATACTCACTTGGACCAATCAAATAGACAATTTATTTGATCTACATCAGACCCCATGTGTGAAAAAGGTGATCATGGCATCTATGCATCTATAATCTGAGTAGTTCATTTGGTATAGGTGGTTGTGTGCTCAAATGAATTAGAAGGGCATTATTTTTACTTAGTCAGTGTTTATTAAGGAGTTACATATACACTATCATCATGTCTCAAAAAAATACTTCAGACAATTAGAAGAGTTATGATAATAGGTACTATTAAGGATTATATTCAATAATTCCAAAATTTATCATTATGCATGGATGACATCAATGAGGATAACATGAAAAATATATTATTGGGTGGGGGGGGGGTGCTCAAGAATAGCATCTAACTTGATGTTTTCATGTTTATTCCAACTTATATTTCCAATCCATACCATTTACATGGTAGGTAGATTAAAAATATTTGGTCAAATGAAGGGGTTTCACTCATGGTCACAAACATAACTTCACAACACCATCATTCCCTTAGCCTACTACATTGACCCCTCAACAAATTCAAGAGAAGTGTGTATGTTTAAACCTAAAATGGATTTATACTAGTGTTATATATTATTAAATGGTTATATGTAAATGAAATATCACAAGTGTGATAATCATATCTATAATAGGCCAATTAAATGATAAACTCATATATAAACATATGTTGAATTTATTATGATGAGATAATATAAATATGAAAATTAAAACTATGTTAAATATATAAATGATAAATAAGTGAAGTACTTAGCTTATTCTGATGCTAATGTAGTTATAGATCTAGAACAAGTAAAAAGCAGGCATAAGGAAATTTTAGAACAATCATTAGGTTTTAGTTATAATGCATTTAGCTTTTGAGATAGTAACATCATCCTAGGATTATTACATCAATGCTAATACTTAGGTTCGATGCTAGTGTCCTATTAAAAATATCTATTTAAAATGGATGTGAACACCTAGATTCTTCTGAGGTATGATTTGCCTTTGTTCTAGTGCATTCAAATCTAGGTCATGGATTGTTGTTGCTTGTGAAATAGAAAAACCCTAGCTTTCCATATTTAATGTGACCTTGTAAAAAAATGGGTTAGTGGTCACATGGTGTCAATCTAACCCCAATGATCCCTCTATCAAATTATGCTACGTACATAGCCAATACTATGAAGAGGGCCTCGAACTGATGTAGTTCTCCCCTACCTATTGGATTGTAGGGGAGGGAAAGTAAAATAGTGACCTAGCTTGTAACTTGTGAAATCAGGCTCTTGGGATATTATTTTAGTACTTCAAACCTATAGATGTGTTATACCTATAGATAATATGTAAATAAGGAAGTTTTGTTCAATTGAATTCTTTATAGAGTGATTTGATAAGTGCATAGGTCTCTTTGGTATTTTTCTAGATATTCATATTTGAGGAATGAATGAGGGTTGATCTTATATTTATATCAATCCATTTGGAGTAAAAAATAACATTAAATTACTTAAGTCTTCTATTAGGATAAGTTTTATTTGCAAATTAGATGTCTTTAGGGAACTAGACACTTACATCAAGACATTATAGTAATGGCGATGCTACTGCATGTCCTATATGTTAATGCCTAGTGATTTGGAGAGTAGGTAAATGTTAAGAACATTCAAAGATGGAAGATAAGTAAATTTTAAGCATTCTATGAAAGATAGAATATCTGGTTCATTAATATAAGACTAGTCAAACTAAGAGACACATACCAAGAGGCACAAGGATAAAATAGATGCGAGACTTGAATAAATAGGAAAGGTAGAGAATTGAGAGGAATAACTAAGGTCTTAGTTTCTAAGTGTATAAGACTGAGGTGTTATATAATCATAAAATATCACCTATAGTGCTAAAGGGTTAAGTTTTGATTGTGATAAGAAGTAGAGAAAAGGACATAAATTTGCATAAAATAATTTGTTTTACATTGAAGCCACTAATGAATGTGAAGAATATGATGATGTCTCTAGGGAGGGTATGGAATAAATAGAGGAATATGAATATTCTCATCCTACTTTACCTTGTCATAACCTTTTAGGTATTAGTACCCCTGAAACTATTAAGGTGGTGTGGGTCCTTAAGAAATAGAAGGTAACAATGTTTATTGACTTAGGAAGTGCATGCAACTTTATCAATATTAAATTAGTTTCTCATTTGAAATATTTATTTATCCCACTCCATAGTTTCATGTCATGATTGCATATAGGGGAACATTCAACTATTCTATAAAATTTCATAGTAGTAAGATTGTTATGGTAGACTGCATGCTATATTATATTATGTTTTTTATTCCCATAGGTGAGCCTGACATTGATTTAGGATTAAAATGGGTCATGACTTTGGGCATAATCTAGATGAATTTCTAGGAATTGTTCATATGCTTTCATTTTTAAGGTAGGATATTTTAACTATAGGGATTATGGGTAAAATCTCCCCAGTTGGTTAGTTCACACCAGATGACAGATTATTAGAAAAGACATCGAAGGATTTATAGCATGAAAGTTTTGCATATAAGTTCCACTAATAAATGTGTCTACACCTTTGATTTAAAAATGATTCTCGATGACCACCTAATGATTTTTGGCACAATGACAAAAGGACTACCACTAAGTAGAAAAAATGATCATGCCATAAGACTCATTCTAGGTAGTACACCACCAAACATCATACCATTCAGGTATCCATATGTGTAAAAAAATGAAATTGAAAATATAGTATAGGATATATTGGAGGCAAGTACTATTTGACATAGCCAAATTGAATATTCATCCCCAGTGATCATGGTGTATGAGAAGGATGACACTTGGAGGATGTGCCCTATATACAAATAAATCAATAAATACACCATCAAAAATAAACTCCCTATTATATTAATTTATGATTTTTAAAATTAATTACATGGTGTTTTTTATTTAACCAAACTAGATCTTCATTCTAGGTATCATCAAATTTAGACTAGAGATGAAGATATCCCTAAAAGAACTTTGATAACTCATGAAGGCCATTATGATTTTATGGTCATGCCTTTTAGTCTCATAAATGCACCATCTAAATTTTAGAGTTTGATGAATATTTTTTAGGCATTTTTTAAGGAAGTTAGTGTTGGTGTTTTTTGATGACATACTAATGCACATCAAAAATTGGGAAGAACATTTGAAGCATGTTAAATATGTATTTTTATATTTGAAACAAAATCTTTTTTATGCCAAACCTTTAAAATGTGATTTTGGAGTCCACGAGGTGGATTACTTGGGTCATATTATTTCACATGAATGAGTCAAAGTCAACCCTAAGAAGATCAAATTTATGATGGGTGGTAAGTACAAAAGACACTCAATAACCTTCATGTATTTTTTGGGCTAACATGTTACTATTACATATTTGTAAAAAAATATGGAAATATAGTAGTTTCACTTATAACCCTGTTAAAAAAATCCTTCTATGGGACTAAACCAACAACCATGACATTTGATAAGTTGAAAGAGGCTATGTTCACAACTCCAGTTTTGGTGACTATTGATTTTTCCAAAAAATAGTTTATTGAATGTAATGCATTAGAATAAGACATGGGGATAGTAATCATGTAATCAGGAAGACCCATTGCATTTGGGAGTCATAAATACTTGGTTAAAAATAATCTCAATCCAATCTATGAGAAAGATATTATGGCTATCCCTCATGTAGTAGATACCTTATCTAATAGGTATAAACCTTCAAGTAAAGACTGATCTAATAATATAAAATATATTTTGGAATAATTATTATCATCAAAATAATAATAAAAATGGGTGACTAAAATGTTGGGATATGAGTTTGAAATAATTTATAATAAAGGAAAAAGAATGTAGTAGCGCATTCACTCTCCATGAGGGAAGAATTGGTTGAGGCATTGTTATGTGCAAATACCATTTGGTAGGAAGATTAGTTAGAATAATCAACATTTGAATGGAATAATGAGATGGATACATAGGTTATACTTTAGAATATTTATCATGGTTAGAGTTTTTTTAAAAAAATTAAGTTGAAAAGGAATGCATTATGGTATAAATATATATTATACCTATGTACGGATTATGTCCTCAAACACAATATCATTTAAGATATTCATGCATATCTAATAGGGGGAATTAAATATTTTTTAAGACATCATCGAATCAAGAATTTTTTTTTTTGGAGGGACTCAAGGGGGATATATAGAAATTTGTGGCAGAATGCATGGTTTGTCAACAAAACAAAGGTGAAACAATTAAGACACCATGTCTCTTATAACCTTTATCCATCCCTATTTATAGGTAGGATGAGGTTTTTATGTATTTCATTACAAGGATTCTGAGGTATAAAGGTAAAAATACTATCATGGTAGTTGTGTATATGCTCACAAAATATGCTTATTTTTGTTCCTTATCACAACCCTTTTAGCTAGTATAGTAACTTTTGATTTTCTCAATGTAGTTCAAAAGTTTCAAGGTAAACCCAAAATCATTATAAGTGATCATGATCGTACCTTCACCAGTAACTTTTTAACTGAGTAATTATCATGTTTGGGTACTCAGTTGGCTCATAGCTCATCATATCATCCTCATTTTGATAAAAAAAATTATAGGTAGTCAACAAATTCATAAAAGGGTATCTCCATTATTTTTTATTAAATAAATAAGAATTTTAGGTTCATTAGTTTCCACAAGTAGAATGGTGGTACAACACTTACTTCCTTACCTCTTCCAAAATATCTCCTTTTATGGAACATTATGGTTATCATCCTCCATACATCACTTCATATTTGAAGGTGAAACCCAATGTTTAAGTTATTGAGGAACACCTTCAACATCAACAAGAGGCACTAGTTATTTTAAGGGAGAATTTATCAATGACACAAAATCAAATGAAACAAAAAGATAATCAACACTATAGTGAGAGGAATTTTAAAATATGGGATTGGGTCTTTGTGTTCTTTCATCCATAGAATAAAATGTCTTTGAATCAATATAAAAATGATAAAAAAAATTATCCTAAGCATTATGGCCCATTACATATCATATAGAAAATTAACATTATGGAAAAAAATATATAGCTACCCCAGTCCACTCAAAAACATCATGTATTTCATGTATCTTTCCTAATTAAGGTCATTGGATAGAGAGATTATACCTAGATTGATTTAACCAAACTAGATGAAGAAGGTACACTCATTCTGGAACCTAGGGAGATCCTTTACACATTCACTAAAAAATAACAGATGAGATAGCTTAAGGAGTATTTGATCAAGTGGAAGAGTCTAAATCATGAAGATTGAACATAGGAGGATGAATCTTTATTGAATCAACATCCATAGTTGATTTAACATTTTTAAATGGGATTAGCATGCTACACCTTTAGATTTTAGTGTGTCTATGGATATATGTGGCTGAATTATGGCTCACATACATTTCATATTATCTTAATGCATTTTTATATGTTTTTAGTAAGGTCAACCTATGAAAAACCATGGCTAATTAGTGTATATATAGGAGGTAGTGGTTAGTCTTTGATCATAATATTAAGAATTTTTTTATTATTGCATTTTTGTGGAGGTTTCTTCCTTGGAGTGACTGATTTATATTTTTCAAGTGTTATGTGCTTTCATCAATTATCATTGTGGATCTAATTATTTTGCTCTTAATTCTATGATATGTTATTCCATTATTGTAAACATATAATTAATTTCATTGAAATCTCTCCATGAGATCATTCATAGGTAACCTCACATCATTATTGTAGGTGCAATGGGAGATGTCACAATAAATGATGGTACTCTCGATTATTCTACTTTCATACTTGGCACAATTGCAACCCTACTCAAAGAATTGATTTAATAAGGATCATAATTGTTGAAAAAGGTGATCAATCCTATAGACATTGACCATTTATAGTTCATAATCCAATCAAATTACCCTTTGATAATGGTACCCTTTAATTTATAAATACCATTATTCATATGAAACATGAAGATATCCATGCACCCAAAATTCTATCTACATAATTAATTGGAAGATTATAATTGTATTTACTGATGCACCTCATTCAATAGATCTTTATAATTAGACCACTTAATAAGATTTTGAGAAGAAAATCATTTATTTTCAAACTAATCAAAAGTTTTTTATTAAAAAAGCAAGAATAGAGGGTCCTAGGTCTTGTACAATGCTGCCCCATGGGCAAAAACTCTCAGATGAGATAGAAACAACACACTAATAATTATCACACATCACTATAATAGTAGATAAAAAAAAGTAAAGTAACATAACATAGAAAAGACTAAGGACTATCAGTCATCCCATACTTATCCAGGAATTCAACAATTTCTTTGTAATCACCAAGACAATCCAATCCAATGTTTTTTATCTTGCTATCAAAGTCTTTCACCATGGTGAAAATAGAAGCCACATGACTAAGGGCCTTAGCAACATATTCTACCATAATCCTCCATTTTTTATGTATCTTGTCCATCTTGGACTTGATTACCTCAAGCTCTTTAGCCATCTTGGTGCATAGTTAATAGTTATTTTCCTTCTTCTAACTTTGGACTTCCATAGCATCATCATCCATATCCTTCAAGTAGGCTTCATTCATCCCATGAAAGTAGCTCATTCCTTCTATCTCATGTTCTGACTTAGAGGGGGTTTCATCACCATATTTTTTAGAGGGATCATAAAAAAAATAGAATCATCAAATAAAGCAATGCCTTGGGGGTTAATGGAAGGGATCCCAACAATTTGACTAGATATACGAATACCAGAACTACCCCCTTACCATCCTCCACCACTTTAGGGTCCCAGGTTGAAATATTTCCTAAATCAACAATACCACTATTGTCTTCAATCCTATTCCTTACCTTCTTAGGCCAAACATCAACCTCATCTTCATTAGCCTTTTAGTTTCTCTTAATGGACACCTTTCCAAGTTTTTGGCTGGGAGTGGTAGACTTACCACTAGGAGGAAAAGGGGAAAGGGGATGGGGGTCAAAAAGAGGGGTATTTGTCAAAATACCACAATCAATAGTATTGGGTCCCCCAAACCAAATCTTGGGGTTTTTTGGGGTCCCTGGGAATTTATTGCCTTTCCTTTTTCTAGGAGGAGATAGGTTGATCAAGGGATCTTCCAACAATCTCACTTTACTCAATTTAGGGGGACACAAGGCTAGGTTGAAGTGATAGATTCTTAGAATAAGGCCTTGATGGATTGGGATGGGGTGATTGTTAGGGTTCTTGGCCCAAATATCATTAACTGACTTGATCAAATTCTTCAAGGAGGACAACAAAAAGAAAGGAAAGATAATTTCCAACCTATGTTTGAAATGATTAAGAAGAGCAAAATGGTATTGATAAAAAAACTTGTACCTACCTTCAAGGGTAAATTATTTCATTAACATGAGACAAATTTGTCCCCATTGAGTTGGCATCTTCTCCCTTTTATGTCCCCCATGAATTTTTTCAACCACCTCACCTTTTTTGAAGAAAATTGCCATATTCTCTAGGTCTAGCACCTTGCTACATTGACTGATCTTCTTGCCTTTTATGGGGATCCCAATAGCTTTCCCTATTTCTTCCTTTGAGATTCCAAAGTTAATACCACCTATGGATACCCTTTTGAAATCCTCCATCCAAGACTCTACAAAATGGTGAGATAATTTCTCATCATGCCTAATCACCCCTTCAAGGAAAGAGGCCACCTCTCCCTCCTAAATTATATTCTAGACTGTAGGGTCTTGGTGAAATTCCTCTGTAGAATATGGCTTAATCTTAACAATTTCCTCACCCATGTTAGAATCCTGAGAGAAACAAAACTCATGAAATAGATTAATGCAAAGACCAAGGTACCTGACCAAACTGATAAGTTTTTTCAGATCTATTCCAAGGATATAAGTCCACAAAAGGCATAATCTCCTCACTTTTTAATGATTATGGATATTTTTAGAACCTTTACCATGCATGAAATTAGTCTCAATAATACTACATGACCGCCATCTCATGTAATCATGGGGATCACAATAGTCAAGGTGTGTGAGGAAATAATTACCCACTATCCATCTAGCTCTGTAGATGTCTACTTACTTCTATTATTTTCCATCTCATCCTCCTAATCATCCAACTATCCATCCCATCATCCTGTCTATCAGCCACCTATCTTTTCCTTCTCATTTTAGGCCAAACTATCATCCAATTAGTAAGTCCTAATGTAAATAGCTTCCTTAGTTTCCAAATAGACCTATACTTCAACCAAATCTTTTACACATTATCCACATGTTGCTTAGGGAACTTTGGGTGATTATTAGGAATATTTATGTGAAATAAAGAGCTATGTATAATCCAAATGTAATATAAGATAATACTTTTGGAAGTGTAGTCTTGGCATTTAGAATAGTCTATAGAATAGTCTATACCATGAAGTCTTTCCTCTAATCAAAGGATGGATACCACCTCCAATCAATCCAAGAAAAAGAGTGGCAAATATCTTTCATAATTTAATCCACTTATGTGATTCCATCTTTGTTTAAAGGAATTTGAATCCTATTGGGTAATGCGGACAAAGTTATCCAACATCACCAACCATTACTACTACTCCCTAAATTAGCCATAGCATCTGTGACTGCATTACCCTCCCTATATATATGGGTGACCTTGTCCTCCTCCATGGTGTTAATAAACATCTAAATATATCTAACTATGTCAGCCAACTTCCAGCCTATGCCCGTTGAACCAAGAATAATATTAACTATTATTTGGGAATCCCCCTCGACATGAAGTTTTTGAATGTTTAAGGAAATTACAAGTCTGATACCCCATAGCATGGCTTGGGCTTCCAGATCATTATTTATTTTGATAACAATCCCCCCACATTGGTTTCCACATATATGCCTGAGTCTAATTTGATAATGCCTCCTCCACTAGCCACTCTTAGGTTTCCTTTGGCAGCCCTATCGAAGTTGAGCTTGTGCCATCCTTCATAAGGTAATGACCATTTGGTATTATCTCTAGTTATCTTTTTAAAATTATCAATTTGGAAGATTTTTGGATTAATAGTCCATTTTTATATTAAATTTTGTATTTTTGGACCTGGAGCATTATCCATAGCTTTGAATTTATAATGATATTTTTGTCCAAAATCTTGGAGAATGATAGAAACACCTCTAAGGGAGTTTTTTATTTTTCCCTAAATATTTTGTTGTTATGTTCTTTCTAAAATATCTAGGCAAGGTGAGGGGGAATTTACAACCATAGATCCTTTAGTACAGGGAAAGAAGGTCTAAAAGGGGGTCTCCAAGTTTTGACCAAGTCTTCCACCTTCTCATTAAATACCTAGTTCAATTTTAATCTCTGTAATATGAGACTCCAAACATCTCAATAAAAACTAAAATGCAACATAATGTGGGTGGACATTCTTCTTCCTCTCCACATAGAATGCACCTATTTGGTATTTGGAATCCTCTCTTATTCAAATTATCAATGGTCAAGATTTTGTTGTACATTAGAGTTCATTAGAAGAAATATATTTTTAGGATAAGTTTGGGAAGCCAAACCTTCCCCCATAGTTTTTCCTCACCCTAGTCTAAAATTAGCCTATAAGCACTCTTCAAAGTGAATATTCCTTTGTCATCCTTTTCCCAAATTAATTGAACTTATTTATAAAAAATGGATAGCCTAAATTTAGTCAAATCCCTGTTAGGTTATGGAGCTAAAAGCTTTAACTTGTTGCAGACAAAGAAAAGAAGGTTGCTGAAGACCCAGAAGCACCGATGTCGGTAGCATGATCGACGTCGGTCATGATCAGTGCAAAAGGCAACTGGCGTCGGCAGGGAGTCGGTCGACGTCAGTAGCACCAGGCAAGTAGGGACCGACATCAATCGCCTGTGTGTTCCAGAACTGCTCGTTGCACGAACAGTTAGTTTAGTGAATGGAGTGTTTGCATGTAAAGGCTATTTCGAGTCTTGAGCTGCATGGATAATTATACTAAACTAAGAGTCTAAGTTATTGTTCAATTTTGGGATCTATTTATAGACCCATCGGCATTTATTGTAAAGTTTGCTAGTGAAGAGAACAAAGTGTATGTTTCTCCTAGTTCCACTAATGAGCTAGAAAGGAAGGTAAGGAAGATCCTTCCATTGTAAGTATGGTCTATTGAATTGCAAGTTGCAGGTTCATGGGAGATCTACTTGAAGTAATATAGAGTGCTTGGTGTACTGGCAGGGTTATTACTGACTGGTTGGAGAGGTGAACACCAATTCTATGTGTGAGTTGGTTGTTGGGACTATTTTTGGTAGGAGAGTGTTTTGAAGAAGAATTACTGTACACTTGAGGTGTGGGAAGCATCTGTAAGGTGGAAGAGTGTGGCGACTCTTTATTGTATTATTTTCTATATAAGTTTTAATATAAGATTGTATATTGTCTCTCATATTCTGTGATATTGCTGAATTCTAGTTACTTGTGTTTCTGGTTATTTTTGCATGTTTAATTGCTTAAGTTTGGTAATCATATTATGCTCTTTCTGAGGAGCAAGATCCTAACAAGTGGGATCAAAACAAGTGTGTTTGTTCTTGGATTCCCTGACAACTGTTATCAGAGCTTTTGGTTGGGATACTAACAGGTTGGATTAGATCTGGTTAGTGTGTGTTGATTACAGGTTACTCACAGGGGTTTCTGTTTGAGTGGGAGTAGAGCAATGGCAGAGGACATTAAGCTAATAATGGAGAAGTTTAATAGCAGGAGGTCTAAGTTTAGGTATGGCAGAATAACTTGCTAGAGATATGGAAAGAAAGAGTAGGAAAAGAAAGATTGTTGGTTGGTATTAGATCAGCATGAAGGACATGAAGAAGAAGTAGGTGTTGTAGATTTCATTGCACAAGGTGCTCTGGTATGTTCTTTAGATAAAGTAGAATCTTGGGTTTTAGATTCTGGTGCCTCTTTTCATGCATCCCCAAATAGGGAATTTTTTCATGAGTATGTCCAGGGAGACTTTGGAGAAATTTGTGTAGGGGATGGTAAGCCTTGTCAGATGGTTGGCAAAGGGAAAGTGAAGCTGAAATTGCAGATGGATAACACATGGGTGTTAAAGGAGGTCATGCATGTCCCAGTTATGGAGCAGAATTTGATTTTTGTAAGAAGTTTAGGTGATGAGGGTTGCACAGTAACTCTCACATCAGACTCTTGGAAGGTTACCAAGGGTGCACTTAGTGTATCAAGAGGTAAGAAAGTAGGTACGCTTTATCTATCTACTTGTATTACTGATTCTCTTTCTGGGTTATCTACTTCAGTTGTAGATTCAGAGATGTAGCTTAATAGGCTTGGTCACATGAATAATAAGGAGATGTATGTTCTTGAGTCAAAGGGTATGCTTTCAGATTTAGAATGCATGGATCGTGGTTTCTGTATGCAAAAGAAGAAGGTGACATTTCTTGAGGAATCCGATGTTAGTGACAAGAACAGGAAAGCCTTGGTTTTCAAGGAGAAGGTGACAGACAGAGTTTAACATGAGGGGCAAATGAATTCTGAGCAGAGCAAGGGTGATTTGGACAAGGGTTTGATCCAAAAGGAGCTCACGGGTAGAAGTTAGTTCTCATAAGCAAAACACAGAGACCAACATCGGTAGGAAAATCGGCATCGACATCTAGACAGGGACCAACATCGGCTATGTGCAGACTGATGTCAGTGACTCAGGGTAGATAAACACCAGTGTTGGTAAGGGGGAACTGATGTCAGTGATGAGGCAGTCGTAGGGAACCAACATCGGTCAGGTGCAGACTAGAATGTGACTGGCATCAGTCACTGAGATGAATTTTGGGTGGACAACAAGCTGTCAAGGAGTCTCAAGCACCCATATGGAGGAATTAAAGGGTAGGTAAGCCTCAAATTCATCATTTCCCTTCTTTACACTACTTGTTGCTCACTTATGGTAAAGAACCAGGAAGTTATTGAAGAAGTAGAACAGGTAGATCTAGGAAACAGCGGGAGCTTGGCATGGATGAAGGATGTGATTCCTTGGAGGAGAACCAAATAGGAGTTTTTGGTTGAGTTGCCAGCTGGAAGTAAGCACTGAGAGATGAATGGATGTTCAAGATGAAGAAGATCAAAAATGGATACGTGAGATGGAAGATCACGGTATATGGTCTTGTATAAGCTACAGGGCAATGGAGGTTTGATCATTGTGTTTCTCTTTACCAAGTTGGATAATATTAGCTACATTATCCTATTACTGTATGATGTTCTTATTGCAAGGTTACATATACAAGTTATTGCTAAACTAAAGGTAAATCTAGTTCAGGGGTGTGTCATGGAGAATTTGGGAGTAGCAAGATTCTTTGGCATGAGTTTGTTCTAGGGACATGGAAGGTCACATGTTGACTTTGTTTCAGGATGATTGTGTGAGACCGGTCAGCACGCTGATGGTTGGATAGTTCATAGAACAGTGTCTTGATTCACATAATGAGGTTGAGTACATGTGTACTAAACCTAATTTTTCCCAAGCAGTGGGAGTTGTCACAAGTTTGGAGCCAATTCGAGAAAGAAGCATTGGAGGGTAGTTCAATGGATTCTTAAAGGGACCAGTAGCAGGTACACATGCTATGCAGGTTCAAGTTATTTTCTACATGGTTTGTAAATGTGGATGTGGCAGGTGATTTGGATGACAGGTGTTGGACTACAGGTTTTATGGTGGTTGGTCTTAAAGAGTGATCTTGAGGAGGGATACAGAGCCAAGGGAACAAACTAGATGGTGTACAGGTACAAGTACAGTTGCAACTATTTATCTCCAAGTGGGAGATTGTTAGGTTGTGGAGCTAAAAGCTTCAACTTGTTGTAGACAAAGAAAAGAAGGTTGCTGAAGACCCAGAAGCACCATCATCGGTAGCATGACCAACGTCGGTCATGATCAGTGTAGAAGGCAACTGGCATCGGCAGGGAGTCAGCTGATGTCGGCAGCTCCAGGCAAGCAGGGACCGATGTCGGTCACCTGTGTGTTCCAGAACTACTCGTTGCACGAACAGTTAGTTTAGTGAACAGAGTGTTTGCATGTAAAGGCTATTTCAAGTCTTGAGCTGTGTGGATAATTATAGTAAACTAAGAGTCTAAGTTATTGTTCAAGTCTGGGATCTATTTATAGACCCATTGGCATTTATTGTAAAGTGTGCTAGTGAAGAGAACAAAGTGTATGTTTCTCCTAGTTCCACTAATGAGCTAGAAAGGAAGGCAAGGAAGATCCTTCCATTGTAAGTATGGTCTATTGAATTACAGGTTGTAGGTTCATGGGAGATCTACTTGAAGTACTATAGAGTGCTTGGTGTACTGGCAGGGTTATTACTGACTGGTTGGAGAGGTGAACACCAATTTTGTGTGTGAGTTGGTTGTTGGGACCGTTTTTGGTATGAGAGTGTTTTGAAGAAGAATTTTTGTACACTTGAGGTGTGGGAAGCCTCTGTAAGGTGGAAGAGTGTGGCGACTCTTTATTGTATTCTTTTTTGTACAAGTATTAATATAAGATTATATATTGTCTCTCATATTCTGTGCTATTGGTGAATTCTAGTTACTTGTGTTTCTGGTTATTTCCACATGTTTAATTGCTTAAGTTTGGTAATCATATTTTGCTCTTTCTGAGGAGCAAGATCCTAACAAGTGGTATCAGAACAACTGTGTTTATTGTTGGATTCCCTGACAATCCCCTTGTAGTTGTATATAAGACTCTAATTTCTCCTCTTGGCCATAGACACAGTCCACAATATTCTTCTAGTTCTTGGAGCCCTCATTCTTCTTAATGTAATTGGCCACTTTATCACCAAAGAAAATGCTAGGTATATTAGAAAATCTACCATAATTCATGTATTTAATAGGTAGATCCTTCAACCATTTATCTTCCCAAAAGTTTACAATCTTTCCATCTCCAATCTTCCATTTATAGCCTCTTCAAATGAGACTTTTAGTTTTGAGAGTCCCAATCCAAATCACTGAACCTTTAGGAAGACTATGAACATTTAGCATCATATAGCTATCCTCGTTGAGGTATTTAGCTTTCATGATTTTATTCCATTCTTTGTTTTATTGAATTAAGTTTTAGCCTATTTTTGACATGAGGGATTTATTCATTAGGTGGATCCTTCTCAATCCCAATCCCCCTTGACATTTTGGGGTGCAAACTTTCTCCCATCCAACTAGAGGCAATCTCCTCTTTTTCTCTACCCTCGACTAGAGAAACTTTTTTTGAATCTTCTCAATATTTTTAGCCACATATCTTGGGATTCTAAAGAGGCTAAATAAATAATTAGGGATGCTTTTTAGAGACACTTTTAGAATTTAAAATTTTCCCACTTTCCTCAACAGTGCACCTTTCCATCCAACCAATTTTATCTATATTATTTCTATGATCATATTCTAATAGTCAAGGATGACTTTTGAGATCATAAGTGGGAGTCCAAGATATTTAAAGATAATGTTTCACTATGATATCCCAAAATTCCAATAATTTTCTACTATAGGTCTTCTTGGGTGTTCAGGAAATAGACATGAATCTTCTCAAAAATGATACTCTATCCAAAAGCCCCTTCATAAGCATTGAGAAGGTATTTACATCTTCTTACCTCCATAATAGATGCAGTTATAAATAGTATAGTGTCATCTACAAACTACTAGATGACCAAAGGTTGTATCATGGAAGCAGGTTTGATACCTCTGAGACTACCTTGTATAATCAAGTTACAAGTAGTTCTACCCATTGTCTCTGATAGCAAGATGAAAAAGTAGGGGGAGAGGGAGTCTCCCTACCTAAGACCTCTTCTAAAGGGAAAGTAACCTTTGGGAGATCTACTGACCAAAATAGAAAATTTGACCATGGAGATACATTCCTTCACTATGCTAATCAAATGATCTTGGAATTATAATTAATTTACCTATATTGTCCCTTAAAATGGATCTACCTCATTCCTTTTTAGTTGAAGGCTCTGTAAAAATTTATTTTAACCCATCTTGAATAGGGTGTTAGCCATTTAAAAAATATTATTTATTATTTATTATTTATTGGGATCTAAACATGTTTTACTTTGATTGAATAGGTTCCAATTAGCTACAATCTTAAGATCTCCTTCAATCCTATCTTTTTTCTTGGCACTGATAGTATTAAAATTCTTAGGGAATGAATTGATAGTTTTTGAAGTGACTTCTTTGTTTATTGTCTTCTTATTATTGAGGCAATGCCATATATCACAAAATTTTAATACTGTCACTGTTTAAATGATAATTTCATTACATGTATATTTCTAGAATTATTGAAGGTTGAATCAAACACCTCAAATCTTAGAATCACATGTAAAACTTGTTGAGCAAAAATTCAATCCTAAAACAAATGTGTGACTATTTTGGCATTATTTTCATAAAGAACACATCTATTTAGAATTGGTAGACCTCTCTTTATTAAATAATTAATTGTTAAGATCATAATTTTGAATTGTTACCCAAATGAAAATTTTGATATTTGGCATTAGGTCCTTATACCATAACTTAATCCATGTAAATCCATCTGGATCCTCTTTCAAATTTGTAACATACCCTAATTTTACACTATAGCTACCATCTAAGGAGTCCATCCACATGATTTCATATTCGCTCCTCACTTTACTTAAATGTACCACCTTTACAAGATTAATAAGACTAGTTAAGGCATTTATTTTTTCATGATTTGGGTTATGTAATATTATGTTTTAACATGATCTAGATATATCATTCTCTTCTTGATAATTAGAATTCTTTCTCCAAACTTCATATTCACTTATTTTGTTTTGGGTATCTAGAATGATAATAAGGGATTGAGAATCCAAGCATATTCCTAGAATAAAATAAATTATCCTAATCCAATGTTTTACTTACTACCTTTCCATAAAATCTTCTTGTAATCTACTAAAATGTTCCAAAAACACAAACTCTTTGAAACAATTTTTGCTGACAATAAACTATCAACATCCCATCTATCAAGGTACTTAAATTTTAGATTTTTGGTCCATTTATTTGATTCATTGAGAAAACTCAATCCAATTTTGGATATAAATGGTTTGTTTATCAACTTAATTTTATGAATACCTAAACCTCCAAACCCTTCGAAAGGGCCCCTCTTTCCCAAGCCTTTAGGTATAATCTATTTTTTTCTTCCATGTTTGTCCAAGAAAATCTTCTCTGGATTCTCTATATTTTATCAACAACAAACATTGGAATTTTACATGAATAAATTAGATAAGTAGGTGTTTAACTCTAAATTTATATGGGTCAATATAGTCTATGGTTAAGAATATAGAAATGAATAAGCAAAAGGATGCTAAACACTTTTATAGTAGACCAATTAATTGCAAACTTTGATAAACAATATTCTACTTTTAAATACTGAGATATGCTAAAAAAATAAGTATAACTAGTGATTAATATAGAAATAAATGGAAAACAAGAGTACCTAGTTGGTTTACTGTGCACATGTAGATTTGATGTAGAAGAGAATGGTTATAAATTAGATCTAGATTATGGTTCAATCATCTTAATCTATAAATTTGAACTTTATGGCCTTAAACACTTACATCAACCTTAGATGGTTAAATCGACACTTATGTATGACTTAGATGTACGTGTATGATATAAAAAACCTACTAGATCTAGATGTGAATGCCTAAAATATTCTAAGTTCTATGTCAAATTTACTCTAGTGCATTCAAATATGGGTCATTGGTTGTATCTCTTGTCAAATCATCAAAACCCTAACTCTTTATCTTTATAGTGACCTTTAAAAAATTGGTTAGTGGGCTAACAATGTTGATCTAACCCAAAATATTTCAATATTAGTGGGTGATACCTACATATCCACTATTCTAAAGAAGGCCTAAATCTTATGTTATTCTTCTTTAATGTGTTTCCTTGTGTGTGCACAAGGGTGAAATATGTGGAAAATAAGTACAATAGTGACCTAGCTTGTAACTTAACACATATGACGCATGGGATACTCATTCAATAATTCAAACATATATATGGGGCACCTTTATGATTGATATTAAAATATGAAATAATATCAAATATTTTCTCACTTGAATTATTGATTGAATGCTTTTGATAAGCTGCCTTATGAGTTGGTAGGTCTATGCCAAGTGAGAAATGAATGAATATTGATATTTCATATATAAAAACCCCTTTTGTAAATATATTGCATTTAAATAACTTAGGTTGACCTTAGGTATACATTTCATTTTCAACTTTAAATACTTTAGGGTATTGGACACTTGCATTGACATAAGAGTCTAACTGGAACGTAAGTGTCTGGGAAGCTAGAAAATAGGCACATGTCCAAAAATTGTAGAGATGTAAGATAAGTAGGTTTACATTAATATGATCATGATAAAAGGAATTGGTCATCATAATACACTGGTCGAACTAAGAAATAAGTAATTTGGCACATCTTTTGGTATCAGGAAAGTCTAGAAGCTATAGTTACATTCATGATATGTATTTTCCAAGTGTAGAATAGTGAGGTGAAATATAATTTAGATTTATTGTCTCTATTTTCACCCCTTTAATATATTAATTAAATTACTAATTTAAATAAAAATAAATGCATACCTGGTTGTGTTTAACACACCTTGACTTTATATGAGTTCCACTTTAGTGCTTTGCTAGTGATTTACCTGCAACTAAGAGCATGTCATAGTATATAATTAGTGCATATAATTCGAAATCAAAGGCATTAAAATGATTGAAATAAAAATAGAAAGGTTTAGGAGTACACCTATGTATTGATGCGACCACATCACTTTTTGGCAAATTGATTTCAAAAGATGTATCATTATGAAGCTTTAAAATTGAAATTATGTCAAATGTAAAGCCTACAAGTGTGTTTGGATATATATAGAGAGGTTAAAGGAAAAACTCACCCCTAACCTTGGATAAAAGGTCAGTTACCACCCAAAAATTCAAATTATCTTACATGCAACCTAATTATACTTATAACCTAGTAAGCGTGAGTTGATCCAACTCAACCCACACTATAAATCTAGTGAGGTTGGATAGTGAAATCAAGTCCAACCTATAAAATTGGAAATATTTAGTGATTTAATCAACTCAACCATACCAAAATTGAACCAACTACTATAGAAAATAGACTTAATAACAATTTTTAACAATATAACCTGGTGAGCTAACGTCTGTATAAGTATTTGACATATTAAAAATGATTTTGATTTTTTTAATTTAGGTGTTATTTTCAGCATATGCACCTTATATGTCTCATGTTGAAACTTGGGTATAAAAATGGTACCAATGTATAAAATTATATTATAAATGTGTATCTAAATCATAAAAATATGCAATTATGTAAGTGTGGAGAACATGTATCCAAAACCTGGCACCACTAAAATATGAAACTGAGATATGGTATAAGTGTGAAGAACATGTTTCTAGACACATGCCCCCACTATATATCTAAATTTGTGAACTGTGACAAATTTGGAAAAAAAATTTCCATAGCATAACCCTACTATATATCTAAATATGTGAAGTGTGAAAAAGGTGTAATCCATGTCTATATGACATGCCCCCACTAATATTCCCCCTTTTGAGGAGAGGGGGACTAAAAACTGGTAGTTACCTTACCTCAAACAGATAATATAACCATATAATCTATGTATGAACCATGTAACATTTATGAGAAATATGTCTAGGTAGATATATCGTTAAAGTGAGTAGAATGTGATCATATCAATCCCTAAGATACATGATATAGATCATAGAAACATCTAGATAGAAATAGTATAAGATCAACAAGTAATTTAGCACACACACAAGAACACTCAAAAGTAAATCAAAAGACAATGATCCAAGGAGACCTCACATAAAGGTCATGTTAAAACATTTCATAATCAGAGGGATATGACTTAGTTAAATGTACACAAATTAAGGAATGACATTCAAATGCCCATACAATAAGTAATGACATATGAAAATGTCAAAGTAAGTAAACAACTGCATGAGGGCCATAAATAATGAAGCATACCAACCACCTCCAAGGCTGTCCTCTCCTCATATATACCTATGATTTAAACTCCTTCACATGTATTAATCTTCACTATAATCTCCTTATGTGCACTATATTTCACAACATACGCATCCAAAGTTTCTTCCAAAGAAACTTGTAACTCTTCTTGGCTACCTTCTTCATCCATCTATAACTCTAAATGGATGCAATATTTTATTTAAATTCATTGTGTCAATAATATAAATTTTCATTCCTTGTTTGTTCTCAACCCTACTACCATCCAACTAAAAATTAGCAAGCTTATTTCCATCATAAACCAAGGAAAAATTAGAATTTTCCCACTCATGGGTTTTCAAAACTACTTGCCTGTCATCATCTAATGGGTCCCTAACTTTCAATGGATAAAGTACCACCTATCCATAATCCATCACATGGAAGTATCCATTTATAGGTTGTTCACAACTCATATCCATACTATTATTCTTAAAATTAGAACTAGACTCTATATATAGAACCCTCTCCTTATTGCCTTCCAAGACAACTTGTTCCTTTTTGGTGTACCTATATACCTCCATGCTACTTCTTGAAGTATTCATTTATTCTCACATGGTAGATCCCCATCCATATTTCCCCTCTTGTAAATATGGTTCTCAAACCACTCGCAAGCCTCTTCATATGAAGCTTCATTAACCATCCCAGCTATAATTTTGGGTACATAAAATTCCCTGACTTCTTAAAAACCATATGTCCCCACTCATTAATCTTCTAATTACCATTTCTTTATCTCCTCAATTAGAGATATTTCCAATACACTATTTTAACTCCTCACAATTTCTTACATGAAACCTTAACACTCATGGGGTCAATAATATTATAATTCAAAAAACACATCTCTAGCTTAACTATTCAAGTCATAAGTTATTCTGAACATTCATTTCCATAAAAAAATTATCATTCAAAGATTTAACTCTTTTTTTCACCACAACCTTGGCTGGTATCTTTCATTTATTGGCCTCATTTCCTCCACTTTATTATACTTTATCCAAAAAATCTATCTACACCTATAGGAACAACAACCCCATCATAAACTCTACCTCATCAACTTCACATGTTGATTCACCTTCATCACCTTGTGTATTCTTTCCCATCATGTCTAACCTTACCTGGAACACTTACAACATATCTATCAAATAACCCATATCACATGCTCTTATCTTTTGTTCTAGATCCCACAATGAACCAACATGATCCTATTTAATAACATGAAATGGAATCCAAATTTAGTATATCACAAACTCCCTCAATCTTGTAGGACTTCACACACCTAAAACCATCTATGAAAGTGTCCCTTTACAACTTTCAACTCTAAGTAGGCTCCCCTCTCATAGACCACAACCACAATGGGGAGTTTCATTCCACAACCAATAATAAAATATTCCTACTAGGATATGATACCACTTGGTGAAAACATGAGGAGGTGGAAACCTATTAAATTCTATCTTATTTCTCCCATGTTATAGGGTTCAACAACTTAGATGGCCACACATGCATTTCATCAAATAATTAGATGACATAGAACATATATTTAAATATTGTATTTTTGTAATGGAATTAAATAATTAATCATTCCACTATTTTTATTATTAAATACATAACATGGAGGAAAATAATAAACTATTTACTTGTTGTGCTCACACAAAATTTTACATGATGACAATTTGGCTTCCTAGGCCAAGGGTCAACAAGCATAGTTCAAAAATTGAATTGTGCATCAATTTTAAATTTAATTAGGTCTAATAAAGGTCTTAAAAAAAATTTAGGGTCTATAGTATGTTTCTTATTAGGTCAATACTATACCATAATATTTTTAAGTCCTTTTGCAATGTAGTTTTGGAAAAATTAAGGTAATTTTGAAGATGTTAAGTTTAGATTACAAAAGTTAAGGTAAACCTGAATCATGGTGGACACAACAACATGATGACCATCCTAGAAGACAAGGTGTTTTAAGATGATAAATTAGACTAAGAAATAGATTCAATAAGATAAAACCATGGCCACTTCAAGATTTTGGAGAAGTTAAGGTATTTTTGGAAAAGTTAAGGTTTCATTTGTTGTAATGTTGATAGTAAATTTATTGAAAAGGACATCAAGTATGAATAAAAAATACCATATATAGGGTTAAATAGAGATTATTTATATCATTTGACACTTTTCAATTTAGGTTGTATGTACACTTGGTAAAGGTGTCAAATTACTTCATTTATAATGTGCAATCCCATTTGAAACCTTCTCATTTGATTATTTTATCATCCAAACATTAGCATAACATGTTAAAAGTAAGGTAACAATATTATTTTAATGTTACAAATATTTATATCAAGTCATAAAAGACTCCATTAGTACATTTTACATAGCTAATGTATAGAATCCATCCAAATGAGCAAGTCTTATTGTAGAAGAAAATATTTTGATAAGGTCATGTAGGTTTCTATGTTGGATCAAAGCTTCTCTAACTAGGTAGATCAGGGTTCAAGGTGTTAAAGGTATATTATAGCCTTATCTAGCCTCTTAAATTTCTAAACCATGCCAATAAGGAATCTACATGCTCTAAACAAGAAAAAACTACTCAATTCCTTCATCAAGTTACATACAAAGAAGAGAGCATTCAAAGGTTTTGCATTGGTTTATTAAGAGGAAGAAGAGTGATGGAAATTGATATTATGAGAAGTAATTTAACCATATTACCTTCCTAAGTTTCGAATTTTTGGTTTTAATGGGGGTAGATCTCTATGAATAATCACTAAGAGTTGTACTGCACCTAAAACCCCTTTAAAACCCCATCATCTTGGTGTAATACTCTGAGTAGCATCTATGAAATCATTATATGTAGAGTAATAAGTGAATAAAATCTTAAAGGATACTAATAAGTCCTCATACACTAGGTTCAATCATACTTTCAATACATGCATGAGCTAAATGTGAACCTACAGTCTTCAAGGGCAAAAGAGATAGCCTTATGAGCAAAACAACCTTAAGGTCTTGAGAGGTAATACATATGAAATATATATTGAATAAATTTAGGGTAGGGGTATGAAACACTTAGATAATATTAAAAAAATAAAAACCCCTATAGGATCATTCTTAAGATGAAATTGTATGTGACAGACCTAAGATCATTGGTTTAGTGCTTTTAAGCAAGGTTTTAGGTGTTGGAGACATAAGTGATGGACCTATAACTAAAGTTTAGGTTTACATTACAATTTATTTATATATGTTTATCATGATGATAAATCTTAATCCAAACTCTCCAAATTCCTTCAATACCATCCATAGCCAAAATGACAAAAGAAGATAGCTAGTCATGCATGCAATAGTGGACTATGATTGGTATGCAAGTCTGGAATGAGAAATTCTTGGTTACCATGTATATTTTCTCACTATAAAGGTATTAAAACATTTAAAATAATCTCTTATTTACTCTCAATACCATTTTATTCCATCAATGGAAAGAAAACCAATTTAAAAGTAAGTTATAATAGGCTAGAACCTAGAATACACACCTACATGCCTGCATACAAAATGTGGAAAATATGCACTCTTTCCATTAGATTTAAATTTTGGGGATTTTGTATGGTTTTAAGGGCCATTAATAATATTTAAACATTAACTATATTCATTTAGATGAAGAATAAAACTTCAAAACATGTCACTAAGGTCACAACCATAAAACTACCTACAAACACTTGCTACATGTTAGAATAGGTTTGAGGGATTTTGAATGGATAAAAATTAGTGTTGGGAGAAATATAGGGAGGTGTTTCATACCTAATTTAATCATTTACAATCAAAAATTTTCATTTTTAGGGCCTTTTTAACCAAAAACACCCTTCTCAGTCTCTACACATAGGTTTGTCAACTCGAAAGACCTTTATTCTACTCACCGGTATATTGACATTGTGCATGGGGGAAAATAGATTTTTTATATTTTAAATGGATTTGTGTACTTAAATTTTGTGTAATTAAGTGATATATTAGGATTATAGCCTTTATGAATGATTTTTGAGAAGATAGACACCTCTAAACCTTGATTAAACCCTAATAGGAGCTTGACTATCGCAAATTTACTTCTAAGTGAATCTAATCCATTTGAATTGCTATAAAAGAACCCATTGGATATCCTAATGTCCTATATGCACATAATGGGTGATATTTTTGGAATGTGTGATATAAAAGTTGTATCAAAAAGGCATAAAATCATAGGATTTGATTAGTTTCATAACCAATGAAGGCAAAAAATATCTTCTAAACCATATGATAATGCCCTATAAGTTTAGGCATGGATATAATAATATCCTTTTTGATCTCTACAAGTCATATACATGTATATTCTATTTATTTTAGGTAGATTAGAAGAAATAATATACATATAGTAGACTAGTTGACTAGTGATGAGAGTTCTCAGGGATGAACACAGTATTTTCTCAACTAATCCATACTTATCTGAAGGCTTCTTTACTAAAAACCATATATGCACAGGTAATGATGAAAAATTATCTGTTGAACTTATGATTTTCCTCTAAGAAGCCTAGAAGGTAGTCTCAATAACTAGTCTCCATCAAGAGTCTCCCTAAGAAACATTGTAACGATTGAACCTACCACTAAAGAGCCTAAGAGACATATTCAAGCCTACAACATCAAAATTGAGAGTGTTTAAGTGTGAGAAAGAGGTTTCAAAGAGACCCAAGGCAGTTAGAAAAAAATAAGGTGGATTGTCATTTTTCAATCAAGAATGAGGAGGTCAATTTCATGAGCAGGAGTGATGAGTCATCCAAGGTAATTAAGAATTCCTACACCACTTCTCAGAGAATCTCATCAAAATAAGGGTGAAACTTGTGTAAAGGAGTTACTTGAGTTGATTCATATTTATTTATAAGATTTTTAACTAATCTCATGACATGTGACTTTTATGATAAGCTCTTTCAACATCCCTTCTCTCTCCTCTCTCAAAGTATTTGTATGGCATTGTATGGATCCTCTACTTGAGTTAGGTGAAGCCCTAATCCTACATAAGATTATAACTAAATAAAATATTGATTTTTGACTATTCATATGGTGTGTTTAGTTTAAACTTCTATGTGATTTATATTTTTATGTTATGATTCATTTATCCATGGATTGTGTCTCACTCCCTTACCTCCATGCAGCGTTATATCTCTCTTACAAGTTGTAGTTAATGTCATTAGGGGTTAAGTGTAGATTATAAGTGGTAAGCATATTCCCTCTTGGTATTTAAATTCCTTAACTATCTATAAAACATTTATTTAATAAGACAAGTCTAGGATTATTACATAATAGGTCAATCATATAGTTTGTTGTGCACCTACAAATGTGTGTTAGTGGTCATGAATTTGGCGCATTGACTCCTTATTTTGTTTAATTTATTTCCCTTTCTCCATTTTCCTTGAAATAATAGGTTTATTAATATTTTTAGGTGATACATCAAGGGAGATAAACCTAATATATATATTCACCTCAAAATTTAATCCATCCACAACCTCGAGGTGTCTCCATGCTATCATCTTAATGAGGAAGGCTTGAACAACCTTCTCAAGGGTGAAATTTAGATTGATAATAATTTTGGCATGCCTGGTGGGATAATTAAAATAATTAATTATTATATTAAATAATTTTTTGTGTGTTCATCCATATATCACCCTTTTGATGTATTCTTATCAAACATCAATTGTGAGTGCAAGTTCAATCGGCTGGTTCTAGCAACCCAAGTACCTATTTTAAGGAGTTGTTGATAGTTTCTCTTATTTTTATTTACCTCATGAATTCTAATGGATAGGTATGGAGATAATTATTTTTTTACACCTCCTTATCAATAGTATCATAATCCATACTAGCCCTATGTTGAGCCATATCAATCCTATAATGATCCTTTGTTCCCTCCACATGGTTCTAATTATCAATATGAGTAGCCTTGCCATCAAGAATATTATCCTTTCTTCCCTCCCACCCCTACTCATACATCATATTAGTCATAAAATTATCTTATATTCACCATATATTACCCAATATATGCCAATGATCAACCTTATTATCATGAATGATATCCTCTATTCCCACACCAAGTTCTTGGTCAAGTTGTTCTTACCTCCTCTAATGATGTACAAGAGTTATTATAGTTAGTAGAGTTGGAGAGGAAATAAAAATAATACAATCAACCTTATGTTCCCTCTCCTACCTCTATTTAGCCTTATCTTACTCCCAACCTAGCCCAATTTTTAACACACCATCAAGATAAAGTTTCTAGGTTCAAAATTCCAAGTTGGAAGCCAGTGGTAGAATCATGGGATAAGCAAAACAAAGAATGCCTAGATTGGGAAACTGAATCTAAATAAGAACATTTGTCTATACAAGCTCCATCTATCCCTCCCCAAGAACCTCAACCCTTTCTATCATGGAGGTCAATATAGGAATGCATTCAAAAGAATGAAAAAGTTCTTGTTAAAGATGTTAAGGATCAAAGTACATCAGAATTTGAGAGATTTATTGGTGAGTGTAAGGACAAGAATGAGTAAACCTTTTTAAAAAAAAATCCCCCCTTTTAATACCCCATAGATAAGGCCATTACTCTCAAAATCCTAAGATTAAAGAGTGTCTATTCAATCCCAAATCTTAGTCATGATCATAAATAACATCTTTGAGGAAGAATCTATTCTATGGAAGTTATATGAAGAGTTTGAAACTGAGGATGAGGAATCCTCAAGTGAGTTTGATGAAGAGATCACCATTGGCATCCCTCTTCACAAATGAAAGGTAAATAAATATTTAAGGCATGTTCTTGGTGAGGAGGTTAAATAAGTTGCATTAGTTTTAGGTAATAAACTTTTAGAAGTTGTTTCACAAGAAGAAGTCATGCTCCAAAGCCTTATGTAGCCTCAAAATGAACATGAAGAGGACACTCCAAATGGTGGGAAAATTAAAGGACTGGAACAGCTTACAATAGTGGTTAATCAAGATGACATTATTCAATATGTCATGGATTTACCAAGATAAATGTCTCAATGAGATAATAGGTTTTGAGGTGGTAGTTGTCCTCACAAATTAGAATGTGATTATTCTTGAATGCACTTTCAAGGTTGAAGAGAAACATGAGGTGAGCATAGAGCCATAAGAGTAATATGTCTACATTGGAGATATGTTTTCTCCTTCTAATCTAATGGATGTTTTGAGTCTAATTTATAGTAAAGAAGGCCATGAAAATGTTAATATCTCAAGAGGTAAGGCATACTCTCACCTCCTACACATGTTTCCAATGGACTATATCTATCAAATACCAATTTGTTCATATGTATTCAAGAACATTTAAAAAAATATTTTTTTGACCCTGATGGAGTAAAATTTTAAGGTCTTGTGCATAGTAAGATAGTTTTGTTTCCTCTAATTTATTATATCATATGTGTTGTCTTGTTGGTGTGTTTATTTCTAGTGTGTTGTGTGTGTTGAAGTGATTATCATATGTTTCAACTTGATCTCAATAATTGCAATCAATTATCAATGTCCAAATTAGATTTGTGTTAAGTTGAGATGACTCCATATCCCAATGGAATAATAAGGCTAATGGTCCAATTTATTATTAGGCTAACCAACCCCTATGAGTCACCAAAAATGTTGATAGTTTGGCCTCCTAGGTGAAAGGTCAACCCCCCAGTTCAAAACTTGACCTAGTGCATCAATTTCCCTTACAAAGAGGTCTAAACAAGGTCTCATAAAAATTTTAGGTTTATAACATGTGTCTTATTAGGTTAATTTTATACAATAAATTTTATAAGGCCTTTTTCAATGCATTTTTGTATAAATTAAGGTAACTTTGAAGATGTTAAGGTTAGTTTACAAAAGTTAAGGTAAACCTAAATCATGGTGGAGACAAGAAAATGATGGCCATCCAAGAAGACAAGGTGTTTTAAGATGATTAAGTGGACTAAAAAATATAGTCAAAAAGATAGAAGCATGGCCACTTCAATATTTTGGAGAAGTTAATGTATTTTTAGAAAAGTTAATGTTTTATTTGTTGTGATGTTGAAAGTAACTTTATTGAAAGGGACATCGAGTATGATGAAATTGTACCATATATAGGTGTAAATATATATTATTTATATCATTTGACACTTATCAAATTAGGTTATACTTTAGGTTGTCTATACACTTGATAAAGGTGTCAAAGTTCTTCATTTCTAACATGCAATCCCATTTGGAACCTTATTATTTGATTGTTCTAACATCCAAACATAATCATAGCATGTTGAAAGGTAGGTAACATGATTAATTGAATGTTACATATCATTATATCAAGTTAGATAAGATTGCATTGGTGCCTTATACATATCTAATTTAGAGCATCCTTCCAAATGAATAAGTCTTATTGCAGAAGAAGACATTTTGATAAGGTAATGCATATTTCTATGTTTGATCAAAGCTCCTGTAGCTGGGTAGATCAAAATTTAAGGTTTTAAAGGTCTATTAACATTATATATCCTCCTTAATCTCAAAACCATGCACACAATGAATCTACAGGCCTTAAACAACCAAAAACTACTCAACTCCTTCATTGAGTTGCAAATAAAGAAGAGATCAATAAAATATTTTGCATTGGTCCATGAAGAAGGAAAGGAATAAGGGAAAGTGTTATTATGATAAGTAAGGTACCCATATTCCCTACCTAATTTTGGAAAATTTATCATTTTAAGGGTGTAGAGCTCTATGAATAATCACTAAGAGCTCTATTGACCCTAAAACCCATTTAAAACCCCATCATCTTGGTCTAATCCTCTGAATATAATTTTAGAAATCATTAGATGAAAAATAATAAGTTAATATCATCTTCAATGATCCTAAAAATTCATACTAAACCATGTTTAATCATGCATTTAATACATACATGATCCAAATGTGAACCTACAATCTTCAATGGCATGAGAGATAGCCCAAACCTTGAGGTCTTGAGAGGTAATACAAATGAAATAGACATTGAATAACTTAAATTTAGGGTTATGAGACACTAAAATAGCATTAAAAATGGATAACCCCTCTATAATCATTCTTAAGATGAAATTTTAAGTGACAAACCTAAGATCATTAGTCTAATGTTTTTAAGCAAGGTTTCATGTGTTGAAGACCCAAGTGACAGACCTATAACTAAAGTTTAAGTTTCCATTGAAATTTATTAATATATTTATTTCATTGTTATAAATATTCAACAAATCTCTCTAAATTCCTTCAATACCATTCATATCCAAAATAACAAAAGAAGATAGCTACTCATGCAAGCATTAGTGGACTGTGACAGGTCTACAAGTCTAGAATAAGAAATTATTGGTGAGCATGTATAGTTTATCATTGTAAAGGTATTAAAACATGTCAAATAATATATTATTTTATATCAATACCATTTTATTCCATCATTGTAAATAAAACTAATTCAAAATCAAGCTATAGTGGGTTAGAAATGTAGATTACACACCTATAAACCTACATACAAAATGTGGAAAAAGATGAACTCTTTACATTAGATTTGAAGTCTATGGATGTATTAGGGTCTTAGGGGCCATTAATATTATTTAAAAATTTAATATACTCATTTATATGAATATTAAAAATTTAAAATAAGTCACTAATGTCACAACCATGAAACTACCTACAAACCCTTGCTATAGGTTAGAACAGGTTTGAGAGATTTTGAAGGGATCAAAAGTATGAAAAAGTTTTGGTAAACCTAGATGGAGGTATTTCATACCTAATTTAATAATTTTAAACCCAAAATTTGTAATTTGATATCATTTTAAACCAAAAACACCCTTCTTGGTCTCTACACATAAGTTTATCAACCTGAGAAGACCTTTCTTCTACTCACCTGTACATTGACCTTGTGCATATGAGAAAATGGATTTCATAGATGTTTAATGGATATATTTAGTTAATTTTTGTGGATTTATTCATATATAATTTCAAAATTATTATCTTGAGTGTGGCTTGTGACACATAACCCATAGGTTTTTTTTGCATGCTCTCTTGACCTTTTTAAGCACCTTTTTACTAATTCCCAGTCATCTATAGTCTTCCAAGACTTGATTATAGTTTATCCAGACCCCATTTTCCATGATAATTCCATCCCATTAGGTCCCATACCTATAAAAAAAAATAACACCAAAGTTTCACTATAGCATTGGACCCTAGGGTGTCCCATTTCCAGTGCTCCTATCTAATCACATTTTGATCTCAAGTGACCATTTTCCCCTGATTCCTCTTCCTCATTATGTCAGCCTATTGAAAATTCATTTAGTAATGACCAATATATATTTATAAAATCCCATTAAAATTTAATTTAGAATGGCTTGTCAATTATCATAAAGCAAAGCATAGAATACAAACAAAACCACTAAGGCAAATTTCTCTATTATCTGCATACAACCATCTAATACAGCTATCAACAAATTCAAACCCTCACACAAGTCCTGAGCCATCTCAAGCACACCCAATTTACTATTTTTGAATCTTCATTACACTATTTCACAAATCACATCAAGTGGGATAACTAAATATGGCTTGATCCCTCTTCAAAGTATTGGTATGTAGACATCATGCCCACACAAGGGGTGTGGATACATGTTCAATGCATCTTACACACACTAACCCCCCCCCCTCTTTCTCAAATTTTTCATTCAAGTTCAAGAATAAGGAATATCTAGGGCTAGAGATTAAATCATCTCTACAAGGATATCCATTGATAGTTAAGACTCCAAATTTCATAGGCAGACTAATATAGGGACAACGGATAAAATGCAAAAAATTCATATCTCTATGACTAGTTTGGACAACAATGACAGGACCTAGACTATAACATTGGACCCTAAATTGTCTTATTTTTTACACTCTTATACTTTTTTCAAATGAAATCTAGACCTTGATTTGTGGCAATGTCTTAATCATGCATAGCCAGTACCAACTTTTGTCTTAGCCATCTCAATCCTATTTAAGCTAAGTTATATTTCTCCTATATTATTATTATTTTTAGAAAGCTACGAAGGTAAAATAAATTATAAAAATTAGTAATATATTTATTGAAATATAATTTATTGAATTAGTCAAATCAGACCCTTAACTAAATTAGGAATAATACTCTAATATTCATAAAATAGTTAAATCATTTGGTGAACTCGACTTACTTTATGTACACATAAAAATCTTAAAAACCTTAGGGTAAATTCCTTGCTAATTTTTATAGTCTTTTTTTAATCTTTTACTTGCATATTTAAATTATATATTCACATTAATTTTAAAAATTATGTAGTAATTTTTAAAATAATTTATTCCAAACCCTAGTTGAATTTACTAGGTCTTTTTGTGCACAAAAACTCTAGATACCCTAGGTAAATTCTTTCCTAATTTTTCCAATATTTTTTTATTTTTTACCTACATATTTAAATAAAAAATTCACATTAAATTTTAAAACTCCTTAGTAATTTTTTAAAATATCATTTTGCAAAATGCTATTTGTATATACGAGGTCCCTTTGTTTGCTTGAGGTATCACCTTACATCGAAAATCAGATTCCACATAAAAACCAAAATGGATCTTACTTATTTACACATATTTTTTGCATTTCTTGAAAACAATAAGGATACCATACTTAGTCCTATCATGTACATGAATGATTAAGTTTACCATATGTTAGTACAAAACTTAATTCTTTGCATTTCATGCTTACTTTTCATAATATGGGATGATATTAAAAAATTTATTGTTAAACATAGTAAGATCCCTCTCCTTCAAAGAAATGTTTACTTGTATTTAATACAAGGGTTCATTACTTACTTTCTATCTCTCATATGGAAAAATTTTCAATTTTATATTGGTAAACATATTAGAAATATCATATCACATATCAAAGTTCCTTATGCATTAATGGACAATTCTATGTTTTTTATCCCTTGCTTTCTATCTCTCATTTGGAATGATATTTATAAACATATTTCTAAACAAATTATAACTCAAATTTCATGCATTTCATTCCACATAAATTATTTCTACCTATATGCATATAACTCTTTTGCTACTTCTATGTTCAAATTACAACAATATAAATGAAATCGAATAAAATTTCTAATGCATAGTTCAAATGATCAATCTCATGTTTTTAACTCTAATTTGTCATCTCAAATATTGACAAAAGAATGTCTAAATGATGACTCTCTTACTCTTACTTATCATATTGAAAATTTAAATAATGCATGCACTTCATTCAAGGATAACATATATGCACATAGTATTCCAATTTCACATGATAATTTGTTGCATATTAGGAAAGAATTTCCTTCTCCCCCTCTCCCCCAAGAGTGTGATGGTTACTTTTCCTCTAACCAGGTCCATGTTATCACCCCTCACAAAGGTGAGGAATACTATACTATTGTTCTTAATGTATAAATTCATCCTATAGCTTCTTCAAACCATCTTCAACATATGTGCTTACATGTTCAATTAGAAGCAACTAGGGTTTACACTTGTGAGACTCTAAGGGATCAAATCATGAGTATGATCATGTTAATTTCAGATTTACAAATGTATAATTAGCTATCAAATTAAAATATAAAAACATTATAAAATTATTTTATAATACCAAAGCCTCAAAGGCATCCTAGTGTCAATCATGTATATGCACCTTAACCTAGTCAATTGATTGCAAGCAATGTTACATATCAAAACAAGAAATAACAACAAAGTAACTTTATAAATAATGATTAAAAAATAATTAAAATATAAAATAAGAGTTAAAGTGAGGTATTAATGGAAATGATTAAATATAATTTGATCAAACTACCTCCTCTACATCATATAAGAAGATCCAGATATTATTGTGCATATCATAGAATTCATGGGAATCACATAGATTTATGTTTAGAATTGAATAAACATATACAATAAATAATTGATAATGAGGACTCTATACAAGGTAAATCAATCAAGAAATTCATGGTGACACAGGAACACATTCATAAAGGGTCAAATTTAGAAATAGTAAAAAAGTGGTTACCAAAGAATAACTCAGAACAACATAAGGATCAAAAAGTAAAATCAAAGTAATAAATAGTACCATAAACATAGGTAAATAAAAAAATGATGCAAATCTACCTCTCCAAAATGAGGCTCAACTTTCAAATTTGTATAAGTTTGGTCAAAAATATCTACAATAGTTTGACTATCAAGGTCAAGGGTTGGGCAAGCAGGCTCAAGGCATTACTACTCCTATTCTAGCAATTGATAATGTTTGTCACCAAGGTTTGGGATTTATTAAATATCCTAAGTCAAATCATTCATAGACACAAGTTATCAAAGAAAAATATATAGATATAAAAAAAAGTCAACACTATCATTTCATTGGTTCAAAATCAAGATGATAATCATGAGTGGAACAATATAGGTTATTATGATTTCTAAGATACCAAAAATAAATCTAAATATTCAGAGTCATATTCATAGCCATTCCCTCATGGTTAATAATCATGCACAATTCCTTTATTTTATATAGGACACCATGATAGGGAGTCTCCCATGAGATTCATCAGTTAGTATCATTTTTTTTCTCAGCTTACTTGTACATAGTTTCTTTCAGCTTATTTGTATATAACTTTCATCTCAATTTCTTGTACATAGTCTCCTAATGATTGATTATACATAGCTTATTTTAAATTACTTGTACATAGTTTCTTTATTATTGATTGTACATATATTATATCAAAAATACAAAAATAATACAAAATTTCAAAATCCAAAAACATTCAAATTCCATGCTTTACATTTCTACTACCATGCTAGACTTACATTAGTTATTTTATGCTATTTTTTGTCAATTTATCTACATTATCATGCTTCATTTGATCTTATTTGAGTGTGTGCAGTGACATCCAAATCCTTGATTGCTTCACTCTACCTATTAAGGGGGCATCTTACTTCTATATTTGAGACATACATCGACATATCTACCAATTGTGGGCATCTTCTACATGACTACACCATCCAGGTTATGTCACTCTTACACCACACACTCTAGTTATCATGTTGATGTATATTAATTACTAGCTCACATATATTAATCTATTGGTATTCCCTAGTATATAGAACTTTTGTATTTATTAGCATATACCTAGTCTTGTATTCCATGTCTTTCATACTTTTACTTCCTTCTTTGATTAGTTAGATATGATTGTATTTCTAGTATATTGCATGCATTTCTTTCTTTATTTCCATAGATGTGATTGCATTTCTAAGTTCCTATTTTATATCATGTATATTATTTAAGACATTTTCCAATGTCCTTTGCTTATATTCTTGTGTGTGCTTTAGGACATTTACCAATTTCCTTTGCTTGTACTCTTCTATGTGCTTGTGGCCCTCATGTCAACCTTGCTTATTTTCAATTGTATATGTATGTGGCATTTAAACATGTCTTTTAGGCCTGATATTTAGTTTGAGTGACATGTGCCCATATCCCTTGTTTTCTTGGCCCCTTAGCCACTCTTGTATGCTTCTTGCCTTGTGTGCTTATTTCTTGATTGCTTCTTAAATATTTACAATGCCATGATCCTCATCATAAATTATCTTTCTTTCTTGGATGCCATGATGGAAATCATGCTCCATCCCTCCATAACAACTAATAACTAAAATTTTTATTTTCTATCCAGTACATTACACATGATATTACATTGTTATATTTATATAGGCATAACCTTGTTTATCTAGCAAATTCCTATACAAACTATGTTATATCTTAAGACATCTTTTTGATTATCATTTTTATATCATGTATTTCATAGCACACACTTGCAAGGCTCTTTCTTCTAAGGGAAGTCATGACAGGGTCTTCATTCCTACCCTCAGAAGAGGGGGAAACAAACAAGGGTTTTGTCACAGAGATCAAAGCTCCTACTAGTCAAAAAATTAGTTTTTAAAACACTCAGAACAATAATCATATGTCAAACCAAGTAGAACAAACCTAAAAAATAGTGATGATTCTAAAACAGTCATCATTTTTAGCAAAGGACAATAGTGATAGACACGTAAAACAATGTTAGATAGTAGGGTGTATTATTTTTGGTGCTCTTTTCCAAGAAAAACCCCAATTTTTTTAGAAATAGGCAAAAAGGTCAACTTAGCTAAAGTTTTTTTAGATACAGATCAGTCCAAATTCAGTAGTTATAGTATATTTTTCTCAGAGAATCGAGACATAGGGGCATCATGCATGACATGATAGCTCTAACTTCTAGTTTTAGATTAGGTAGTTGGTAGAACTTCCAGATCATAATCTTTGTTACAAACACCAGTGATTGGGGAAATGTGCATGACAAATTTGAATTATTTTCTTTCTAAGTTTAGTATATTACCTAGGAATTCTTAGTAGTTACATGCCTTACTCAATATATAAGTGATTGACATCATTTTAGAGTGGATTTCATACAATCCTAACCTCCACATTCTCAAGTGGCTTCCACATAAGCCTAGTTTCTAGTTTTGTAGTGGCTTTCATACAAGCCTAATCTCCACCTTTTTTGAGTTAGCCAATATTGGCCTAGTTTCCATTGCACATTAAGCTATCCATGCCATATTTTGATATTATATATCATTCATGGGATTCAATATCCATCTCATATGATACACATTGATATTGATATCAGATTATAGCTTCACTTCATGGGGCAACAATGGAGCCAAAATAATAGCTAACCTTTGTATTCTTAACCCACCTACTCAGAGGGATTGGACGCATAGTCTAAACATAGATTATCACATGCATGATTACATAGCTTCACTTAGTGGGTGGTGATGGAGCCAAAGGGCTAGCCTTTGCTTTTTTGAGCCACTCTTAGGGAATTAAGCACTCAACTCCATTCATGATATTAATCTTGGTATAACACATACCCAACATTACTCAACATCATCCAACACCACTCAATATCACAATAGATTTACACTTCATGATGTGTTCTCTTTATGCACACCTAGCATCACATAGCTTCTTGGGCTTCACCCTTGTAGTTAAGTTTAGGTATGCTTTCTATTTTTCCTTTATCCTAATATTTCACTTTGTTGTATCACTAGAATAAAGGGGAGTGGGGGAATGTAGTCATATAAAATTTAAAAATTTGTAGCTTGAGTGTGGATTGTGACACCCAACCAATAGGTCCTTCTTGCATGCTCTCTTGACCCATTTAGGCACCATTTTACTGATTCCCAATCATCCATAGGCTTCTGAGACCTAATTCTAGCTCAACCAAACCTCATTTTCCATGCTTACTCCATCCTCTCAAGTCTTGTACTTATTAAACAATAGCACCCAAGTTAGACTATAGCATTGGACCCTAGGGTATCCTATCTCCAATGCTCCTATCCAACCACATTTCTAACCCAGGTGACTATTTTCTCCTAATTCCTCTTCCTCATTATGCCAACCTAACATGAATGCATTTAACCCATGACCAATAGATCTTTATAAAATCCCATTCAAAGTTAATTTAGAAGGGGTTATAAATTATCACAAAGTAAAGCATAGAATACAAAAAAAACCACTTAGGAAAATTATCCTATTCTCTACATGCAACCATCCAATAGAGTTCTCAACATATTCAAAACCTCACACCAGTCCCTAGCCACCTCATGCATACCCAATTTAAAATTTATACATCTTCATTACACTATTGCATAAATCACATCAAATGAGAAAACTGCATATGGATTGATCACTCTTTGAATTATTGGTATGTAGGTAGTGTTCTCACATAAGGGGTATGGATACACGTTCAGTGCATCTTACACACACAAACCCCACTCTTTCTCAAAGTTTTCATTCGTGTTCAAGCATAAATAAGGTCTAGGATTAGAGATTAAATTAGTTATATAAGGAGCTTGATTGATAGTCAAGACTCAAAATTTCATAGGTAGACTAATACAAGGATAGTAGACAAAACCCAAAAACTTTAGATCTTTGTGACTAGTTTGGATATCAGCAAAAGGACTTGGACTATAGCACTAGACCTTGGAGTGTCCTATTTTTAGCACTCCTATACTTTCACCAAATGAAAGATAGATCCTAATTTGTGAGTGTCCTTTTCCTACATAACTAGTACCAACTTTTGTCTTAGTCATCTTAGTCATGTTTAAGCTAAGTTATATTTCTCCTATTTTACTACTATTTTTATAAAGCTATGAAGGTCAAATAAATTATACAAATTATTAATCTATTTATTGAAATATATTTTATTGATCTAATCAACTCAGACCCTTAAATAAATTAGGAATAATACTCCAATATTCTCAAAATAATCAAATCAATGGCATTAAGTGAGAGATTAGGTTTTTTTCCTTTATGAACAATTTTTAAGAAGATAGACACCTCTAAAGCTTGATTAAACCCTAATAGGATATTGAATAATATAAATTTACTTCTAAGTGGATCTAATCCACTTGAATTACTCTAAAATCACCCATGGGATATTTTGAGGTCCTCTGTGCACCTAATGGGGTGATATTTTTGGCATGCATAAGACAAACGTTGCATCAAAAAGGCATAAAACTATAGGATTTGATTAGTTTCATAACCAATGAATACATAAAATATCTTCTAAAACATATGAGAATGCCCTATAAGTTTAGATAGAGATGTAATGATATCCTTGGGGATATATACAAGTCATTTATAGGTCTATTCTAGTTAGTCCGAGTAGATTTGAAGAAACAATATATATGCAGTGGACTAGTTGACTGGTGATGAGAGTTCTTAGGGATGAACATAATCTTCTCTCAACTACTCCAAGATTATCTCAAGGATTATTTACTCAACACCATATATGCATACTTAATTATGAAATAATTATATGTTTCCTACAAGGTAGTCTCAAAAGCTAGTATCCATCAAGAGTCTCCCTAAGAAACCTTGTAACAGTTGAACCTACCATTAAAGAGCCTAGGAGACCTAATTTAGACTTGTAACATCAGACTTGAGAGTGTTTAAGTGTGAGAAATAGGTGTTAAGGAGACCCAAGGTATTTAGAAAATAAGAAGGTGGTTTGCCATTTTTCAATCATAAAGGAGGTCAATTTCATGAGTAGGAGTGATGAGTCATCCAAGGCAATGAAGAGTTCCTATGCCACTTCTCAAATAATCTCAACAAAATAAGGGTGGCACTTGTGTAGAGGAGTTACTTGAGCTGATTCTTGTTGATTTTGTCTCTCTTCTCTTATTTTTCCTATAAGTACTACTTTTTATGGCATTATATGGATCCTCCACTTGATTTAGGAGAAGACATTCTCATTTTTAAGCCTATGAATGAATAAAATATTGATCTTTGACTCCTCTTATGGTCTATTTAGTGTAAAATTATGGGTGATGTTGGGGTTAGTTTTCACATTAGGTGAAAATTGGTACTTATGAGATGGTAAATAGTAAATGAGTTTTTACTATGATTGATATTTATTGAGAGGTAAATATAGTTGGTAAGTTTGTATATCAGAATATTGTTATATTAACAATGTTATGATAATATATTTCATATTGTTATAATATATTATTATTTATTATAAAAATATATCATATTTAGGTGTGTGATAAGGATTCAGGTATGAGAGATTTTAGGAGAGAAGTTATAGGAAATACATTACCTATAAATGTGTAACATATCCTAAATAAATTAATTAGAGATAATACGAGTTAAATATATTATTGTGTGTGGAATTTTTTTCTCCATATTATGCTCAACTATTTGCATGAGACTAATCTAATTTAATATATGTTTGGCTCTTTAAATACCCATCATTGGTATCAAAGTGGGCATATCTAAGATGGAATAATAATTATTTTCTAAGGATAACCATTATATTTTGTTGTCCTACAGATGGTGTAGGAAATTTGAAAGGATTGTGCAGGTGTAGTATGAAAATTTGTGAGAGGCATAAAAATGAAGTGTAGAAGATAAATAGGTGATAAAAAGAGGGTGTGAGGTCTCCTTTTCCATTGCATATTTCTTGCATGCTAAAAATAGATGTTTTCATACTTCTTGGTTTGAGTTTTAGTTTCTCTTATTCATTGAAAGAGATGTCATAGATAAATAATTTCAATTAAAGCATGTAGCAGTCTAAGAATATTATAGGAATATATGAGATTATGTTAAAGATTCAATACCCCATTTGGCACCCATCAGGATTCAAATCAGTTATAGCTCAATGCACATGTCATTTGAGATCCATTCCCCATGTTTCCATGTGTCATTCTAGATTTGAAGATTTGGTCTAAGTTACAAATCCATAGTGCATCATTCCATTGGAAACATCATAATTCATAGTCTTTGAATTTGATTTTCTAGATCTTCATGTTCTTCTGGTCACATGACAAGTGGATACAATTGGATCTCAAGTTACATCATTCTATTTATTCATCAAAATCTCCTATGCAGTCTTATTGCCAATGATACCGAGTGTATCAACCACAATTATCATTTTTATAGATTATTTCGCATATAAAAATCTTGCATTACTTCACATGGAGATGTTGAACCCAGAAGGATTTTTCTTATGCTAAAATAAATTATTGGAAGTGCTAGAGAAAGACAAGTGGTGATGTCTACTGTAGAGAACAAATAGAAAAGATTAATTGATCTTAATGCATGTAAATTTCCAATGAAAGAATTCATGAAATACTTGGCTCGTGCATTCAATGGAATACTTAAGGTTAGATTTATAACATTTTTCTATTTATCCACATAAATTAGTATCAATATTTTATAGGGTCACATTTTAATAAGTAATTGCTTTTAAAAGTCTGAGTCCTATCATCATAGAAATTTAAAAAAAAAAATTAATTTTTAGGTTATATTAATTCTTAAGTCTAAGTCATTAGTTATTTTCTTATCTATTGTTATAGGTATTTATTGGTTAATTTTTATTTTAATTCATAGTAATTCATATGTTTTGTTTGTCATCATTATTATGTCTTTTAATATTATTTAGTTATGTTATGTTTAGAGTCAAATTTAAAAATAAGTCTATAGTTTTAGTTTGGGGAATTATTTTAATGTTTGTAATTCATTTTATATTTGGTAAAATTGTAATTAATTCCTTGAGTCTAAATATGTACATTATTTATCAAAATCCTTTAGTCAAGGATTTTTTAATTAATGTATGTTCTTATATTATGAGTCAAAATCAAAAAAAAAGAGTCAAGTCATAAAAATGCCAAAAAGAGTAACTTATGAATTTTCACTTGTACATGACATCCACATTGTAGGGGGTATTTCCCTCAGAAAAATCATGTAAATCAACTACAACAACACATGTGCTGAGTAAATAGTGAACCATACTACAGGATGGAGACTACATAGAGGATGGAGGTCTTTTAGCGACCTCTCATCAGTCACCAATGATGGGGCCACATCAATGTTTTAGTGACATGTGTGGTGTGTTATTTTTTAGTTTTTTAGTATGGTGTGTTTTAAATTTATTTTGTGTATTGAAAATAAGAAAAATAATACACATTCACATGTGAATAATATTCCCATATAACCCTTTTGTATATTTGCATTAGAGAATGTTGATCTAAAAATAATTATAGTAATAATGATGAAAGGTTAGTGGTAAACTTGGTAAAACCATGTTGTAAGGTTAGTGGTAAACCTATGAAAACCATTCTATAAGGTTAGTGGTGAACCTGAGAAAACCATTAAGTAAGGTTAATGGTGAACCTGAAAATACTAGTTTGTAAGGTTATTGATGAACCTGAGAAAACCATTTTGGAAGGTTATTGGTGAACCTATGAAAATAAATTGTAGATGAGTGTGAAGAGATGTGTGATGGCACATGTATGCAAAAAAGATTATGAGCACATGGAGGTGGAGCATGTTACAATCAAAAATAGAGATATATTATACCATGTAAAAAATATGAGGGGAATGTTGGGGTTAGTTTTCATATTAGGTGAAAATTGGTACTTACGAGATGTTAAACAGTAAATTAGTTTTTACTATGATTTATATTTACCAAGAGGTAAATATAGTTGGTAAGTTTATATATTAGAATATTGTTATATTAACAATATTACAATAATAGATTTCATGTTATTATAATATATTATTATTTATTATATTAATATAACATATTTAGGTGTGTGATTAGGATTTGGGTATGAGACATTTTAGGAGAGAAGTTATAGGAAATACATTTCCTATAAATATGTAACATGTCTCAAAAAAATTAATTATAGATAATAAGAGTGAAATATATTATTGTGTGTGAAAAATTTATCTACATATTATGTTTGGATATTTGTATGAGACTAATCTAAATTAATCTATATTTGGCTCTTTAAATACCCATCTGGTGATTGATATTTTCATGTGATGATTCAATTCTTGATGGCTTGTGTCTCAATCCCTTACCTATCTCTCTCATAGGTTTTAGTTAGTGTCATTAGGATTTAAGTGTAGATTATAAGTGGTAATCATCTTCCCTCCTCATCTTACATTGCATTACCTATGTACAAAACACTAATATAAGAAGAATAATTTAGGATTAGTACATGATAGGTCAATCCTATAGTTCATTGTGCATCTATAAATATGTGGTATTGGTCATGAATTTGGTGCATCACCTCCTTATTTTGTTTAATTTATTTCCCTCTCTCCATTTTCCTTGAAATCATGGGTTTAATAATATCTTAAGGTGATACATCAAGGGAGCTAGCCCTAATCTAGATATTCACCTCAACAATTAGGCTACCCACAACCTAGAGGTGTCTCCATGCTATCATTTGAATGATGAAGGATTGAAAAACCTCCTCAAAGGTGAAATTTATATTGATAACATAACCTTCTAAATGATATTCTCACATACACTTTAAAGACCTTGAAAGATCCAAAATATCATTTTGGTCTTGTAGCCAACAAGCCCCTATAAAATCATATCCATTTGGCTTATATGCATGAGAGTGGAAGATCAATGATCTTATCTTGATGTCCCTTTTCCATATATTGAATATTCAACTCATCTTCTTGATGTTTTATTCACCCATGATCTAAAAATAAGTCTAAAAATTGAATATCCACTTACTAGTGTCTTGATCAGACTTTTGACTTAGTAAACAATAGATAATGAATGCTTTTACATGGATTGTGACCATCAAAGGTTTTATAAGTTATTTTTTTCTTCAAATACCAAATTGAATTTCATGTAAGCATTTTATAACATTAAATACCAAGGAAATATCTTCTTGGTGCTTTGAAACCATTCAAACATGTACACACCCAATTGGGCTATGTATTACATGATACACCTATGTAGACATTATCTTATTTCAATACCATCTCAAACTTTAAAGTCCTGAGTAATAATGTAGGCTAGTGTGTTAAATATTGAGTTTCTTTTAAGACCTATGTGAGATTTTGAATTCCACCCACAACTATGGAATGAACTTACCAAACAAAAGACCTCTTCAATATTATCATATCTGATTACCACTACATATTAAAACACTAGTATGAGAAGCAATGGGCTTCTATAAACATATGTGGGATTTAGATTACTGAATAGCATTGCAATATTTTGTGGTCAATTTTTTGCTTACCATAGCTTTGAATGTGCCCAAGATCACATAACACCATGTTGATTGGGATTGTAATCTCACCAAGCATTAAAGACTCTATTTGGAGGCATTACAACCCAATGAGACACCAAATAATTTTTTTTCATATTCAAAATCATTATATGAATCTTGATTAAGACTATTTAAAGAATGTTTAAGATTTAAAAGACTATAAGATGGTGATATATCCTACAAGAAAAGGCAAAAATCTTCATAGCATTGAAAGACTCATTCAGATTTTCAAAGACTGAATATAATTCAAAGTGCTTGAATCCTATACCAAGATCGATGTAAAATCAATATTGAGAGTGCAAGAGTGATGTCATTATCAAGAAAATGATAATAACATGCATGCTCCAACATTGAAACCAAAATTACCTTCCTCTAAACCAAACACACTAAAAAAAGGTGAAAAAAAAGAAAAAATCCATAAAGAAAACACACTATATTTTTGGAGATGTGAGATTGTATAAGAATGTGGATGTTCCTACATCACAAGAAGAACCAATAAGGGAAATAAGAAGAGATCATAGTGGAACAAATTAGTAAAAATTAAAGAATAGACCAAATGGAAATTCATGAAGAAATCAATAGTTAAGATTTAATCTTGGAAGAACTATAAGGAGAGGTGGGCACCAAAGGTAATTAATCTTTATTCCCTACATTTAATATTTCTTTATATAATGTAGCAAAGATAAAAGTTTGTAACTCACCATAAAGTGTGGATCTAAAATAATTTAGATTGAATGAATTAGAGGTAGATAAGGAATAAACTATCCCTTGTTCTTTGGATAACATTTAACAATTACAAATAAAAAACACTTCAAAATAAAGGGAAATATAACTTAGAACTACACAATATTAGGATAACAATGAATGTAAAAAATATAGTTTATCTAGGATCAAAAAGTAAAAGGGACAAGCCTGGTCAGAATGATATTTGAAATAAATAAATAAATAATGAATGAATGGAATTACATATGGAATTTAAAGTATCTTGAAATAAAGTGTACCTCAAGGACAATTTAAACTAATAAAATGAAATTGATATCTTAGAATATAAGGGGGATTGTTAATCCAAAAAAAATAGAAAATTATTAGATAATTAAGGAAAAATAATAATCTTAAATTTATAGTAATCCAAGAGATGATGTCTGACTAACTGATTAATGATGTTAAAAATAAAATATGTATAAAATCCTTAGTTTTTAGTGTTATCTTTATTGGTTCTTTAGGGAGATTATCTACTTTTTTTGACCCATTGATTATAAAAGGGGAGATTTTACTTAGCAATAATCATCATTTGGCCATAATTTTGACTAATAATAATAACTCTATATTGATCCTTTCTAATATATGTTCTCCCAACTCTCATACTGGTAGACAATATATTTGGGAAGAGCTAAATATATTTAGAAGACCATGAATTAATTTTAAATAGATGATCATGTAAGACTTCAATAATCCTCTCTCCCCCATTAAAAATAAAGATAGAAATTAGAATTACAATGACAATATGGAGGACTTAGTTGGTTTCATTTCTAATAATGGGATTTATGATGTGGATCTTAGAGGTGCTACCTATACTTGGTCAAGCATGCACATTGGAGATAACTTTATCCAAGCTAGATTGGATAGGATCATTTTTTTCCATGGATTGGATTCTCAATATAGGTACCTGCTTATCTTCTTTGCCCAAGATTGAATTTGACCCCACTTCACTTGTGTTGAATTTAGAAATGATGATTAAAAGGGGTAAACCCCTTTTATATTCAAAAACATGTGTAAATAACACCCAAACCTAAAATAAAAAATCAAAGAGTGGCAGAAAATAGATGTCAAAATATCAATCATGTTTAGGATTTCCAAAAAACCTTAAGAATGTCAAATTTTATATTAAAAAATGGAATAAAGATATATTTGGGAACATATTTGAAAAGGAAAAAGAATCATTGATCAAATTTATGAAATAGAGAATTATATGGTTTTAAATGGAATGAATCAAGACATATTCATAAATATAAAATATCTCCTTAGTGATTATCATTCTATCATAACCTAATAATAGACTTTATGGAGACCAAAATTTAGAGTTTTATGGCTAAAAGAGGGAGTCATGAATATGAGTTTCTTTTATATATCAACCCTTAGGCATAAAGTTGTAAAAAAATAGTTGAAATAGTAAGATATAATGGGAGTGTGAGTGTTGATATTCAAATCATCAAATAATAGGCTATTCCATTCTATATAAACCTTCTCACAGGGGTTATGAACTGAAATATGAAAGTGGAAAAATAATTTTATAGGTTATCCTAATGCTCCTTAGTAAGGAAGATAAGAAAAGGCTAGTGGATCCAGTCACATCGAAATAAGTCAAATTTGTTGTCTTTTCCTTATATGGGGATAAATCTCCTAGACTTGATGCCTTTTTGACAACCTTTTATTATTTATTCTAGAAAATTATCAATTTTGATGTGTTAATAGTTGCATATGAGTTATTTTATTTAGGGAAGGCTATAATTAAACTCAACAACACTTGTTCTAATTATTAAAAAAAGAGAAAAATAGTTTAAATACTTCAGGTTGATCAACCTATGCAACATTATTTAAAACATATTCACTAAAATATTAGCCCTCTAGATTCAATTAGTTATACCAAGAATTATCTCCCAATAGCAAGGGGGTTTTATCTTTGGAAGATGATTTAACAATTTTGGGAATATTGGTGTATTATTCTTAAATTAGGTAAAGGGTCTTAGTAGTAAAATTAGTAAATAAATATGCAATAATTAAGCTATTAACTTGTGTAAATTAAATTTTAAATTTGATCTTTATAAAAATAGTAATAAGAGATGAAAAAGAAGACTTAGTTAGAAACTAACTATTATAGCTAAGACAATGTCTGATATTTACTATGCAGGACTGGAACACTATCACAAACTAAGATCTAACCTTCATTTTATGATTGGATAGGAGCATTGAAAGTGGATAGGAGTGGCACTGGAACTTTATTCCACCTCTACTTATGTTGTCCTAAGGATTTGATCTTTTTGGGTTTTATTCCCTAGGTCTTTGTGACCCTGTCTATAAAGTTTTGATAGCTAAAAGTTTGTATAGATGCCTATAGAGCAGATTTTCTCTTCAAACCCTATACTCTATTATGCTTTGAATAATTTTGAGAAATGGGGGTTTAGGGTGTGAAATATTTATTGGACATAGATCCACACCCCTTATGTGGACATGCTTCCTACATACCAATACTCTGAAGAGGGATCAAGCCATATGTGGTTCTCCCACCTGATTTGCTTTATGTAATTATGTGTATGAAGATGAAAAATGCTAAACTTGATGTGTTTGAGGTGGATAGGGACTGGTGTAAGGATTTTAATAAGCTTGTAAGTGCATTGGCTAGTTGTATGTAGAGAATAAGGAAGATTTCTTGAGTAGTCTTGATTGTATTCTTATTTTCTCAGTGATATTTTCTAACCCCAATCCAAACGATCTTTGAATGGGATTTTATATGGATCTATTGGTCATGGGTTGAATGTGATCACATTAATCCAACAAGGAGAAGGATAAAAAATTGGAAGAAATTGACCATTAGGGCAAAAAATGGACTTGGAAAAGAGCACTAAAAATGGATAAGAGTGGCACCAACACTATAGTCCTAGTATGACACTATTGTCTTGAGTAGATGAGACTTGGGGGGTGTATCTATCATGTAAATAGGGGTTTGACTCACCTAGGATCAAGTTTGGAAGGTTATAAATGATTTGGAATCAATGAAAATATGCCTATGATGGTCATGAGAGAAAACAAAAGGGACCTAAGGGTTAGGTGTCATTATCCATGCTCAAGTTACTAATTTTCACATTTTATATGACTAAATTTACCTCCCATTTATTCTAGTGATGTAGCAAAGTGAAATACTAGGATAAAGGAAAAATAGAAAGCATATCTAAACTTACCTGTAAGGGTGAAGCTCACGAAGCTATGTGATGTTGGATGTGTGTATAGAGAGCATGTTGTGAAGTTTAAATCTATAAAAGAAAACAAAAAGTAGATCAATTATTATGAGATATGATATAGCTAAAATAATAATGTTTAAAGTTGGGTAAGAGAGAGAGGAACAGAAAGGAATGAATACACCTTATCAGGTACATGAACTAATATAAAACCTATTATGATGTTGAGTGATGTTAGATATTTTAGATATATTGGGTATGTTATACCAAGAGTGATATCATGAATATATTTGAGTGCTCAATTCCCTATAAGTGGCTTAAGAATGCAAAGGCTAGCCCTTTGGATCTATCATCACCCACTAAGTGAAGCTAGGTGAGCATACATGTTTTGATTGATGTTTGGACTATGTTCCAATCCCTCTGAATAAATGGCTCAAAAATATAAAGGCTAGCTAATCTTTTGGATCCATCATTACCCCATGAATTAAAGTTATGAATTGATATCAGTATGAAATGTGTGTTGTGTGAGATGGATCTTGAAGCCCCTTAATGTAATACAATCTGATAATGTTGGTGTGTATAGTTGAATGTATGTTGGAAACTAGGCAACTCTTGGCCACTCTAAAATATGGAGATTAGGCTTGTATGAAATCCATTTTGAAATTGGTGTATTGCACTTATATGAAAGCCACTCAAGAACTTAATAACTTGGGAATGTGAAAGTTAGGCTTGTATGAAATCCAATCCAAAATAATGCAAACCACCTATAGATGAAATAAGACATGCAACTATTGAGAATGCTTAGGTAATACTAAACTTGGAAAGGAAAAGAAAACAAATGTGTCATAAACATTACCCCTAACCAATGGTGTCTAAAACATGGATTCTAATCTGGAAGTTATATCAACTATGATGTCTAAAACTAGAAGTGAGAGCCCTCATGCTGCATATGATTTCCCCTATATCAATATTTTCTAAGCAAAAGTGTATCAAAAACTATTGATTCTGAACTAGTCTGACTATGAAAAACTATAGTTGAACCTACTTTTCTATTTGATTTTAGAAAGTCTAGTTTTTTTGCTATTTGGACATGAGTACCAAAAGAGGACACTAGAGGCACCAACATTGTATTCCAAGTTGGGTGCTATTATCTTGAGCCAAATCTGGTAACTACTCTAATATTATCACTATTTGTCTAGTCTATTTTGACTATTCTGATGTCTGGTTACTATTTTAGGTGTGTTGAATACTACTTTTTTGATCATTAGGAGCTTTAATCTCTATGAGAAAACCCTTATTTGTTGACCCATCTTCTGAGGGTATGAATGAAGACCTTGAAATTATTTACATTAGAATAAATATCCCTACAAGTGTATTATGTTACAAAGATACATGATATAGAAATGATAATCAACAAGATATCTCAAGATATAGCATGATTTGTAATGAGATGTTATTAGATCAACAGGGGTATACCTAGATGGATATAACAATGTAATAACATGTGAAATGCACTAAACTAGGAATGCAAGTATGGTTAGTTGTTAATTTTTAGTTGGAGGGATGGAGCATAATGTCCATCATGGCATCCAAGAAAGCAATATAATGCACGACATGGATCATGCCATTGCAAACAATGAGAAGCAAACAAGCAACAAGCACACAAGGCAAGAATAAATAAGCATACAAGGGTGGCCATAGAGCCACACAAATAAGGGACATGGGCACATGTCACTCATACTAGAAGGAAAGCATACAAATCATGTTCAAATGCCACATACACATATAATTTAAACAATCAAAGCTAGTGTGGAAGCCACAATCACATAGAAGAGTATAGGAAAAGGACATGGGAAAATGTTTTAAGGCACACACATGAAAAAAATCAAAGGACATTTAGAAATGTCCTAAGGCACATGTAGGAGACAAACAAGAAATGATAAATATAATCATATCAAGCTACGCTAAGCAAGAAAAGAAAGCATGTAATAACTAGAAATACAATCGCATCTAACTAGTCAAAGAAAGAGGGAAAATATGCAAGACATGTTAGTACAAGACTAGGTATATGCTAAGAAATACACAAGTGTTATATACTAGTGAGATGTTGATATAGTAATCTATGTAAGCTAGTAAATAATGTACATCAACATGATAACTAGAGTGTGTGGTGTAGGAATGACATAACCTAGATGGTGTAGTCATATAGAAGATGCCTCTAGTGGGTATATATATCAATGTGTGTCTCAATGTAGAAGTAGGATGCCCCCTCACTAGGTAGAGTGAAGTAATCAAAGAGTTGGATGTCATTTAACACACTCAAATAAGATCAAGTGAAGCATGGTAATGTATATAAATCAGCAAACAATTGCATATAACAATAAATGTAAGTCTATCATTGTCGTAGAAATGTAAAATATGGATAATGCATACAATCAAAATGTTTTTGGTGTTTTTGATTTATTTGCATGTTTTTTTATTTTTAAATATTTGAATGTTTTTGAATTCTTGATATAAGATATGTACAATCAAGCATAAAAAATTGTGTATAGTAAGCTGGGAAAGGATTATTCTAACTGATGAGTCTCATGAGAGACTCCATATCATGGTGTCATGTATCAAGGAAAGGAATTCTATGTGATCATGAAGCATGATGGAAATGCTGAGAATATAGCTCTAAAAGCTATATATGTTTTAAATGTTATGAAATAGAAACCAACTATGGGTTCCCCCTATAACTTTGAGAAATGGATGAAACTATAGGGCTCTTAACTACCCATCTAGTAGTAGGAGAAGTTCTCTAAACATGTGCTCTATGAGTAGGTGAATGAGATCTTAATGATACTTCCCTAGGTGTGAACATTGTAGCTGGAAGCTATCTAGAATCCTGAAGCTATGGAGATTTATAAAATCTATGTGCTAGCGATGAATGTGTCAACTATGTCTAAATCATAACTAGAGGAGGAACTATAACTGGTGGAAAAACTAAAACCAGTGGAAAAAATAAAATTGGTGGCAAAATTGAAACTAGTGACTGTAAAGTAAATGGCTCTGAAGTTAGGAGTGGTAACTCATATGAAACTCTACCAACTATATCAACCTGATTATTGTGAATGAATTTCACATATCTATGAACTATAAAATGTACTGGTCAAAGTTTTTAGATCCATGGTCAACCAAGTAACATATCAAAGACTCCTACACTATGAATAATAGTGAATGGTGTGGCCATGTGTGTTGGACCAACCTATAAAGTATGTATGATCTCACCCAATGAAATTTTTATATTCCCACTAAATTTATTGATAATTGTGTCTGTCAGGGTAATATCTTGCTTAGAATATCCCAAATGTTGTAATAATGTCATAATACACATATTCACACTAGATCCATTATTTATGTGAACATTATAAATAGGATGATTATGAATGTAAGATTTAATAAAGAGTTCATGATAATCTGAATAATCCTCAATGATCTCCTACTCTGAGAAGGAGATGGAAGGTATAGTTGAAACTCTAGAATTGTATACACCAATCATGTTGCTCAAAGGATGTGTCTCAACTGAAGATGCCCTATATGTATATGATGGTATATGTGCATGATATGCATGGTAAACCCTTGATGTGTCTCTTATCTCTTATTTAGAATGTTGTGAAAAGGGATCTAAGAAGATTTTTAAAGATTTTTCTTATCTTTTCTTTGCCTGAGGAGTCTCAACTGAAGTACCAAGATCAATATTATTACCATCTATCAAATCCTATATCTTGTGTCTCAAATTGATGCATCTATTTATTGTATGGCTTGGTGCCCTATGAAAATTGAAAAATGCATGCTGATCATATCCCCATGTAAGAGGCTTTGTTGGGTTAACTTCCTAAATAGGATGGAGAGATATGATGTTACATTCCAATAACTATTGTAAAACTCTAGTTGGACAAACTGGTAGATTGGTAAAGGTTCATTGAAGAGGTGCTGATAAGACCACTCCTTGAGGGGGCTCAAAAGCTACATTAACTATTAGTTGATTTTGACTCTTGTTATCATTGACATTGAATTTGTATGGGACTTTGTTATTACTCTTGTTTGTTGTGTTTGAGATACTTGTGTACTTGAGTTTTCCCATTGAATTTAGTTTGAATTCTTGTTCCTTTAGTGTGTGACACAATTCAGTGAAGAAAGAGAATATTTTGAACATGATTTATTCATTTAAAATGGGTAGAAGACTCTATTTGAAGAGATATTGTAACTCTTGATCAACCATAGGGCTAGTCATCTTAACCATAATAGTCTTATATCAAAGAACATAATCTGTGAGATGCTCATTTGACCTTTATTTTTATTATGCAACTTGGGTATATGAAATCTTATCACTAATGTTAATTTTGAAATGAGCTAGGAACATGTCAGATAAAGGATGAAATGCATTGAATGATTGATTTAGTTGACTATATAACCATTATAAAGTATAATCCTTTAGGATTCATGGAAATAACTTGGTAAGTATCCATTTATTTGGTACATATTCCAAGCATACTACATGAAAATCTCTCAAATGTGTCTTTGGATCACCCTTGCCATCATATATAGTAAGGTTGGGTTGAACAAAACCTTATGGTAAGGGTGTAGAAGCAATGTGATGTGTTAATGGTGTATGTTGTAGAAAAAAAGAATCCAAAGCTTGTGTAGGTATAGAGGCACCTTTCTTAAGATGTAGCACCTTGGATTGAAGAGATTTTATCTCTTATACAAGGGCTACCACATCAGGAGACAAAGATGTTCTAATTGTAGCTGGTGGCATAGAAGTAGGTTGGGTTGCTATAGGGGGTTGTTGAGACATAGTTACCCCTATAGTGTCATTTGTAACTAGTTGCTTTGTGGTTTTGGAAGACTGACCATTGTTCACTCTTTATTATTCTTCTTATAGTATTTTAATCATGTCATTTTGCATGTTAGGGTGTTTAGTTAAGAGTTCTTGAATTTCCCTTTTATCGGTTTCATAAAAACCAATATATTAGACTATTGTTAAATTAGGAAAATAATTTGAGATTTGATTGATTTTTTTTCAATAATTTGTAATAGACAAAGTTCTAGAACATAAAAGTACTAAATATAGAAAATGTAAAGTCATAAAAATAGTTAACTAAAATTGCATAAAAAGGATACAAAATGCACAAACATGTAAGGTGATACCTCAAGAAGAAATGGGACCTAATATATGAAATTAGGGTTTGACAAATAATTATTTTGAAAATTTATTATGAAAATTTGAAATTTAAAGAGAATTTTTGAGTTAGATATGAAAGTAAAAAATCAAAAAATTATTGGAAATTTTATGATTTAACAAGGCCTAGTAGATACAACTAGGTTTTTGAAAAACAAATGTTTTTGAAAACTACTATTGAATTTTAAAATTTGAATGGATTTTTTTATTTTGATATGCTAGTAAACAATCAAAAAAATATTAGAAAATTACTGGGAAAATACTGGGACCTAGTATGGGTAATTAGGGTTTGAAAGAAAATTATTTTAATATTACTATGAAATTTTAAAATTTAATACTAATTTTTTATTTTATTATGTAGGTGAAAAATCAAAAAAATATAGGAAAATTTGATAGGAGATTTACCCTAGGGTTTTTATGTGTAAATAAAGTAAGTCGAGTTCACTAAATGACTTAACAGTTTTGGGAATATTGGTATATTATTCCTAGTTTAGTTAAAGGGTCTGAGTAGTGAAATTAGTAAATACATATGCAATAATTAAGCTAATAATTTATGTAAATTAAATTTTAATTTTGATCTTTCTAAAAATAGTAATAAGAGATGGAAAAAAATAATTAGCTAAAAACTAACTATTATAACTGAGATAGTGTTTGATATTCACTATGCAAGATTGGGAAACTATCACAAACTGAGATCTGACCTTCATTGTATGATTGGATAGGAGTGATGAAAGTAGATAGGAGTGGTATAAATGTTGTATTCCACCTATGCCATTGTTGTCCTGAGGATTTGAGCTTTCTAGGTTTTGTTCGCTAGGTATGTGTGACCCTATCCATGAAGTTTTGGTAGCTCAAAGATAGTATAGCTCCTTGTAGATTATATTTTCTCTTCAAAACCTATACTCCATTTTTCTTTGAAAATTTTCTAGAAATATGGGGTGTTAGTGTGTGTAAGATTCATTGGATGTGGATCCACACCCCTTGTGTGGGCACACTGCCTATATACCAATACTCTAAAGAGGTATCCAGTCATATGTAGTTCTCTCACTTGATGTTCTTTGTGAAATTATCTATATGAAGATGTAGAATTATAAACTATATGTGCTTGAGGTGGCTAGGGATTTGTGTAAGGATTTGAATAAGCATGTAAGTGCATTAGATGGCTATATATAGAAAATAGGGAAGATTGTTTGAGTATTCTTGCTTACTTAGTGATATTTACCAAACTATTTCTAAATGATATTTGAATGGGATTTTATAAGGATATATTCATCATGGGTTGAATGTTTTCATATTAGGATGACAAGGAGAAGGATGAGGAACTAAAATAAATTGACCATTGGGGCCAAAAATATACTTGGACAATAACATTGAAAGTGGATAGGAGTGGCACTATTGTCTTGAGTAGATGGGACTTGGGGTGATGGATCTGTCATGGAAAGAGGGGTCTATCTCAGCTAGGATCAAGTTTTAAATGCTAAAGATGACTCAAAATTAATGAAAAAATGCCTATGGTGGTTATTAGATCAATTAAAATAGACTTATGGGTTGGGTATCATTAGCCACGCTCAAGTTACCAATTTTCATATTTTATATGACTACATTTGCCCCCCCCTTTATTCTAGTGATGAAGAAAATAAAAATACTAGGATAAAGGAAAAGTAGAAAGTCTACCTAAATTTACCTACAAGGGTGAAGCTCATGAAGCTGTGTGATGTTGGATGTGTGTAGAGAAAGCACACTATGAAGTGTAAATCTATAAAAGAAAATAAAGAGTAGATCATTTCTTACTAGATATGCTATATCTAAAATAATAATATTCAAAGTTGGGTAAGAGAGAGATGAAGAGCAATGAATTAATACACCTCACCAGGTACATGAATCAATACAAAACCTATTGTGATGTTGAGTGCTATTGGATATGTTGTACCAAGAGTGATATCGTGAATGGAACTGAGTGCTCAATTCCCTAAAAGTGGTTTAAAAATGCAAAGGCTAACCCTTTGGCTCCATCATCTCCCACTAAGTGAATCTAGGTGATCATGCATGTGTGGATCAATGTTTGGACTATTTCCCAATTCCTCTAAATAGGTGGCTGAAGAATACAAAAGCTAGCTAATCCTTTGGCTCTATCATTTCCCCATGAAGTGAAGCTATAAACTGATACTTGTATGAAATGTGTGTCATATGAGATGGCTTCTAAATCCCATGAATGTATTATGATATGAAAATTTTGGCATGGATATCTTAATGTATGCTAGAAACTAGGCCACTCTTGGCCACTCCAAAAGATGGAGATTAGGCTTATATGAAAGTCACTCTAAAACTGGTACACTAGACTTATGTGAAAGCCACTCAAGAATTATAGAATGTGGAAGTTAGACTTGTATGAAAGACATTCCAAAATGATTCCAACCACCTATAGATGTAATAAGGCACACAAATACTAAGAATGCTTGGGTAATACTAAACTCAAAAAGGAAAAGAAAATAAATGTGCCACAAACATTGCACCCAATCACTAGTGTCTAAAACATGGATTCTAATCTAGAAGTTATATCAAATATCGAGTCTAAAACTAGAATTGAGAGCCTTCATGCCATGGATGATGCCCCCTATATCTATATTTATTAAACAAAAGTGTACAAAAAACTACTGATTTTGAACTGGTTTGACTATGCAAAACTGTAGTTGAACCTACTTTTCTACCTACTTTTGGAAAGTCTAGTGTTTTTGATATTTGTATAGGAGCATTGAAAGTGGACACTAGTGGTACCAATGTTGTAGTCCAAGTTGGTCACTATTGTCTTGGGCTAAATTTGATAAATATTTTGATATTCTCACTATCTACTTGGTCTATTTTGACAATTTTAATGTCTGGTTGTTGTTCTAGGTGTGTTGAATGTTGCTTTTTTGACTATTAGGAGCTTTGATCTCTATGAAAAAACCCCTATTTATTTCCCCCTCTTTTAAGGGTATGAATTAAGACCCTACAATGACTACCCTCAAAATAAAGAGACCTACAAGTGTGTTATACTATAAAGAATCATGATATATTAATGATAATCAATAAGATATCTCAAGATATAGCATGATTTGTATTGAGAGATTATAGATCAATAAGGGTATGCCAAGATGGATATAATAATGTAAAAACATGTGTAATGTACTAAACTAAGAATGAAAGTCTTGCTAGTTGCTATTTTTTATTTGGAGGCATGGAGCATGATGTCCATCATGGCATCTAAGAAAGTAAGATAATGCATGATTTGGATCATGCCATTGTAAACAATGAGAAGCAAAAAAGTAAAAAACACATAAGGCAAGAAGCAAGAATCATATAAGGGTGGCCAAGGGGTGACAAAAACAAGGGCCATGGGCACATGTCACTCATATTATAAGGCAAGCATATAAGGCATGTTCAAATGCCACATACACATATGATTGAAACAAGCAAAGCTGGCATGGAATCCACAATCATATAAAAGAGTATAGGCAAAGGACATTGGTAAATGTCCTAAGGCACACATGTGAATAGAAGCAAAGGACATTGTAAAATTTCCTAAGGCACATATAGGAGACAAATAGGAAATAAGAAATGAAATCATATCAAGCTATGCTAAGAAACAAAAGAAAGCATGTAATATTTAAAAATACAATCACATCTAACTAATCAAAGCAAGAGGGAAAGTATGCAAGACATACTAGTACAAGACTAAGTATATGCTAGGAAATACATAATTGTTATATTCTAGTTAGAAGTCGATATAGTAATCTATGTAAACTAGTAAATAATGTACATCAAAATGATAACTAGAGCATGTGGTGTAGGAATGACATAACCTTGATGGTGCAGTCATATAGAATATGCCCCTAGTGGGTATGTATATTGATGTGTGTCATGATGTAGATGTAGGATGCCCCCTCAATGGGTAGAGTGAAATAATCAAAGAGCTAGATGTAACTATACACACTCAAATAAGATCAAGTGAAGCATGGTAATGTAGATAAATCAAAAAACAATACCATAGAATAACAAATGTAATTCTAGCATTGTAGTAGAAATGTAAAGCATGGATAATGCATACAATTAAAATGTTTTGTATTTTTTGAGTTATTTACATGTTTTTATATTTTTAAATATTTGAATGTTTTTGAATTTTTGATATAATCTATGTACAATCAAGCATAATAAACTATTTATAGGTAAGCTGGGAAAGGATGATACTGACCGATGGGTCTCATCGGAGACTCCCTATCATGATACCCTATATCAAGGAGAGTAATTATGTGTGATCATGAAGCAAGATGGAAATTTTGAGACTAGGGATCTAAAAGCTATATATTTTGTAAATTCTATGAATTAGGAACCAATTATGGGGTCCCCCTATAAATTTGAGAAGTGGATGCAGCTATAGAGCTCTTAAGGACCCATCTCATAGTAGGATAAGTTCTTTGAACATGTGCTCTATGAGTAAGTACATGAGATCTTAATGATACTTTACTAGGTGTGAACACTATAGCTAGAAGCTATGTAGAATCTTGAAGTTGTGGAGGTTTATGAACTCTTTGTGCTAGTGATGGATGCTTCAACTGTGTCTGAATCGTAACTATAGGAAGAACTATACTAGTGGTAAAACTAAAATTGGTGGCAAAATTGAAATTGGTGATTGTAAAGTAGATGGCTCTAAAGTGGGAGTGGTAGCTCATATGGAACTCTACCAACTTTAATAACCTGATTAGTGTGAATGAATTTCATGTATTTGTGAACTTTAAAAGGTATTACTAAAAGTTTTTGGATCCATGGTCAACCAAGTAACATATCAAAGACTCCTACACTAGGAACAATAGTGAATGGTGTGGCCACATGTGTTGGACCAATCTGTAAAGGATGTATCTCACCCAATGACCTTTGTATATTCCCACTGAATCCACTAATAACTATGTTTGTTGGGGTAATATCTTTCTTGGAATATCTTAAACTCTATAATAATTCCATAGTGCACATGTTCACACTAGATCCATTATCTATGAGAACACTATGAATAGGATGATTATGAATGTAAGATTTAATAAAGAGTGCATGATAAGTTGAATCATCCTCAATAATCTCCTGATCTGAGAAGGATATGGAAGGTCTAACTTGAACTCTAGAATTGTATACACCAATCATGTTTCTCAAAGTATGTGTCTCAACTGAGGGTGCCCTGTATGCATCTAGTGGTAAATGTGCATGATATGCATGGTAAACCCCTAAGGTGTCCCCTATCTCTTGTTCATAATGCTATAGAAAGGGATCTAATAAGATTTTCAAATTTTTTTTCATTTTTTTACTTTACTTGAGGAGGCTCAACTAAAGTGCCAAGATCAATATGATTACCATCTATCAAATCATGTATTTTGTGTCTTAAATTGATGCATCTATTTATTTTATGGCCTGGTGCCCTATGAAACTCATAAAATGCATTTTTATCATATCCCCATGGAAGAGACTTTGTTGATTCAACTTCCTAAATAGGAGGGAGAGATGTGATGTTAAATTCCAATAGTTTTTATAAAACTCTGGCTAGAGAAACTGGTAGATTGGTAAAGGTTCACTGAGGAGGTGCTGATAAAACTACTCATTCAGGGGGCTCAAAAACCACATTAACTATTAATTGATTCTCACTCTTGTTATCATTGACCTTGACTGTTTATGGGGATTTGTTGTCACTCTTGTTTGTTGTGTTTGAGATACTTGTGTACTTGATTTTTCCCATTGAAGTTAGTTTGACTTCTCATTCCTTTAATGTGTGACACAATTCAGTGAATAAAGAGAATCTTTTGAACATTATTGATTCATGCAAACTTGGTAAAAGACTCTATTCAAAGAGATATTATAACTCTTGATCGACCATGGGGCTAGTCATCTTAGCCAAAATAGTCTTATATCAAAGAACATAATCTGTGAGATGCTCATTTGGCCTTTGTTTTTGTTGTACAATTTGGGAATATGAAACCTTATCACCAATTTTAATGTTGAAATGAGCTAGGAACATGTCAGATAAAGGATTGAATGCATTGACCAATTGATTTGGTAGACTATAGAGCCATTGTAAAGCATAATCCTTTAGGCTTCAAAAAAATTAACTTGGTAAGTAGCTAGTCATTTGGTACATAGTCCAAGCATGCTACATTAAAATCTCTCAAATGTGTCTCTAGATCACACTTTCCATCATATAGAGTAATCTTGGGTTGAAAAAAACCTTGTGGTAAGGGTGTAGAAGCAATGTGATGTGTCAATGGTGTATTTAGTAGAGAAAAATAATCTAAAGCTTATGTAGGTCTAGAATCACCTTGCTCAAGATGTAGCACCTTGGATTGAAGATATTTTATCTCTTGCAAAAGGGCTAACACCTCAAGAGACATAGATGCACTAGCTGTAGCTAGTGGCATAGAGGTAGGATGGGCTCTTAAAGGGGGTTGTTGAGACATAGTTTCCCCTCTAGTGTCATTTTTAATTGGTTACTTTGTGGTTTAGAAATATTGACCATTGTTCACTCTTTGTTGTTCTTCTTTTAGTATTTTAAGCATGCCATTTTTCATGTCAAGGTGTTTAGTTAAGAGTTTTTGAATTTCCCTTTTATCAGTTTCATCAAAACTGATATATTGGGCCATTGTTAAAGTAGGAAAATAATTTGAGATTTGATTGAATTTTTTTAAATAATTTGTAATAGACAAAGTGCTAGAAAATGAAAGTAATGAATATAGGAAATATAAAGTCCTAAAAATAGTTAACTAGAAAGTACACAAAAAGGATACGAAATGCACAAACATTTAAGGTGATACCTCAAAAGGCAATGAGACCTAGTATATGTAACTAGGTTTTGATAGATAATTATTTTGAAAATTTACTATGAAATTTTGAAATTTGATGTGAATTTCAGAGTTAGATATGCAAGTAAAAAATCAGAAATTTATTAGAAAATTTATGATTTAACAAGACTTAGTAGATGCAACTAGGGTTTTGAAAAGTAAAGTTTTTGAAAATTACTATTTAATTTTGAAATTTGAATGGATTTTCTAATTTTGATATGCTAGTAAGAAATCAAAAAATTATTGGAAAATTATTGAGAAAATACTAAGACCTAGTATGGGCAATTAGGATTTGAAAGAAAATTATTTTAAAATTACTATATTATTTTAAAATTTAATGATAATTTATGATTTTATTATGGAGGTAAAAAATTATAAAAATATAGGAAAAATTATTAGGAAATTTACCCTAGGGTTTTTATGCACAAACGAAGTAAGTCAGATTCACTAAATGACGTAACAGTATCAGGAATATTGGTATATTATTCCTAATTTAGTCAAAGGGTCTGACTCAGCTAGGATCAAGTCTAAAAGGCTACAGATGACTGGGAATTAATGAAAACATGCCTATAAGGGTCATGAGATCAAGAAAAAATGACCTAAGGGTTGGGTGTCATTAGCCACGCTCAAGTTACAAATTTTCACATTTTATATAACTACAGAAGGCAAATTTAAGATGTAATCATAATTTTTCATAAGACCTTGCATTAAATATAAAAATGGGAAAATGGGGTAATGGTTTTAAATTTGAATATGAATAAATCTTATGATGGGGTCTTATGGGAATTTTTGGATAAGGTTCTTGAGAGGTTTAGCTTCCAAATCTAATTCGGAAACCTAGTATAGACATGTATTTCTAAAGGCATGTTATATATATTTATTAATGGATTATAATAAGGGCTCTTTGGAAGTGAAATAGGATTAATACAAGGATATCCTTTATCCACTTTTATTTTTATCATAATGGAAAAATAGTTAAGAAGGAATTTCTTAGTAGCTAGTAGGAGGGATACGATTAAAGGGATAAGATTGACTCAAGATTTGGAGATCATTTCTCATTAGTAGTTTGTGTATGAAACTCTAATTTTCAATAAGGCTTTAATTAAGGAGGCTAAGAAACTAAAAATATATATTAAATGATTATTAATAAATTTATAATTAAAAAACCAACTTGGAGAAGAGTTGCCTTTTCTTTATCAACATTCTAATCATCTAACAACACAATATCTCCATAGTCTTGTGATGCTAAGTAAGTAGCTTCCATCCAATTATCTTAGAATGTCATTCTCTATGTAAATTATGACTTTAGAGGTATGGCATGTTATTATAGATATATTTAAAATAAATTTGATTGGTTGGAAGAGATGTATTCTTAGTCAGGGAGGTAAATTATAATTTATTAAGAGCACTCTTTAAAATCTCCCTATTGTAGACATTAAATCTAAATTATAATCACCTCAGTCTTGTACACTTGAAAAATACATATCATGAACGATCCTTTATCTTCTTGACCTTCATGTTTTCAAAAGGCTCACATACATTATATCTCTATTCCAAATGTATTATCTCTTAGTGAGACCAATGTTATTCTAATGACCCAAGCCTTATATCATGCTTAGAGCACTATAAACCTACTTATCTTTTATCTTTAAAAATTTGGGACCTGTGCTTGTTTTCCAACTTCTTAGACACTTGCATCCTAGTTATACTCCTACATTGATACAAATTTCATGTGCCAATGCAAGTGTCTAGTTCCCTAAATTCATAAAATTTTCAAATGAAGTACACCTAAGGTTGGCCTAAGTTCTTTAATGTGAGATATTTCTAAAAGGGATGGGTATATAAACAAGATCAATATTTATTAATTCCTCACCTAACATAGACTTAACAACTCACAATGAAAATTAAGAAAAACACTCAATCAAGCATTCAAGTGAGCAAAGATTCCCTATTATTTACTATTTAAATATCAATCATAAGGACAACCCATATAAATTTTTTAAGTACTGAAGGAGAATCTCATGATTCATATTTTCCATGTTACAATATAGGTCACTTTTGTAATTACTTTCCACATCTTTCACCCTTATGCACACATGAGCCAACATATTAGGGGAGAACTACACCAATATGAGGCCTTCTTCAGAGTAATGGTTATGTAGGTATCACCCATTTATATAAGGTTATTTAAAGTTAGGTCAACACTGTAAGCCCACTAACTCATTTTTTTCAAGGTCACTATGAAGATGAAAATCTAAGTTTTTGATGATTTGATAAGAGTGATAACCAATGACCCAGATCTAAATACACCATAGTGAAGGTAACACAAAACCTAGAATATTCTAGGTAGTCATACCTATATCCATTAGATATTACATATTATACACCTATGTCCAAGATAGATAGAAGCATTGATGCAACTGTCTAAGGTCTACACAAGTGCTCAAGGCAATATAGGTAATTTTTTAGAATTTGATGATTGATTCAGAATCTATATGTAGTTTATTTCTAGCATGTTCCACATCAAATCAACATACACATAGTAAGCCATATAATTACTCATATTTTCTATTTATTATAATATCAATCACTGGTTGTATTTACTATTTTTATCATATCTTTGAATTTAAATCCAAAAATATTATTTATCTGAGTTTGTAATTAATTGACCTACTATAGATTTTTTTATCACCCTTGTGCTTATTAATTTATATAAGCCTATACTATATTATCCCATCTTAATTAGGGTTAAAATTTTTATGAACTCAACCTTTGGTCTTGAAAAATCTTAGAGTTTGATCTAAGGTTTTTTGATTCTCTATTTTGATTTTTTATTTAGCAAGGTTTACAAGTTAAACATCAAATTTCAATTTATTATATATATATATATATATGTGAAATATGGATTCATATATAACCTATTTTGGGATCCAATTTTTAATTGTATATGCTACTTGTTACTATGAATTCTTAATAATACCTTTGATTTAGTGAAATACGCAAATTTGTCAATATAATGAGAGGGTATTAAAATGAAAGAAAAATTTAATCTCTATTCATAACTCATTTTTAAATACAATAGAGTTTGTATCTAGATTCCAATGTGCATTCTATTAACCATTTATTCTACCTACATCTTATTTGAGTGACAACCAACATCCCACACCCATTATTCACCCATAAATTATATTAGAATTTATTATCCATGCTCTCACTACTTGAAAAGGTAAGGGTGTCCAATCTAATCTGCCACTTGTTAATATACAATGCAAACCTCTTAAGCCTAAAATTATGATTAAATCTAAGGTATATAACCTTCTTGACCAATCAAGAAACACACATTCTAATATCTCAATCCTCAAACTTCTAAAGCAATCCACTATCTATAAGGATATCTTATATGAAGCATTGTCTGATATCCAAGTTCTAAGGAATATTGAACCAACTTAATTTACATATATTTTTAATACCTTAAAACAATGAAAAACTCATTACCTTTAATCCAATATATTTAACATCCAAGGATATTATTGACCAAGATTTGTATTTGTTAATATAAGTGATTATGCATAACAAGGGAATAAAAAAGGTGCTCATTGATAATGGATCGAGCCTAAACATTTATCTCACAATTTACCTAACCAAAAAGGGTATTAGCACCAATATTATTCAAAAATTATTTTATGCATATTAAGGCATTTGATAATTCATATATCCCTCCTATTGGAAAAAGCTCATTATATGTGACATTGGGGCCAAAACTAGTTCTAACCACTTTTCAAGTAATTTCTCAATCATTACATTATAATTTACTTTCGGGGAGACTTTGGATACATACAATTTATATTTTCCCATCTACTTTACATTATTTTGTAAAATTCATACATGATGGGAATTTATTGACAATCGATATCAATGATGAACCCTTCAAATTATACAAAATTATATATTCTGATATAGAGGGAATTCTCACAATGGTACCACCTAAACAATGTATTCTTCTTAATAATATCTAAACATATGAAATTGGTGAATCAAGTACAATGAAACCATTATCTCGAGATGTAAATAATAAACTAAACATTGAGGTGGACATGGATGCACATAAAGAACAATAACCATTACCAAAGGAACCAATACTACCAAAACCATAATAAAATCCAATATTTAAGCTTCCTTTATTGGTCAATACTGAGAAACATGATGGCCATGTTTTAGATTAATATGATAGTGATGATGATTCTACCTATGATATGACAAATGAGAAATTTTAAAAACTAAAATTTCATCCACTTGAGCATATTTCACATAACCTATTTGAATCTACGTGTCCTGGTACATATAATTTAAATCCATTTTCAGAGGATACAAAAACAAATTCTTGATAAGGGAATATAAAAAATAATATATGAGCATGTAAATGTTTGTTATTACATACATCTCTCATGTCTTCACACATTGAGTCAACCTTATAGGGGTAAAGCAGATACATTATTTAAATAATGTGGAGATATCTCATAATACTCCACAACAAACTTTACAAATCATAGCAAACCAAGATACTCCAGATATAATACTTTCTATGTTAGTTAAACATATGATGATATTTTTAACTTTTACCAGACATAGAACACAAAATAGACTTTTTTCCTAAATAAGGATTACCATATTATCACTATCATCAAATCATTGGACATCACACAAATTGATGCAAGGCATTACAAAACCAAATTTAGAAATATGTAAATTAAGGAAACATCCAAATTATGTTTGAGAAAATAAAAATACTTAATACTTCCAAATATTCAGAAGAGATCCATCCTTTGAAACAATTAAGACATTAAGCCATCACTATTACTATAAATATTGATGGGGTTCATTACCAACATCTTAAGGTGGATAAAAACACTTGGAACACAACTTTTAGTATTATCACATTATAGTAGATGTGACATAATATACATGAGATACATTCTTCTCAAACTTTCCCAAGAACTCTTGGGTAAATTATAGTACCCATTACATTTAGACCAAAGGTAGTAGACCTTGATTTATGAGTAATGGATCAACAACCACATTTGACTTTACATCTTAGACAACAATGGTTGAATGATATAAAATCAACTATTAGTACTAAAAATCAATACCTTATTTTTTAGCATGAAAACAGATAAATATATATTCCTCATGATGGATGTGATAGCAGCCAGATACAAATAGCTACTAGTAGAGAGTTACTAGCAAATATAAAATAATTGGCAATAAGACAATATTATTAATTTTTGCAAACAAGGCCACCACATAGTACCTTAAATCCTAAATTTTATGACTTATTAGACTAAGTGGTTCTACACCTAAAAAATTCCAAAAATACCAAAAAATCTATAAAAATCTATAAATAATAAAAAATCAACATTTTCATGTTCTATTAGCTCATTGGCATCTGTGTTGTTGGTTCCATGTTGGTAGATGGCATATCAATAATTTTTATATACATGTGTTTCACACATCATTTGAGTGTGATACAAGCATACACAGATACATGATCTATTCCTATGTCATATAGACATTAGGGCATTTGATTCTTTGATCTTGATATTCACATAAGTTATACATTTCTATAATCACTTCAAATTATTGTGATTGAGATTATATACTTACACATGTATTTATTCATGCTTATATATTTCATAGTGTACTTGATGTTTTTTCTAACACATTTATCTAGGGTTTAGTATGTTATATTTATGTTGGTTGCTTATGCTTTTCCTTTATGCACTTCCTTGAGTGTCTTGTCTTTCTTATTGAGCATTTGAATATGATCCATTATTTATAGCCCTTATGACTTTGTTTTCTTACTTTGACATTTTCATATGTCATTTATTGTTGTATGGGCATTTGAATATGTCATTACTCTCTTTGTGGGCATTTGACTAAGTCAGGTCCCTTCGATTGTGCAACATTTAAACATGCCCTTTGTGTGAGGTCTCCTTGGACCATTGTCTTTTGATTTAATTTTGAGTGTTCTTGTGTGTGTGATAAATTACTTATTGATCTTGTACTATTTTTATTTAGATGCTTCTATTATCTATATCATGTATATTAAGGATTGCTCTAATCACATTCTATTCACTTTAATGATATATTTACCTAGACATGTTTTTCATTTATGCTACATGGTTCATACATAGATTATATAGTTATATGATCCTTTTGAGGTAAGGTAACTACCATTTTCTACTTCCCCTCTCCTCAAAAGGGGGAATATTAAAGGGGGCATGTCATAAATACATGGCTTACACATTTTTCACACTTTGTAGATTCAGATATATGGTGGGGGTATGTTATGGAAACATGTTTTCCAAATTTGTCAACATTCACAAATTTAGGTATATAGTGGGGAAATTTTTAGAAATATGTTCTCCATACTTATACCAGCTCTCAGTTTCATAATTCAATGGAGGAATGTTTTGGATACCTGTTCTTCACACTTACACAATTGTAAATTGGATAAATTGCATAGTTTTATGATTTAGATACACATTTATGGTAGAATTTTATACATTGGTACCATTTTTATACCCAAGTTTCAACATAAGACATATAAGGTGAATATGTTTCAAATATGACCTAAATTAAATAATCAAAATTAATTTTAATATGTCAAATACTTCTATGGACTTTAGCTCACTAGGTTATATTGTTATGAATTGTTATTAAGACAATATATTGTAGTAGTTGGTTTGATTTTGGTATGGTGGAGTTGATTACATAACTCAATATTTCCAAATTTATAGGTTGGACTTGATTACACCATCTAACCTCACAAAATTTCTAGTGTGGGTTGAGTTGGATCAACTCATGCTCACCAAGTTATAAGTATGATTAAGTTGCATGATTGAGCTAATTTGAATTATAGGGTGGTAGTTGACCTTTTCTCCAAGGTTGGGGATAAGTTTTTAATTTAACCTCTCTCTATATATCCACACACACTTTTAGGATTTGCATTTGACATAATCTCAGTTTCAAAGCTTCATAATGATACATCTTTTGAAATCAATTTGCCAAAAAGTGAGGTGGTTGCATCAATACATAGGTGTACTCTTAAACCTTACTCTTTTATTTTAATCATTTAAATGCCTTTAATTTTAAATTATATGTATTTATTATATATTGTGACATGATCTTGGTTGCAGGTAAATCACTAACAAAGCATTCAAGTGGAACTCATGCAAAGTCAAGGTGTGTTATACAAAACTAGGTACACATTACTTTTTATTTAAATTATTAACTTCATTACTAGATTAAAGGGATGAAAATAGAGATAATAAATCTAAATTGTATTTCACTCCAATATTGTACACTTGGAAAATACATATCATGAATGTACCTTTAGCTTCTAGACTTTCTTGATACCAAAAGTCTTGCATACATTATCTCTTTGTGCCAAATTACTTATCTCTTAGTCTTACCAGTGTTATTATGATGACCCATTCCTTTTATCATGCTCATATAAATTTAAAACTACTTATCTTCCATCTATACAATTTTGGGACATGTGCCTATTTTCCATCTTCCCAAATCTTACATTTTAGTTAGAATTTTATGTCGATGCAAATGTCCAGTGCCCTAAATTCATCAAATTTAAAATGAAACATATACCTAAGTTCAGCCTAAGTTATTTACTATGATATATTTCCATAATGGATTGGTATATATACAATATTAATCTTCATTTATTCCCCACTTAGCATAGACCTACCAACTCACAAGGTAACTTACCAAAAGCATTCAATCAATCATTCAAGTGAGTAAAAATCTATTATTATTTCCTATTTTAATATCAGTCATAAATGTATCCCATATATAGGTTTGAATTATTTAATGAGTATCCCATGGGTCATATGTGTCAAGTTACAAGTTAGGTCACTGATGTACTTGTTTTCCACATATTGCACCCTTGTGCACACACAAGCCAACAAATTAGGGGATGATTACATAAGAATGATGCCCTATTTAGAGTAGTGGTTATGTAGGTAGAACCCACTAATATAAGGATATTTTGGGTTATATGAACACCATGAATTAACCAACCCATTTTTTCCAAGGTCACTATGAAGATGAAGAGTTAGGGTTTTGATGATTTAACAAGAGATACAACCAATTACCTAGATTTGAATGTACTAAAGAAAAGTTGGCACATAACTTAGAATATTTTAGGCATTCACATCTAGATCCAATAGGTATTATATATTTAACACTTAAATCCAAGTCATACATAAGTGTCTATGTAACCATCTAAGGTTGATGTGAGTGTATTAGGCCATAGAGGTCAAATTTATAGAATAAGATGATTGATCCAGAATCTATATCTAGTTTATTTATATTCTCTTCTACATAATATTTACATGTGCATAGTAAAATAATTAGGTATTCTTATTTTCCATTTATTTCAATATTAATCACTAGTTATACTTATTATTTTAGCATATCTCAGTATTTAAATTCATAATATTGTTTATCAAAGTTTACAATTAATTGGCTTGTTATAAATTTGTTTATCACCCTTGTGCTTATTCATTTCTATATTATTAACCATGTACTATATTGACCCATCTCAATTTTGGGTCAAAACCCTATTTATCTAATGTCTTTATTCAAAATGCTAATATTTTTTGCTAACAAAATATAGAGAATTCATAGAATTTTTTTTTGGACAAATATGGAAGAGAAAACTAGATTATTTCTAGTGACTTGGGAAATATTTTCCCTTCTGAAGGCTTGGATGTTTAGGTATTCATAAAATTAAGTTTATGAATAAACCATTTATAGCCAAAATTGCATTGAGTTTTCTTAAATAAATGGATTAAAATTCTAAAATTTAAGTACCTTGATAGATGGGATGTTAATAGTTTGTTATCAGTAGAAACTTTGTCGAAGGGTTTGTGTTTTTGGTGTTGGGTTTATAATCCAAAATATTTTTATTTTAATGTTTTGGCTAAGTATTTGATTTATTATTATGTTTAGTTAAATAAGATTTGGTTCACAGGAATATTAGTTGAGTCTTGTAACCACCTTATGAAAAGATTATAAATCTTTTCACCTTCTTTGTATATCCATCTTTAAATAATACTTTATCAAACTGTTGTCCAATAATTGATTCCAAAATGTAATTTTTGAATTATTATTTCTCCCACCTAGTGCTAATAGTGGTATTAGAGCTTGGTAATGGATAATTGAAGACATGAAGGAGAAAGAAATAAATAAAAGAGCCACCACAAGAAAGCATTTGGTAATGTTTTATTGTATTTTAATTGTAATAAAGATAGAATTATATGGCATGCTATTATTTACATACTTGGTTATTTTTAATTTGATTTCATTCTCTTTGTATGGTGGCTAATTTTTTTTAGTTAAATACTTCAAAAATATAATAAAATAAGTTATACACCATTTCTTTTTTTTCTTCAAAAAGTGATGGCTTATGAAAATGTTAAGGAATATTTGAGATGTTATACTATTATTGTCTCTTTGCGAAGATTACAAGTGGTGGATGAAAATAAATAATAACTTTCATCCATCCTCAGTATTTATACATTAAAACTTCTAGATTTTATTTTTAAGGATGTTTATATCACAACTACAATAGATCCCTCCATGACCCCTTCTTCTATATTGTGACTTTCAAAAATATTACAAAAGTGATTTTTTGGTCTACACATGCATGACACAGCAATAGAAATTTCATCATATCATTTAATAGGAGATTCATGTTTGATAACAGTGGACATCTATGCTAAATATCTTTGCATTGAATAAATATTTAATTAGAAAGCCACATTATACAACCTGAGAGGGCATTTTTGAGGTTAAAGCCATGACTGGTGACACACATTTGGGAAACAAGGATTTTGATAACATACTGGTTGCACTCTAAAGCTGATATATAATAATCATAAAACATAGCCCAAACATTCTCAATGCTAAACAATAGCACAATAGGGTTTTTTTTTGTGTTTGTTTTACTAATCATTTTGTGGGCTCCATTAAAACTAAGGCACATTTGATTTGTTGTGCAAGTAAAAAGGCTAATGCATTTTTCACATGTAAGGGAAAACTTATTTGGTGGATGTTATTTTTTAAAAAGTTTCCTCAAAAACTTAGTTTAATTTATAATATTGTTCCTTTATGTTTCAAAATTGCATGTAGAGGGATTGGTAGATATGATTTTGGTAGTCCCTTGTACAAGAAAGATCAGGGTTCAAACCCATTGATATCATTTTGGTCCAAATTATTATTTTTTGTTATTAACTTGTAAAAAGAGTTATAAGGGTGTGATAGATTTTTTTTTACAAATCGGCGATATAAGGGTGTATTTCCTACTTCTTGAGACAATTTTTTATCTAATTATTATTTTCATGCAAAGTTGGTCATATGACTAGGAAATTTATGAGTTTTTGGACATTCCAAATACAATGGAATAGTTTATTTTGTAATTTGATACTTATATATATGAGATTTGTGATAAATCTATTAAAATTATGTATAAAGGTGCATTCTTGGTGGAAATCGACACCTTAAACATAAAAATTTCCACAATGCAACTTCATGATTGTATTGTTTGTGAACAACTTATCCATTACATGTCCTAAGATCCTTTTTATTGACACCATATAAGTGACAACTAGAGGTTGGAGGATCCATTAAAGGCTGGAGGATAATTACCCTCTCTAGTTATCCATTCACTTGGAGTATGGGTTCAATGCTTGAATGGCAAATTTTAGCTCGTGTTTTTTTCTTATAGTTCCATTTTTAGCTTTTTATATCTGATATTAATGACATGGAGCGAACAGAGTTATTTATTTTTATCTCTACATGCACAGTTTCTCACCTCTCACCTAATAAGGGTAGAAGATTTATGCATTAATTGGATTTCAATTAGTTGTCAGTGATAATCTGAGTTAATAGGGGTTACTAACACCTTCAGTGTTGAGCAAATGTCATCAACATTTTTTGGAAATAAGGGAGATGTGCCATACATAGTACAGGTTTGTCACTTGGATAGGTTCCTATGTGGGACCTTATGTGGGTCAATGTAGTTTTACATGCTAGATCATGTTCTACTATAGTACGATATGATGATCACTAGGGATGAGTAGACTTTGATCATGTTCATTAACCATTTTTTATTGCAACTCATAGGGGCAAGCTTCTTTATGGAGTGACATAGTTTTTGGTCAATGCCAAAGTTATAGTACACCACTTATAGTTACGAAAGAGTTTCTATGATGAATTCAGAGTCGTTACTCTAGTTCTTTATTCTTTTATACCCTTTTGGATCAAGGGGGAGTTTGTTGGGTTTATGATCTAAAATATTTTTATTTTAATGTTTTGGTTAAATATTTGTTTTATTATTATGTTTAGTTAAATAAGAGTTGGTTCATGGGACTTCTGGTTGAGTCCTATAACCACCTTGGGAAAAAATTATAAATCTTTTCACCCTCTTTTTAAATCCATCTTGAAATAATACTTTATCAAAATTTTGTCAAATAATTGATTCCATAATGTAATTTTTGAATTATTGTTTCTCCCACCTAATGACAACATTTAGAACATTTTAGTATATTTCAAGAAGATTTTATGGAAAGGTAGTAATTAGAACATTGGCTTAGGAGAGTGTATTTTATACTAGGAATAGGCTTCATTTCTCAATCCCCCTATTATCATTCTAGATACTTAGAACCAAATAAGCGAATATTAAGTTTGGAGAAAGAGTTCTAAATTATTAAGAAGAGAATGATATATATATATATATATATATATATATATAAATCATGTTAAATCATAATCTTAAATAACCCAAATGAGGAAGAAAGCGATGCCCTAACCAGTCTCATTAATCTTGTAAATGGAGTACATTTAAGTAGAGTTAGGAGGGAATATGAAATCGTGTGGATGGACTCCTTAGATGGTAACTATAGTGTAAAATTAGGGTATGATACAACTTTTAAAAAGGCTCCACATGGATTTCCATGGGTTAAGTTATGGGATAAGGACCTAATACCAAATATCAAATTTTTCATTTGGTTAATGGTTTAAAATAAGATATTAGCCATTAATTACTTAATAAATAGAGGTATACCAATTCTAAATAGATGCGTTGTTTATGAGAACAATTCCAAAATCAACCTCAAGGGAAATCCTAAAAAGGCATGAGGCAAAGGCATTTTAAGGGACAATAGAGGTAAATTGATTATAACATATGTAGGAAATTTGGGATTTCAAACCAACCACATGGTAGAATCTAGAGTAGCTTTATAGGGAGTAAAATTAGAAAAAGAGATGGAAATATCTTAGTTGGGTAAAAAATGAGGTTATTTGAATATAAACATATGTATTACCAAGGAACACATCATGATCTAGATAATAAAGAGTATTATGGAATATTCTCTACACATCATGCAATATTTTGATGAAATCACTAATAAATCATATTTATAGATAGGTTAACTTTTGATTAGTTTGAAAATAAAGGATTGTCTTCTCAAAATATTATTAAGTGATCTAATTATCAATATCTATTAAATGAGGTGCATCAACAAATATAATTAAAATCCTCTAATTAAATATGTAGATAGAATTTTGGGTGTAAGGATATCTTCACTTTTCATATAAATAATGGTATTTATAAATTCAAGGGTACCATTATCAAAGGGTACTTTGATTGTATTATGAAATATAAATGGTCAATGTATATAAGGTTGATCACCTTATTAAACAATTATGATCCCTATTAAATCAATTCTTTGAGTAAGGTTACAATTGTACCAACTGTGAATGTAGAATCCTTGAGAGTACCATCATTTATTGTGACATCTCCCATTGCACTAACAACAATGATGTGAGGTTACCTATGAATGATCTCATGGAGATATTTAAATGAAATTAATTATATGTTTACAACAATGGAATAACATATCATATAATGAAGAGTAAAATAAGTATATCCATAATGATAATTGATGAAAGCACATAATACTTGATAAATATAAATTAGTCACTTCAAGGAGGAAACCTCCACAATAATGCAATAAGAATCAAAATCATAATATTATTATCAAATAATAACCACTACCTCCTAAATATCCTCTACTTATCCATTATTATTTCATAGGCTAACCTTACTAAGAACATATAAAAATGTAATAAGATAATAGGAAAGGTGTGTAAGCCACAATACAACCACACATATCCATAGACACACTAAAATATAAGGGCATAGCATGATGCTCCCATCAAAAAAATTTAAATCAATATGGATGTTGATTTAGGAAAGATTCATCCTCTTGTGTTGCATCTTCATGATTTAGACTCTTCCACTTGACCAAATACTCCTTAATCTATCTTGTTTGTTATTTTTTATGCATGTGTGAAGGATATCCTCAGGTTCCATAATGAGTCTACCTTCTTCATCCATTTTGGTTAAATTATTATAGGTAGAATATCTTTTTCCAATGACCTTAATTATGAAATATACATGAAATACATGATGTTTGTGAGTGGATGGGGGTATCTCTAGTTCTTTTGTAGCATTGCTAATTTCTTGCAAGATCTATAATGGGCCATAATACTTAGGATAAATTTTATTATCATTTTTATATTGATTCAAAGACATATGATCATATAGATGAAGTAACACAAAGACCCAATCCCATATATCAAAATTCCTCTCACTATGGTGTTGATTATCTTATTATTTCATTTTTTTGTGTCATTAATAAATTCTCACTTAAACTTTCTAGTACCTCTTATTGATGTTGAAGGTGTTCCTCAACAACTCAAACATTGGGTTTTACATTAAAATTATGAAGTTTGGATAGAGGATGATAACCATAAGGTTCCATAAAGGGAGACATTTTAGAAGAGGTAAGGAAGGAAGTGTTGTACCACCATTCTACTTGTGGCAGCTAATGAACCTAATGTTATTATTTATTTAATACAAAATAATGGAGATACCCTTTCATGAATTTATTGGCCACCTATATTTTTTTATCAAAATGAGGATGATATGATGGTCTATGAGCCAACTGAGTACCCAAACATGAAAATTACTCAGTCCAAAATTTACTAGTGAAAGTAGGATCATGATCACTTATAATGATTTTGAGAGTAGCATGTAACTTTTGAACTACATTGAGAAAATCAAAAGTTACTATACTAGCTAAAAAGGTTGTGATAAAGAACAAATATAATCATATTTTGTGAGCATATACACAACTACCATGATGGTATTTCTACCTTTAGACCTCAACAACCTTGTAATGAAATACATAGAAACCTCATCATACCTCTAACTAGGGATGTATAAAGGTTGTAAGAGATATGGTGTCTTAATTATTTCACCTTTGTTTTGTTGACAAGCCATGCATTCTACCACAAATCTCTATATATCCCCCTTGAGTCCCTCAAAAAAAAAATCTTATTTGATTTGATGATGTCTTAAAAAATATTTAGTTCCCCACTATTAGATATGCATGAAGCTCTTGAATTATCTTATGTTTGAGGACATAATCCTTACATAGGTATAATATATATTTATACCATAATGCATTCCCTTTCAACTTAAATATTTAGAAACACTGGAACCATGCTAAATATTCTAATGTAAAACTTATGTATCCCTCTCTTTATTCCATTTAGATCTTGATTCTTCTAACTAATCTTCCTATCAAATGGTCATTGTGCATAACAATGCCTCAACTGAATCATCCCTCATGGAGAGTGCATCTGATACTACATTATTTTTCCTTTATTATAGATTATTTAAAAATCATATCCCAACATTTTAGTCACCCATTTTTATTATTATTCTAATGATAATCATTATTCTAAAATATATTTTAGACTATCATGATTAGTATTTACTTGAATGTATATACCCATTAGATAATGTCTCTATTACATGAAGGATAGCCATCATAGCCTTCTCATAGATTAGATCGAGATTATTTTTTACCAAGTGTTTATGACTCTCAAATGTAATGGTTCTTCTTGATTACATGATTAATAGACACATGTCATATTCTAATGCATTACAATCAACAAAACATTTTAAAAAAAATCAAGAGTCACCAAAATTGGAGTTGTGAACATAGCCTCTTTCAACTTCTCAAATGCCTTGGTAGTTAGTTCAATCCCATAGAAGGATTTTTTTAATAGGGTTGTGAGTGGAGCTACTCTATTGCAATATTTTTTTACAAATATGTAATAGTAACATGTTAGCCCAAAAAATGCATGAAGGTTATTTAGGGTTTTTTGTACTTGCCACTCATCATATATCTAATCTTCTTAGGGTCAACTTTGACTAATTCACATGAAATAATATGACCCAAATACTCTACCTTGTGGACTCCAAAATCACATTTTCAAGGTTTAGCATAAAAAAATATGTTGTTTTAGAATTAAAAATACATATTTCACATGATTCAAATGTTCTTCCTAAGTTTTGATGTGTATTAGTATGCCATCAAAAAATACCAACACAAACTTCCTTCAAAAATATTCATCAAACTCTAAAATTTAGATGGTGCATTTATGAGACTAAAAGGCATGAAAATAAGCTGATAATAGCCTTTATGAGTTTTGAAAGTTATTTTATGGATATCTTCATCTCTAGTTTGAATTTGATGATACCTAGAATGAATATCTAGTTTGGTTAAATAAACAACACCATGTAATTCATTTAACAAATCATCAATTACTAGAATAGGGAGCTTATCTTCAATGGTGTACTTATTGATTTATTTATAGTTGAGGCATATCCTCCAAGTGTCATCCTTCTCATGCACCATGATCACTGGGGATGAATATTCACTTGGCTATGTTAGATAATACTTGCCTCCAACATCTCCTATACCATATTTTCAATTTCATTCTTCTAGGAATATGGATACTTGAATGGTCTGATGTTTGGTGGTGTACTACCTAAAATGAGTCTTATGGCATGATCATGTTCTCTACTTAATGGTAGTACTTTTATCATTTCACCAAAAATCATTGGATGGTCATCAAAAATAATTTATAAATTAAGAAGTGTAGACAAATTTATTATCAAAACTTGTCTTCAAAACAGTCATGCTACAAATCCTTCAATGTCTTTTTTAAGAATCTTTGTCATTTGGTGTGAACTAACCAAAAGGGGATATTTTGCCCATTATCCCTATAGTTAAAATATCATACCCTGAAAATGAAATCACATGAACAATTCCTAAAAATTCATCTATATTATGCCCAAAGTCATGACCCATTGTACTCCCAAAGCGATGTCAGCTCCACCCATGGGAATAAAAAACATAATAGAATTAATCATGTAGTCTATATGTAATCAAAAATACATCATATGTATAAATCAATCCTAACTCAAATAATATATATCATACCATACACTTCCAATTGGGAACACATTACATAATCAAGAAAATGACTAATATGGGGATATGTTAAACCCAATTAAGGGATCTCTTACCACAATAAACTATGCTAGGGAGTGTTCCAAAGCTTCTTGTTAAGCACAATCATGCAATATCCCTAAGGGATTCCTATGTTTTATATTCACTAACCTAATAACAAGTAAAGTAAAATCTAATGTAGTGCTCACCAAATCTTGTGGAACAAAGTGGGGGTTAGTAAAAAAAAACATGTATAGGAAAATCTCAATTAAGCTATGTATGAACAAGACCCTAATACATGGAATAAGAAGAGTAATATTATTTGAATCCAATACTTATGCTACTTTTATCTACTAAAGAGAGGGAAAAAGTTAGAGAATACTTACCTAAATGATGAACCCATCAAGACTCAATATCTCCCTTAGCCAAATGGGTTTTGTAAGAGGTTGTTGTGGTTTGTAAGGATCACTAAGAAAGACCAAAGCATCCAAGACTTCTCCATAAGACTAGATTCTCCAAGTAGAAACCCTAAGTTAAGACTCTTAAATTATAATGGTGGAAGATCAAACTATAAGAAGTGCAAGATAATAATAACACTTGAATTATTATCAAATAATGACCAAATAATCTTGTATATATAGGTGTATTTAACCCTAAGCCCTTCTGAAAGTTTCAGCCAATAGGGTCAACTTAATTGACCTAGTATAATTTTGGACAATAATTCACTAGGTCATGGGCTAGGTCAGCCAAGAGCCAACCTAGCCCTAAATTAATTTCACCCAAAACTATACAGGGTCGACACTATCAACCTAGTATAGTAAATAGAGGTTGTAAACTATATAGGGTCAACCTAGTTGACCTAGTATAGTCGACTATGAAAATGGGTATAAAGTGAGGAAAATAAAGATGTAAAGTGAAAAAAGACTAGAGGAGTAAGTGAAAAATGAGTAATATCTTAGGTAATGGTTTTAAGAGTGAATTATATTGGTAATAAGTGGTAATAAGGGATAAAAATCCTATAAAGCACCAATGGTCTACCCACCCCTTTTCTAGTATACCCTTTAAGGCATGCACTCAAAGAGATTGAGTTTTGATGGGTTTATGTAAGATGTAAGCATCAATATTTGATAAAATTTGAAAATATTATGTATAAATATTCCCCACTCAAATCTCATCACATTTCACTAAGGTGTAATATGGGATGGTGATTCGAGAAAGAACATAGTAACACACAATGTTGAGGCTAAAAAAATTGTACTATTTTAAAGCATAAAATAACTAAAAGTAAATGACTGAAAGGTAAATAATTAAAAATAAAATTTGATACATACTTTGACTTACCTTTATCACTAGATGGTTGTATACTATGTTATTAGTTTTGATTATGGAGGCACAAAGACTACTTTTGATAAACCCAAGAATACAAAACTAAAGAGCAAAAATAAACAAATGTAAGAAAGCCAAGATAAATAGTGTTATGTTGATGAGATGTACTTGGTAATTTGGCAAACTGGGATGATAAGTACTATGTTAGACCAAATTATCAAGTCAAAATTTAGAATAAATCGGTTAACTAAAAATCCAAGGCTACTAAATACCAAAAAACTCAAACAAGTAAACCTTAAGTAAGAAAGGCAACCTTACCAAGTCAAACCAAGGATACATGTCAAAAAGGATGGTAATCAAACATCAAATGTAAAATCAAAAACAAAATAGTAAAACAACATTGATGAGTAATCAGTAACAATCCTTGTCTCACTCAATAATGGAAAAAGGTGCATATAAAGGGAAAACAACAATGGAAAAAGTACATGAAAAGTAAAAATAGACTCAAGCATCTATAAAAGGAGGTGGTAAAACAATTATAGATGGTAAAAGGAAATAAAAATAAGTCTAGGAAAGTAAATCTATGGTGAAAATAAAGTAATCCATAGTTACTAAAGCATGTTATTTTGTTCTAAGGATAGATGAAATTGAAACAAAGTAGTGCTAGCATGTTTTTAAGATGTGAAGAAGAAGGTAAAATAGATTTGGAATCACAATTATTATATCAAGGTGGGAAACGAAATGGGTGGAGGGTATAATGAAGGAATAACCAAGGTAGATGAACTCTTTATCAAAGGAAAGACACTTAAATTAGGTTTGTCAAAATAAGAGGAATTTTGACCTTAAGGATTTTGAAGAACTTCTCTTAGCAACACAAGTCATAGGTTAACAAATGAAGTATATAGATTATCCCATGAAGGTTAGATGCATGAAAATTAATATAGACCTACCTTCCCATGACATGTTCCCCATTATTTAGGACCCCTTAAAAAGTCACCAATTTACTATGAAGATTGGGTACTTGCATGAGAAATTAGGTAGCACCATAGAGTTTGTTGAATTATCCTATTCCAATCTACTAGTCTACTACACCCCAATAGACTCAACTCTATGTGAAAACAACTGTGGAGTTTGATATTTGATTAGAGATAGGAGATGTACTTATAATCACATTTTTTTGTGTGATTTTTACTTTTAAGATTTGTATGTTACCTTTTTGTATATTATTTCCTTTTGTTTCAAATGATTTGGATTTTAAATTTTTTATGGTTTTTTTTATATTCCTCATCAATACAAATTTGGAAAACCAAATATGGGTGCTAAACATGACTTTCATTTGAATACTTGGAAATTTGTTTCTAAAATAGATAACTTTAGAGAGCATGGGGTATAAGAGTCTCATAAATTTAGGTGAAATAGAAGTGATATCTTGACTTCAACCTTGTTTTATCCAAGGGGGAGTGAAAGGAAAGGAACTCAAGAAGAATGACACATGTAATAATTTGAATTAATTCAAATCATAAAAAATGTAATAAAGGGTGATAAAAGGATATAATGATAGTAAAGTGTGATTCCTTATCATACGAATGAGGGAAATAGATGAGGACATGATAACATAGTTTGTTGTGTAAATTTCATATATCAAAAATAGCAAAAGCTAAAGTTGAGAAAAAATGTCAAAAACACATTCTAGAAAGGAAATAACATAAAGGCAATTTTATGAGGAAGGCGAGGTCATATCCATGGTATTACACTAAAAATCATAAAAGAGAAACCCACGAGGATGCCGAAAAAAGCATGTGAAAAATAAATGAGAAAAAGATGTTATTTTGTGAGGAAGACCAAGGCATATCCACGGTTTTACAATGCAAGTCACAAAAGAGAAACCCAAGGAGTATGAAAATTTGTAAAAAGAGTATGAAAATAAATAAGACTATGGTATATCATGAGGAAGATTGGGTCATATCCGTAGTTTTAAAATGAAACTCATGAGAGAAAGGGGAAACCAAAAAACCAACAAGAAGGACTAAGGTTTGTGAAAATAGAGAACTTCTACAAAGGGTAAGACCTATGTAAGTAACCTACAAAAACTATTAGATAGATAACATATAGAAAGCATGAAAAGAAGGGAAGAATCCTACACTAACATCTATGTCAAGGATGAGCATGTGATAGATAAGATTTTGTCTTGGAAGGTTTCTTTAATTTTATTAGTTTCGTATCATACCAAGTATAATAAGAGTGGGCATCGCAAGATACCTCAAAGGGTAAGTGGATGTAGGGATGGGCATTGTAAGATGCCCCAAAGTCTAAAATGACATGAGGATGGGCATCACAAGATGCCCCAAAAGCTATAATAATGTGTGTAAGGGTAGCACAAGATTCCCCACAAGCTAAAAAGAGGAATAAAAGATAAGATAAGATAAGATGAAAATAGCCTCCCATATAGTTTGTAAATGGATTTAAGCTGTCCAAGAAGATTCAAATAGAAGACTTCATGATGAATTGAGATAAATGAATAAAATGCTAAGAAAATATTAAAAAAAGAATTGAGTCAGTAGACAAAGAAAAGAGAAAAAGATAAAGAGTGGATCAGGTCAACCTAGTACAAAATATAGGGTCTAAAAACTGTACAGAGTTGACAGAGTCAACCTAGTATAGAAATAGGCACTGAAAAAGTGTATAAGGTTGATAGAGTTGACCTAGTATAGTAAACAGGGGATAAAAAAGTGTATAGAGTTGATAGGGTTGACCTAGTACAAGAAATAGGAGATGAAAAAGTGTAAAGAGTCGACAGAGTTGACTTAGTATTGTAGGCATGGAAAAATAGATAGTTTATAAGAGAATGTGTCAAGAAAAATGACTATGTACTAAAATAGGAAAAAAATTGTAAGTAATTTGGAAATCAAGAAATTAAAGGAAACACATAATCAATTATATCAATGAGGTTGATCCAATTGAGGAACATAGCACAAAACCTTGCACCAACATTGGTTAATGCAAGTTTTTGTAAGACAACATACAATTGAAAAAAGATCAAATAATCAAATTGGAAAGTAAAAGCTAAGTGGTCATCCTAAATGTTATATTATTAGAATATGATTTTAGATGTGATAGGGAGTTGGATGTAAGAAAGGAACTAGAAATCAATCTAAGGATGGTTTCAGGATGTTTAGGTTGAAAGGGATCTATATTGATAATGGTAATAGATTGGTATTAGGGCCTACGCCCTCAATTCACACACTGGAATGATAAGGGTATCAGGTGCTTAGCCAAAATATACCATTAACCATGTGTTTATACTTGGCCAAAAAACAAATCAGCTTCACTCTTGGTGATGAAATTTAAGTAAATAGGCTTTGGGTAGACAATTGTTAACATGATTTTTAAGATTTTTTGATTTGGTAGTGTGAACATAAAAGAGAAAATAGTGAAACTAAATGGTATGTTGAAAACCACCTAATTATACTATGTGTTCTATTCTAAGCATGAAAGCAACAAGAAATGAAAGTGTGAGTTAATTACTAGCATATAAGTGTTAATTCCAACTTTGAAACATAGTATAATGTCATTTTAGATGATGGTGTATGAAAAAATTACATAATAGAGTCAATAGTGTTGGTTTTTTACTTCAAAATCAAGGGTTTGAAAAAGAACTACATTGATAGTGTCAACCTAGTTTTTTAGATAGAATACAGAATACAGAACTACGTTGATAGAATCAACCTAGTTGACTATATAGAGGTAGTTTTAAAGACTAAAAAATGTGAAAAATAGAACTATAATGAATAACATAAATGATAAAGAAGGATAGAAAATAACCTTGGTGGGTTGGAGGATATAGAGAAAAATGAGATTGTTGTTGAATTACCCTAATTTATACTTTCAAATTTTGCTAACTGTGTCAACTGGGTCAACCTATCTTTGTAGATCCTATTTGTTGAAAACTTGTAAAATGTATTGTGTTGACAGGGTTGACCTAGTGTGTTTATCTAGATGTCTAAAAGTGTATAAGGTTGACTTAGTAGCCTAATTTGGATGTCTAAAAATGTACTAGGTCAATTAGTCGACCTAGTAGCCTATACTTGATAAAGAACTTGCACAAATAAAACAGAGTTATATTGATGCAATTGTGTGTTAAACCTACACACATAAGTTAGAGTTGAATCAACATTGTTGACCCAATATCATAAATATAAATAAATAAAAGGATAAAATAATGAAAACATGAGATAAAATATGCAAAGGTTAGATTCATGTTAGGTTCACCAAAATGTATGCAATCATAAATTCATCATGTCTATAAATAAATCCAAACTCGTAAAAGATAGATCATACCATATGCTTCCGATTGGAAACACATTAGATAATTAGGAACATAACCCATATGGGAGTCTACTAGACCTAATTAGGGGATCTCTTACCATAATACACTATGCTATGGAGGGTTCCAAAGCCTCCATTCAAGCACATTTATGCAATAACCCTAAGGGAGTCCTATGTTTTATATAATAAGTAAAGTAAAATCTAATCTAGTGCTCACCAAAGCTTGTGGCACAAAGTAGGGGTTAGTAAACAAAACAAACATGTATAGAAGAATCTCAATTAAGCTATGTATGAGCAAGACCCTAATACATGGAATGAGAAGATTAATATTATTCAAATCCACTACTTATGCTACTTTTATCTTCTAAAGAGGATAAAAGTTAGAGAATACTTATCTAAATGATGAACTCATCGAGCCTAAATCTCTCCCTTGGCCAAAGGGGCTTCAAAAGAGGTAAGAAATACCAAAGCATCCAAGACTTCTCCATAAGACTATATTCTCCAAGTAGAAACCCTAAGCTAAGTCTCCTCAAGTAGAATGGTGGAAGATCAGATTGTAAAGAAACATAAGTGGATAATAACTCTTGACTTATTATCAAATAATGACCAAATTATCTTGTATATATAGGTAGATTTAACCCTAAGCCCTTATAAAAAATTTAGCCAATAAGGTCAACTTAGTCAACCTAACACAAATTCAGATAATAATTCACTGTCACAGGTTAGGTCAGCCAAGAGTTGACCTAGACCCTAAATTAATTTCACCCAAAACTATATAGGGTTGACCCAGTCGACTTAGTATAGTAAATAAAGGATAAAAAATATACAAGGTTGACCCAGTTGACCTAGTATAGTCAACTATCAAAATGGGTTTAAGGTGAGGAAAATAAAGATGGAAAGTGGAGAAAGACTGGAGGAGTATGCAACATAGGAGTAATAGCTTAAGGAATGGTTTTAGGATCTAGTTGGATTGTTAATAAGTGGTAATAAGGGAAAATAATCCTATAAAGCACTAATGGTCTTCCCATCCCTTTATCGATGCACCCCTTAAGGCATTCACTTAGAGTGATGGGTACCTGCAAGATGTAAAGCATCAATATCTGATAAAATTTGAAAATATTATGTGTATACATAGTCCCCCATATAAACCTTAATACTATGGTAGTTTTTAGAATACTTGAATGTTCCCCCATCTAAAATCAAGACATAAAATTAAGGAGTAGGATAAATAAATAGTTCAAATGAGAAATTAATTTAATATTGATGAATTTATGAGCACTTCTTAAGTCAATCAACATTGTCACCTTATATTTCTTAAGGACCCCCACCACCTTAAGAGTTTCAAGGTTACTAATACTTGAAAGGGTATGACAAGATAAATTATGATGAAAATATTCATAACTCCTTTATTGATTTGATACCCTCCTTAGATACATCATCATCTTCATTGGTGGATTCAATGAAAAACAAATGATTTTTTGCACATTTAATTCCTTTTATCCACTTGTTTTCACAATCAAAACATAACCCTTTAGCACTATAGGCAATATTTTGTGATTATATAACACCTCAGTCTTGTACACTTGACAAACTCAAACCTTGTTTGTTCCTCTTAGTTCTCTACCTTTCTTATTTCTACAAGTATCACATCAACTCTATCCTTATGCCTCTTGGCCTATATCTCTTAGTTTCAATAGTCTTATATTGATGACCTAGGTCTTCTATCTTGCCTAGAATGCTTAAAATTTACTTATCTTCCATATCTACAAGTTATTAACCTATACATACTCTCTAAAGCACTATACATTAACATCCAAGACATACATCAGAATCAACATTACTATCATGTCTTAGTGTAAGTGTCTAGTGCCCTAAAGTCATCCAATTTGCAAATGAAACATATCCTACTAGTCAGCCTAAGTCCTTTAATGTGATTTTTTACTCCAAATGGATTGATATAAATATAAGATCAACCCTCATTCATTCCTCACATATCAATACCCAAAAAAAGACTAAAGAGACCAATTCACTTATCAAATCACTCTATTTAGCATTCACTTGAACAAAGTTTCCCTATTTACATATCAGCTATAGGTATAACACGTCTACATGTCTGAAGTACTAAAAGAGTAGTCTAAGAGGTTGATTTGCCAAGTTATAAGATAGCTCACTATTTTACTTACTTTTCACACATTTTATGATTCACACACAATCCAACACGTAGGGGAGAAATACATCAATATGAGGCCCTCTTTAAAGTATTGGTTATGTAGGTAGCATCCTTTGATAGAGGGATCATTGGGGTCAAATTGACACCATGAGCCCACTAACCCATTTTTTCCCAAGGTCACATTAAAGATGGAAAGCTAGGGTTTTTTATTTAAAAAATAATGATAGTCTATGACCCAAATTTGAATGCATTAGAGCAAATTTGAGTCAAAACTTAGAAGCATCCAGTTGTTCACATCCTATTTTAATAGATATTTATGCATGGCACTAGCATTAGACCTAAGTAGTAACATTGATGCAATCATCCCAAGATGATGTTATTATCTTGAGAGCCAGAGGCATTATAAATAAAATATGATGACTATTAAAAGATTTCATTCCTACTTGCTTTATACTTGTTTTAGATACATAACTACATTAACATTAGAACAAGTTAAGTAATTCACTCCTTTTTCATTTATATATTTAACATAGTTTTAATTTTCATATTCATATCATCTCATCAAAATAAATACAATGTATGCTTATATATGAGTTTAGCATTTAATTGGCTTACTATAGATCTGATTATCACCCTTGTGCCATTTTATTTATATATACACCTTTAATAATACATAACACCAATCTAGATCCTTTATAGGGTTAAACATGCATGCTTATCTTGAATTTGTTGAGGGGTCAATGTGGTAGGTTGAGGAAATGATGGTGTTGTGAAATTACATTTACAAACATGAGCAAAAGCCCTTCATTTGACCAAATATTTTTACTCTACGTAGCATGCGAATTTTATGGCTTTAGAAATGTAAGTTGGATTAAAGATGTAAACATCAAGTTATATGCTTTCATTGATCCCCCCACCCAAGAATAGGTTTGTCATGTTATCCTCACCGATGTCATCCATGCATAATGATAAATTTTGTAATTATTGAATATATTCCTTAATAGTACCTATTGTCACAACTCTTATAACTGATTGAATTATTTTTATGATATGTTATGATAGTGTATGTACAACTCCTTAGTAAACACTGAACATGTAACAAGAATGCCCTTCTAATTCATTTGATCACATAACCACCTATACTAAATAAACTACTCAAGTTCTAGATACATAGATGCCATGATCACCTTTTGCACACATGGATGTAGATCAAATAAATTATCTATTTGATTAGACCAAGTGAGTGTATCCTTACTATTAAACTTGTGCACTTCCACTTTTGCCAACATGGGATTCAAACCAAAATTAGAATTATGATTTTTTGGATTGGGAGACCATAGAAAAGGATTATTTTAGATAATATATTCCATAATATTTATTGAATTCCCACTCAAATTTTCCAATTGATTCTTCATAAAATATATGTCCCCTTTCACTGCATCAATATCATATTTTGTCTCCATATTTTATATATCTAACTGAAGTTGGTGAACCACCACAAAAACTGAAGTATTTAAATTTTTGAACTCTATGTCATCTTTATGAGGAGTATTTAGAGTGTCTTTCCCTTTCAAAAAACTATGAGTGTTAGGATCAACCATGCACAAACCCTAGGATGGAGACTTCTGGACCCAAAAAAATTGTACCAAAAGATTATAATTTTGTGATCATATCACTGAGATGAATCCAATGACCACTAATTTTCAAAATGGTGAGAAATAAATTTCTTGATTTTTTTTCAAAAAAAATACTTTGAACAATACTTTAGTTACAAAAAAATAAATTATTCATAGATCGTAAGTTATATTTTTTTAATTTTTCAACTTTCAAGATAACTAAAACACCATATCCAAACAAAACACCATGAAAACTTACTAAAATTTATGCTCTAATACCACTTGTAATGAAATTATTTATATTTTATAAATAATGTATCATAGAATTAAGATCATAATAATCATATCCACAACAATATTTGATGAAAGAGCAGAATGCTTGATAAATATGACTATGCCACTTCGAGGGGGAACCCTTCATAACAATACAATAAGATCAAAATTCATAATATGATGATCAAATCCTAATCACTACCTCCTATATATACTCTAATTATCCAAGGTTATTTCATAGGCTGACCTTACCAAGAATGTAGATAAATGCAATAAGATACGTAAAAAATGTGTGTATGCCATAAGTTGGATGCACATATCCATAGACACACTAAAGGTTAAAATCATAGTAGAGGGATTGTAAGGAAGGTAATCTAAGAGAAGTGAGAAATAAATAAAACATAATAAAGATCCACTTTATCAATTAATCCATCATTCTTAAAATAGGGTATAAACTAGATGTAGATTATAGGCTCTCAATGTGGAGATGATAAAAATAAAACCACCATTTGAAACATTTTGTGAAAATGCAATCTCACCATATTCATCAAAATGATAAAAGGCTATGATCCTCATATTTTAGTCTAATTTTCCAAAGATTAGAAATCTCAAAGTGTGGATATGGTGGGAGTGTCTATTTTGGTGTTTGAAGAGAGTATAGCCTAGGTGACTGGGATGAATATGGAGGGTCTCAATTTTTTTAAGTTTAAGAGAGACAAGAAAGAAGATGTTGAAAAGTTATTGAAAGGAAAAGATAAGATAATCAAATTTCAATGTTTCTTAAGGGATTTAATCCAAAATATAGAGAATGAGGTCTTACAACATATTCTAAGGTATGTGACTTTAGAGGGATGTTTCAATGTGGACTTATCATACAACTTTGCTTCCCTAAATCACTTTTGTCATAAGCATTTAATTAAAATTCCTTTCTTCCTTATGCTATCTTTTGAAAACTCAGTGATATAGGTCCAAGTAGGGAAATATGTTATTTTTATTCATCAAGCATTAATTTATCTTCTATACCACCATGCCAAAGCTTTAGCTCTTGAGCCTTCTCTTCAAATAAGGATTATTGATACTAGGAAGGGTGAAAGATCTTTTAAGAAGGAAACCTCAGAGGAAAATATTAGGGTTAAAAACCCCAAAAAGTCTAAGTCAATTACTATCAAGATCTCAACCTTGGAGACTAGATAATTTAAAGAAGTTGAGCAATACCCTATGGCAATGCATTCTAATAATAAAAAATATGTTACTCCCTCAAAATCCCCATACTCTATTTCATTAAGAAACAATTTTAGTAGTGAAGGTAAAAGTGAGCACATGCAAGATAAAAATCCTAAGGAGAAGGACTCAGGATCAGAAGATAAAGAAGGATTTTAGGATAAGGAATATAATATCTAAAAGGTGGGGAAAGAGATTTGGAGGTAGCAGAGGATGATTTTCAATACAAATATCAATTCCCTAGGGAATGATGTCAACCTTCAAAAAAGCATAATAAAATGGATTATGAAAGATAATGATAATTTTAAGGAAAATATAAAACAAATTTATAATCAAATTAGTGGAGGAATCTGTATACACATAATATTTTCAAACTTTATGAATTATTGATACTTTTTTATCTTGTAGGAGCCCATCAAGTCTCAATCTCTTTGATTACATGACTTAAGTGGTGAACCAAGAAATGGGTGGGAAGACCATTGGTGCTTCATAGGATTGATTTCCCTTACTACCACTTGATATCTACACACTCATATCCTAAAAATATTTCCCCTAAGATTTTATTCCTATTTTTCACCTTCCTCTAGTCATTTTCTACCTTCATTATCCCTTCCCTAACCTAAAATCATTTTTGATAGTTTACATTAAAATATCAGCCCCAACAACCTTGTACTCTAATTGATAAAACTTATTTATGATCTAGGTTGGCCCCTAGCTGACCTAAACCGAGACCTAATTTTTTTTTCAATAACAATACAAGGTTGATTGGGTAACCTTGTCAACCTATACTTTTAGAAAGGACTAGGGTTAGATCCACCCATATAAACACATCTAAACATCATTTCTAAGATAAGAGAAGAAGAAGAGATATACATTGTGCATATATTTATCCACCATTTTACTAGAAGAGCATAGCTTAGGGTTTCATACTTTCTTTGGATATATGGATCCTATCTTGTGGCTAAGTCTTTTGGATCATTGATAGGTTGTGTATCCTAGAGATAGTTTATCCTTGTCATCCTTACATACCACAAAAACCTCTTGTGAATCACCTTGGCCAAGGGAGAGATTAAGACTTGGTGGGTTCATCTTCAAAGGTAACTATTCCTAAATTTGTTCCTCTTTTATAAGAGTAGACATATATGTATTTTTACTTCTCTCCCATGAATTAGGATTATATATACATTTATGTGAGTATATGTCTTCTATGTATGTTACTTTTTATTTTTATTACCCCAACTTTATGCCACAAGCTTTGGTGAGCACTAGATTAGATTTTTCTTTACTTCTTATTAGTTTAGTGAATATGAAAACATAGGACCTAGTTAGGGTTATTGCATAGTTTTGCTTGACTGGAGGCTTTCAAACCCTCCCTAGTGAATTTATTATGGTAAGAGATCCCTTGGATAGGTATAGAATATCCATATTGGTCATGACTCTGAATATCTAATGTATCTAAAATTATAATTGTAAGTAGGATTTATCTTCTCTAAGCTAGGATTGATTCATATATCTGTTGCATTTTCCATTGCATACATTTTAGTGAACTCAACATGAATCTAACCCTTATAGGTTTCCCTTCACACTATCATTTTTTATATTTTTTCATATTTATAGTACTATATCAAACCAATCAGTATATTTATAACTTTTTGTGCATAGGTTTAACACATAATTTCTCTAAAAGGAATCTATTTTATCTGTGTAGGTCTTCATCAGCTATATGTTACTAGATCAAAAAGGTCAACACATAACTATTTTTCAAGTCTAGATTAGCATTACTCATTTTCAATTCTAGATTAGCATACACTATTGAAAAAGTCAACTTTGATTGCTAATTATTTCTACAAACATACAGGTCAACAAACACTATCGAATAGGTCAACCCTATTCTTTATTCTTCTTCAGCATATAGGGTTTTGGAAAACTTAGTTGAACCAGTCAACCCAGTTTATAGAATTTAAAGCATTTCAACATTAAATTTGAAATCTTAACCATCTTCAACCCCACCAAGGTTCCTCTCTTTCCTCTCTCTATTATTTTAATACTTTATTTAATTTTTTTTCATAAGTTATTAATCTTCAAAAAATGCAACCCTATAGCTAACTAGGTCGACCTAGTTGACTTAGTTCTATAGTCTATCTTCTACCTAAGAGACATAATCAACTTGTTTGACTCTGTTCTTAAAGACCTTACTTCTATAAAATAGTAGTGACCTAGTTGACTTTATTTTGTATTATTTTCATACAATGTCTCCTAAACCAACTCTATACTATTCTCAATCAAAGAATTAACAACTATTTGTTATTAATTAATTCACATTTCTTTTTCATCTATTTACATGCTTAGAGTAACTTACATAGTCTAAATAGGTGGTTTTTCAAATTTACTATTTTAGTTACATAATTTTACTCTTTTGGGAACACTACCAAATCACATAACATTCAAAACACATTTAAACACTTGTCTTCCCAAGGCCTAACTACTTGGATTTCAATACCAAGGGGGAAATTGACTTGGTTTCTTGGCCAAGTATAAATACATGGTTAATGGTATCTATTGGAAAAACACCTGATACCCTTATCATTGTGGAATTATGAAGTGATGGGGTAGGTCCTAATACCAATCTAGTACCATTGCCAACACATATCCCTTTCAACCCAAACATCCTGAAACCATCCATAGATTGCCTTTGTAGTTTCCTATTTCATCCAACTCTCCTATCACATTTAAACCAACACTTTTTAATAATCTAATAACACTTAAGATGACCATTTAGTTAAAATTTCCTTTTTAGTTGATTACTTACTCTTTGATCATTACATGTTGTATTTCCAAAACTTTCATTAGCCATCATTAGTGCAATGTTTTGTGTTTTGTGCCCTAATTGGATCACTCACATTGATCCAATTGTTTGTGTGTTTTCTTTCATTCTTGCTTTACTTATCTAGAAAAAAATCCCTATTTTAGAACACTATCATTATGGTCGATACAGACTCTTATAAATTGTATTTTTCCTCTTACTAATAGTACATAGTTAACCTATATGAGTGTGCCTTCTTATTTATCTATTTTCAATTATTTGTTTAGTAGTACACAGTTGACCTGCATGACTATGTATCCTTATCAGCCTATTTTATCCCCCTATTTGTAATACAGATTTGACCTACATGACTTTGTATTCTTCTCTACTTGTTATGTTATATCACACATTTGACCTACATGACTCTATATCTTTTTTTCTCACTTTGTCTTTACATCATCTTTATACTTATTAACATTCCTCTCTCATCATGCACTACCTATTTGAGGATAACATAGAGTTAAACTCAATAGATATGATGAGTTTTAACAACCCCAATAGGTTTTCCCTTAAATAGGTTATGGCTCCTACTCTAGACAAAAGTAATGTGCATGTGGCCACTCACACTAAAATTTATGGACTCTTTCTCATGAATCTTCAATTTCTAACCATACATTATCCTTAAAAGATTAGCTTGAATTAGAGTATACTCTAGAAATGTTTTTCTTCATTAATGAATTTCCTTAACATTAAGGAAAATAACCTTCTACTATTTATCACCTTATGATAAGTGGTCAAATAAAATAACCCCTTTCACCTTTCCTGACATTCTCACATGGATTTGGGGGCAATATCTTCTTTGCCTCTCAACCTCTTCCTTATCTTTTGACCCCTTATCATATTATGACCTCTTATTCTTTGATTTCCTCAACCTTCATGCCAAGCATTTCTACGAACATGGAATGTTACACATCTAGTGGGTTATTTCCATGACCCACTCTTCTCAATTCCACCACAAGTGCATCATTAGCTACCTACGGTAATACTGCCACTAGTGCTTCTTCTTCTAATCCTTCTACTAGTGCATCTTTCACAACATAAGAAAATCATGCTACTATTGCCTCATTTGCTAACAATTTCTCTCAAGAATAGCACATATTCCACTACTCATAGTGGTACCCAAGCCACTAATACCAACACTAATGCTTCACATGATGTGAATAACACCCCTCAAACCCATCAACTTTTGTTGCAAACTCTTAACCAAATGAACACATTCCAAGCTAATAATTCCAACCAAATAATAAAAATGTAAAATCATATTACTCATCTCCAAAATCAACCTCAATAGGTTCCATGGGAAGTACACAACCAAAATTCTCCCCATCACCCCCTTAGGTATTCCCATGGAAATATTATCCCTCAAATTTATATTATTAGCAAAACAATCAAATGCCTTCAAAATGAACATCTTACACCTCAAATTTCTAACATTTATATAGGAAGCATCACCCCTACCATTAGCTATAATGAGGAAACTAACCCTACCCTACACTTTAAAACATTTGAAAATATATACAAAGATTGGGTCAAGTTAAACACTTTTGCCACCACCACGGTCTTAGCAAAAATCCTCTCTAGATATGCTCTAGATTTATATAACCAATGTAAATCTCATTCCCTAACTAGTTTGGAAGATCTATTTAATTATTTAGTACAAGAGTTTCAAACTACTGACCTCCTTGAAATTACCTTGGCTCATTTTATTGCTCACAAGCAACTTGAGATGAAAATCACACAATCTTTCATCAAAAAATGGAAGACCTTGTCTAACAAATGTGAACACAACATGGAAAATAATAACCTCTTTCATATATTCACCAATGCTCTCTATCCTAAGTTGCAATATCAAGTCCAAACTCTTTCTCCATGAAATTTGAAAGAGGCCATCGACCAAGCCAAGCACCAAGATTTACTCATGCATCAATTTGAGTTATCCCAACCTCATATGCTCATAAAAAAATAAAAAAAAAATCATTATACTAATTATGGTGTCATCGATTATTATGATACCATTTATAATATTTAATTTATTACTCCTGACTATGATCTGAAACAAGCTTCCCCTCTAAACCACATCCCTAATCCTCACTTTTCTTCAATAAGTAACATTTATGTTCATAAGCCTTTATCCTTAGCATAACTAAAAAACATTTTCCAAGGCCTCTTCTATGAGAACTTGATCCCACTCATCCTATGAAATCATGGTATGATCCAAACAAATTTTGTATTGCATAACTTAGCTATGGATTTCATCTTTGATCCTACTTTTAACCATGACTCTCTATTTTTAAATTTAAACAAGCCTATGACATTACCTTCAAATCTCATGAAACAAAAATTAAAAATCAAGCTTTGAACAAGCTAAAGCTCATCTAGCCATCTACAAAGATCCTCTTCCAAACCATCAAGATACTAATGATAAGTCTACCCTTCGACCAATAATGTTGATAGTCTTATATACCTAACTCCTGAAGAGAATATGGTCAACATGAATAATATACGAAGGGTATTTTCCTTCATTGATTCTTATCCCAACCACACTCACCAATAATCTCACACTTTTGATGTTATCCAAGATTCTTCCCCTACCCACCTAACAGAGTTGGGGTAAGAAGACCTTATCTCTTTTGATGAACCAATTCCAACACCTCTATTGGATAACACCTCTCATACCATTTCTAAAATTTCCCCAACCTCTTTACCCATCACCAATGATACTCAACCTTATAATACCACTTCCTCAAATCTATAAAAAGATAAACCTAAATCAACTATCTCATCTTTCCATGATAATCAACCAACTTGTTCCCCAATTAAACTTCTCACATCATATCAACACAAATTTACATGAACTTTTACTCCTCTTTTCAAGGAACCCCTCTAACACTATGCACCTCTATTCAATAGTCCCCTAATGGGTTATGATGAATGAGGTCCTATCATGAAACTTATTAATCTCTCATCTCAAATTCCATTTCTCAAACTCATACAGACCTCTCTATATCATCATAATTTCATTCTAAAGATTTTATTCAAAATGAACATCCCTCATCCTCACCTAGCAAGATGTGAAGCTACTTTATCTAAATCAAAAGATAACATTTTACAATAGTGCAAATAAATGTCTATACACATTAATTAAACAATGGACACTTCTCTCTTTCTCAAATTCCCCATTGATTCTATGACTTTAGATGAGATTTGCTACATGTAAATGATATTCCCCTCTTTATAAGTGTTCAAATCATTGACATCCAAGTCAAGTGTGCCTTGATTTATGAGGGTTCAAGTACTTGTGTTTCCTCTCTCAACTTTATTAAAACCGTTGGATACTCTGAATGTAACCTTAAGTCCACATGAAACACATGTCAAATCTATGACTAAATTCCAATTCCTCCCTTAGGTTATGTGTGGCTCCCTATCACCATCCCACCTATCATTGAACAAGTGAAGGTTATGATCTTCAATTTTCCTCTCTTATAACATCTTGCTTGGTAGGCCATTAACTCATCGCATGAGGATTTTTGCCTCTTTTTCCTGCTAATGTGTGAAGTTCCCTCATAATGGTACAATATATAAGATTCACAGTGACACTAACCCTTAGAATTTTTAATAATTACAAGACCATGGTGTATTCAAAATTCCAACCCTTAAACCCCTATTGAGTGTTCTATTTTTAGAATCTCAATGGTTTAATTTCCCTATCAACTCTATGTGAGGTTACCATGACCATCCTAAACTCATAGGGAATATACCACCTAACCTCTTAGATTATGATTATGATGAGCTTGATGATATCAACCTCAAGATAAAAAATTATAATCTCTCTCTTCATCTCATTTCCTAGCTTCTACCTTCTCTGAAGCCACATTCCTATCAACCATCTAATGATGATATATCTTTAGTCTTAACTAAGACTCGACACTCTATTCATAAAAATAAATTTAATGAGAATGTCATCCCTAATTATTTAATTGATATTCATACACCCAACTATGATGATGGTTATACCTTAGTTAACCCATTTTTAGGAGGTCTTGTTCAAGATCGAGATGTAAAGATCATTCATTATCATTCTTCTTTATTTCATTCTCTCCATTTTTATTATTGCATTCTATATTATATAGTTCTTAATTTTAGAATTATTTCTCTTGTTTATAAGTTAAAAATTGTGTGCACACTTCAAAATTCCAAATAACCTCTTAGGGTCATGTTTATGGATCATGTTATGACTGGTCCTTATCGCTTTACTAGATACCAAGACCCCTATAGCTAGTTTTCCCCTAACATTATTGCTACTATACTTAAACCCTATGTGCATCCTACCCCTCCCTCAATTGAGCTTAGTTCAGATCCTATTCCTACTCTCCCTCTAGATGAGTCTCTTCCTACTTTTGATCTTGTTTATCCTTGAATCAATCCTCATCTAGTCTCTCTAGCAATCCCACCTCCCCTTGTTGATGGTTTGTTCCATTTATCATAGGTTACTCCTTTGCCCACATAATGGGACAAACAATTATACTATGATATTTATAGGGTTGTTGATCATTGTACTATAGATCTTAAATTATACTATCCTTCTCTAGCTTCTAATTTCACTCCCTCTGTTACTATACCCATAAAGTCTACTAACAAGTGTATATGTTGCTTTCATGGCACAAATAATCATTCCTCCACTCATTGTCTAAAGCTTAGAAAATATATAAAAACCTTTCATCCTACTCTTCCTTAGCCTATAGACATGGATATACCTCCCCCAAAATTATTGCCTAAGAAAATTCCAAAATATGGAGAGGTATATTAAATGTGGCACCAATGCAGTACCTATCACACTGATCATTGCCATATCCTTTATTAACATCTCTAGGTTTACCTTATGACCATTATTGCACCTATTATCCCTCCTCCCATAGTCCACCCTCATAATAATTCTCCCCTTTCTTCTCCTATAGTTCCTCCACTTATGGCACCTTCTCCACATGTAGTTTCTCCACCTATGGTTACTCCACCTGTGGATCTTCTTTCACCTATGGTCCTTTCTCCACTGATGACTCCTTGATGTCACACATATTCCACTCTTATTCCTTCTCCTAATTATCCCATGCATGATGGCCCTCATTATCATTATCCTTTAGTCTTTCTTACATTTTTTATTGAAGAGATTCGATGAGAGGTATTTCCGCAACTTTCTCTAAAGATCGATGAGACCCTCATTGTAGTTAGAGTCTAGCTTCATAGAGATTTATTAGATGTTATGGATAGTGTTTGTGGACATATCTACTAGTATTTATGAACACCTCATGGTGTTCCTTCACTTATTTATTCATGTTGGATTGGAAGGTGTGTTCCAATTTTACATTTATCTACCTTATAGCATTTCACATTGTGTCAAATTCCTATCTATCTTACCTGACTATTTATATTTCACACTACATGTTGTCTATGGTGTCATTTTCTTTCCTTATGATCTATAGATTATTTTCATGAATACATGATTTTATCTCTTTATGAGTTCATTTATTTCTATGGATATCTTACTCTTTTCTCATGATTATTTGCTACCTTATCTCTATAACACATATAATCACTATTATGACTTGGTTATACAAACCTTTCTCCCCTTAGTCCTCCTTCTTTACCATGTGATCAATTATAAAAAAATTCATCTCTTTATAATCTAATTTTAATAGTCCATCTTGGATCTCCTTTTATTCCCCTTATTTCCTTTTGCAAACTAAGCATACACATGGTTGAAACTTGAGATAACATGTTGGTTCATAGGTAAGCTTAAGTGTTTTAGTCAGTCATGTCAATTGATACTTAGCTTCTTTTAAGCCAATATCTAAATCTCATTTGTGTGTATCACTCTCATGATTGGTCATTCGAAGTCCATATGGAGGAACAATATTAAAATCCATAAAAATTTAAAATCCAAATCATTTTAACAAAAGGTAATGGTACAAAAAGGCAAAATTAAAAATTCCAAAAATCAAATCACACTAAAAGACATTATTCAAACCACATCTCCTTTTTATAATAGAAGATTAAACTCCATATTTGGTCTCATGATGGATCTGAGGTCCATTGGAGTGTAGTAGGATAGTATATTGGGAAAGGAGAATAAAAAAATCTTTTATTACTACCTACTTTCTCACATAAGTACCCAATCTTAGTAGTAGACTGATGGCTCTATAAGAGGTCCTAAGGAATGAGGAACACATTGTGGGAAGGTAAGTCCATTTTAATTTCCTTATTTAAACCACCAACATGAGTTGATCTTAGTATCTAACTTATTTGTGTATACAACTTTATGCTTACTATGAACAAGTCTCCTTTATATATTGATGGTCACTAGTCACTTAGTGTATTTCTATGTCATTAGTGTGCCTCATGTTTCCTTTGTGAGTTGTAATTTAATATCATGGATAGGACCTGACTTTCCTCACAAAATTTTCTAATACCCAAGTCATAATGAAGTTACATGTGTCATATTTGAGATAAGTCGTGATTGATCATGAGTTACACATCATGTACATGCTTCCCATCTTAATATAATATGTTTTATGCCTACTCTATTGATTTTTCACTTTTATCTTCTTATTTTTTGATTTAATGTAAGAATATAACCATTTTTCTTAAATATTTCATACTTCACAGCTTGAATTAGTGTGATCAATTTAAGTTCATTTTTCTAATTTTGTTTCTGTTTTATACTTTCCAATGTGATTTAGTATGATTTCTTAACCTAATTATTATTTTTTATCATTTGATTAGTTTAAAAACATTTTTTCACCTTTTTTACCATCTTTGGTTTATTATATTTAGTCATCTTTTGTTATTACACATTTCCCATTGTGATATGGTATGTAGTACATTTATTTTCTATTAATTATATTTTTCCAAGTCATTTTTTCCTTTTTATTTTTAACCATGCATGTGTTTCACATAATGCTATAAAATAAAACACTCCAGATATATTTTTCATAGAAATACAACAAAATAAAAAAACATGTGCTAGAAATAAATATATCCATGCATCCACATCCACAACCAAATACAACTCATAAGATCAAATCTAACTATAAAAATCAAAATCTATATATATATATCATGTGTTTTATATAATACAATAGTACAAAATAGAAGATACATATCTCTATCTCTACATGTAGGCTCCACCATGCCTATCATGTGGCCTATACACATTTCTCATAGATGCCTAGGACTATTCCCTCTGTATGGTACACTATAATGAGGTGGTTTGAGATCTTAATATTATTACCTATCCTTGTATGTTGTCTACTTGGACATGTACCTATTTAAGATGGACTATGGTAGCCATGTGTGTTACTCTCTCTTGAGCAAAGACCTACTAGGCCTATGCCTCTCCCACTCCCACCCTTATCAATGGATACAATACATCCATGCATGTTTGTAACTTCCTCATAGCTTCCCAAACTAGTCTAAACTAGCCTGCTTAATCTAGGGCAGACGGTTCCATAGGAACATCTAGTGTGGTGGGGTTATATGGTGCCATCACCTCTTCTAAAATGTCATGGTGTGAAACCATGTCTAGGTATATCCATTTGACCTCTTATGTCATAGGATTTACAAAATCAAAACTATATAGATATTAGATCACATAGATATCTCAAAATCTATTTATCTACTATAATTACATGCAACTAGTACTCTATATCAAAGCTTAAAGTTAAAACATTTATCACTAGTCTTAGTGTCACCAACCACCATCTCCCCATCTTCTCACCCACCAATCATGGTCTCTCCATATTCTTGTCCCCCAATCACCCCTTCTGGAAATCACATCCCCACCAATGCAAATCCAAGATTCAACACTCAAGTGTACCATGAGCCTCTCCTAAGAGGTGCTTTTATTGACCATCTCTATCTTGGATTAGCTTTAAGGTCATTATGTGTAGATACCCTTGCCTAAGCCCACTCTCACTAAATGTGCCTTTGTATATGATATAGCCATAGTGTTTGATGTTTCTATTACTATAGTACTTGATGTGGTATATACTACACCCCTGCATCCACATCCATGTCCTCTCCTCCTCTATCCACCTATTATCATGCTTGACTAATCCATGATATCACACACTATGGCCTAAACACTAGTATTTCAATTAGTTCTCCTCATCCTCCTCTCCCCTTCAATTCTCTATCATGTCATGCCTAAAAATTAGGCACTACTAAAGGAGCCACTGGGTGTGAGAGTTTAAACTTCCCAAGCAAGTGTGCCACTAGCTATGTCATTACCCACTAGGTATAGTGACCCATGATCTATACCCAAACCAACCCTATCACCATTATTACCCAACTAAGAAAAATAATAGAAATGTGTGTGTATGTCTACCACACAATCTCCCCTTGTGTGATATTTTATAAATCTAGCACATGGGGTATGGCCTATTCTACCTAGTATTTTTTCCATCTAGTCACCTAAGGTAACCTATCATCAACCACATGTGGAAACCTAGTTAGTTAATACATAGGGAACCTCTCATATATACAAGCACTTAGAAGAACCACTGGTCCCATGGTTTTCTACCCTTTGGACAACATTCCATACATATCATGCATGAGTTGTACCTAGATAATAGACCCAACATCATATAGCACCCCCTAATCCAAAATAGACTGACAGAAGGCTATCTCATATAGTTTTACCTTGTTGTCTAACTTGTGACATAGCACTCATGTTATCACAAGTTTGATCATATCCATCTAGATGTCTAAAATCTACATAATGTACACATCAAAAATACTGACCTATAAACCTAGGTATATCCTATCTGAGCATGTTGCCCACTTAGCTAGTGCTCATCTCTCCTTAAGATCATCTGGTGTCCTTGTGATCACTAGTGTCCTTCTTATTGGTAGTCTAAGAAATACATGGACATCCTCCAATATGATACCCACCTCTATGGTATCCCCATCCACCACCTATCAAAAAGTGTTGGTTAACCATTCCCATGATCCAAAGAACATGAAAAAGAGATCAACACTTAGTGGGATGCACCTCATCTCCATAATACCTCCCAGACCCAATGAAATTAATTGTGCTCTATCCATGTCTATCAACTATTCTAGTAGATTTGGTAACCATGACACATTGATCAATCACCAATACCTTTTCCATCTCTAAAAAATATCAAACAACAATAGCTGCATCATATCTCCATGTTATTCATAATTCAAATACATTCTTCAAATTTCACAAAACTTAGTTGGTTTGATTTAGTTTTTTCATTTTCTATAAAATTGGCCTATTCAATAATAAATCATCCCTATGCTTCATTTGGGATACTAAATCAACCATATCAAATTCCTACTAAATTGGCATATCTAATACTAGATCATCCACCTTTTTGCCTTGTAGTACTATATCACCCCTATTCTACTGCATTGGCTATTTCAAAATAACTAAGTCAACCCACTTCTATGCATTCATCCCCCCTCTTAACAAACTAAATCAACCCACTACTACATTGTTGGCCTTTTTTTCCTCTTTTACCTTATAGACTAAGTTAACCAAGCCAACTTTGGTTATCCATAGTGGTGACTTTTTAAACATTTACCATAAATAGCTTGGGTGTTTATTGGTATGACTCCTTTCTACCTAATACCCCATTTTACCCCTAGTGTACCTAAAAATTTTCTAGGTTTCATTTCGGTGTCTATATTTTACCTACCAATCAATTTTTTATAATTAATTCCATTTCAAATAAAAATATTCAAAAAATTTGAAATTTCTAGTTTCTTACCTATGTTACACTCATTATTGTCACTATGCATCTTCCCATCTTAGTTGTCATCTCCTTACCATGATGGATCTCTGGTCTCTAACTAGGTATCTCAGAGCTCTATTTTCTCAAAATAGTTAAAATGACAAATGAATACTTTTTCACCCTATTTATATTTACTATTTAAAATTATTTACCTTTCAAATATTTATCGTCAGATTTATTATCTTGATCATATCTTTGTCTCTACTACCTCTTTCTCCAAATTGTAAAATGTTATATAATCATGATTTCATAGAGAATCTTTTCTCCTATTCTATGTCTATGTTGAATTTTTTTTATTTTTCCCTCTTTTTCACTAACTTCTACAGGTTTGCCTAATGTTCCCTACATTAGACACCTTCACATTTTCTTACATCTCTTTATTTATTTACATCACTAAGGTAAGTAAAGGTATGTGGTTTTCAATTATGTCCTTTCATTTATCTTATTTATTCCTTAATACACTTTATTTAGCTTTAATGTTGTGTGTTTCTATGTTCTTTTCCTGAAGCACCATCTCATGTTGCACCTATGTGACACATGATGAGCTATGAGTGGTGCATATGTATACACATAATATTTTCAAATTTTATCAATTATTGATGCTTTCTATCTTATAAGAACCCATCAAGTCTCAATCTCTCTGAGTGCACACCTTAAAGGGTACACCAAGAAAGGGGTGGGTAGACTATTTATATTTCATAGGATTGTTGTCCCTTACTACCACTTTTTATCAACATGTCCATCTCTTAAAAAACTTTCCCCTAATCTTTTCCTCCAATTTTTCACCCTCCTCCAATCATTTTTTGCCTTCATTAGCCCTTCCCTAGCCTAAAATACTTTTTTATGACTTACATTACATTGTTAACCCCATCAACCTTGTAATCTAATTGATAAAGCTTACTTAGGGTATAGGTCAACCCCTAGCTGACCTAGACCAAGACCTAATTTATTTTTATCAATAATGATACAAGGTCGATTGGGTCGACCTTATCAGCTTTAAATTTTGGAAATGACTAGGGTCAGATCTGCTTATATAAACACATCCATTTTCTCATTTTTAAGAGAATATATATATATATATATATATATATATATATATATATATATATATATATATATTATGCATATTCTTATCCACCATTCTACTTAATGTTTCATACTTTCTTTGGAGATACAAATCTTATCTTATGGAGAAGCCTTTTGGATGCATTAATGGGTTATATAGCCTAGAATTGTTTTATCCTTGTCATTATTACATACCAAAACAACCTATTTCTAAGCACCTTGGCCAAGGGAGAGATTGAGGCTCAATGGGTTCATCTTTAAAGGTAAGTATTCCTAACTTTGTTCCTCTTTTGTAAGAGTATATAGATATGCATTTGTACTTCTCTCCCATGCATTAGGATTTCATATACATTTACATGAGTATATGTATTCTATGCATGTTTATTACCCCCACTTTGTGCCACAAGCTTTGGTGAATATTAGATTAGATTTTACTTTACTTTTTATTATTTTAGTGAATATGAAAACATAGGACCTAGTTAAGGTTCTTGCATAGTTTTGCTTGACTGGAGGCTTAAGAACCCTACCTAGTGAATTCATTATGGTAAGAGATCCCTTGGCTAGGTCTAATGGATCCATCTTGGTCATGACCCCAAATATTTAATGTATCCACAATCAAAAGTGTAAGTAGGATTTATCTTCTTTGAGCTGGGATTGATTTATAGATCTGTTGCATTTCCCATTGCATACAAAATCCTTCTAAATAGCAATACTTATAATAACAAAGGGAAAATATCTTTATTTTTAAATAAGTTAGCCCTATTATAGGAAGAGGTAAAATAGGTATAATAAGAGAAGCTAATGATCAAGGAAGACATCCAACATATTATCCAAATAAGTAAATTGACTAATAAGAATTATGTTTTAAATATGAATCTGATTAAACAAGTTGTTAAATATAGGAAAGAGGAATATAGTGGGGATGGAATGAGTAAGATAAAGAAAGGATAGAACAAATGAAAGATATCTAAGGTGGAGATGTTGGGCCTAGATGATATGAAAAAATTCATCAATAACATGGTTGAAGAATGGGAGGTGGTCCAAATGAGGTTGAGAGACCATTTCTCACACTAATTGTTTCTTTTAGCTCTAAATTATTTTTTTGTTGATTTGTTATCAATATATAATTTTTGTAAATTTTTAATGTTGTAGTGGTTGGTTAGCCCTTTTTTTTTGGTTGGGCTTGTTTAAGTATTTCTTTTCCCTATTCAATGTACAAGGGAAGGGATCTTTTCAATAACCTCATTTTACCGTTAAATAGTAAGAAAAATATATCTTGTGAAAGCCTTCAAATACATAATACAAATACATGATTGGGTTGTAATTGGGTTTATCCCACATTTTTAATTTAATTTTGAGACAAAGATGAAGTTGATAAGGCATTACACCCACCAAAACCTTTAAATATGGGGAAAGAGGGTAGAGGGTGAGAAGCATACATTTGTTAATAAAATTCATCATTCATCCTTCCTATTAACAAATTTGCCCTTGTCTTGTGATTATTATAAAAAATACATGAGGATATATATGCCTTTAGGTTAATAACTAATCATGGAGGTCATCACACATGGGAAAAAGTCCTAAAAATGACTATATATATATATATATATATATATATATATATATTTGACATTCTAAAATTAATGATCATAAACATGTCTTTAAGAATAAAAATACATACATGGGACTATGATACACGTGTATGCTTGGTAGAAATGCATGGATAATAATTTTAAAGGTAAAACATGCACACTCTTTGGTTTTCACTCCTCAATCTCCTTAAATCATAAGATTCAAATGAGTAAATTATGGCTCTAGTTTTGTTTTTTAAGTTTTATGATGTCAATAAGGATGCATGCATTTTTTAATACTTAGGGTGTGTACTTTATTTAGTATAAAGGGTGTACACTATTTATATTACACAAGGTGTGCATGTTACGTAATACAAATGGCATATGCCCTTTAGAATCTACAAAAGGTGCATGCTCTTTAGGCTTGGTAAGCAAGCCATTCAATTTTTTTGGATTATTCATGGTTTAAAATTTATGTGATCCCTTTTTTAAAGGGCATTTACCCTTTATAATCTATAAAAAAAATTCAAGAGTGTCACCCCCCCCATCTTTATGTATCCACCCATAAACTAGTTATGTAACATATGACAATAGAGTGTTAAGGTATCAATGTGTCCTAAATTATTAGAGGAACATGTTTAAGTGTGCATATAAGTATATGAAAATTCCCAAAAAAAGCATGGTGTTTTGGAATATGGCCTAAAAATAGAGCAGAGTTACATGGAATGTATCATTGAATATAATTTCTCATAAATTATGAATAAATAAAGGAAAAAAGTTTTATGTGCTCGTAGCATGTGTTTTCAACTATTATCTTCATATTATAATAATGTTTTGATTTTATAGTAATTCATTCAACCCACCTCACCATCAATTTATGAATCAATAAAATGGTGGAGCATATAAATGGTATAACAAATATGCACAAGCCAAAGTAGAAGAGAATGAAAGATGATGAAAAATTAGTTTAGTGCATATTCATTGGTTATGGATGTGGTTTGAAAGGATACACATTATGAAATCATATTAGACATGGTATATATTTGATATTTTACCTTCAAAGAAAGAAAATAAGAAAAATTGAAGGTCTCTAGAAATTTATACTACATCGTCTAGGAGAATATTTGAATATGCATGTTATCTTATATTTGGGATGAATCAATTACCTTTAGTATATTTCAACACTATTGGGAAAATATTACAACATGTGCTTGAATTTATTTTTTATCAAGCTTAATTTGAGCTTTGAAATTAATTGTAGGAAATACAAGACCTTTATACTTTCTAAGTCTATTTTAAAAAGTTACAAAATTTAAATAAGAAACTTTACACAATGTTTGTTAGATAAAAATATAAATAATTTAACTCTACATGTTTAGTAAGGATACACAAAGGCCACATTATCTAAATAAATACTTTCAAACTCAACATTAATATTACGACTTATGCAATATAAGTGTTTTGAAGCTAGATCTACTATATAAGCCATAATCAAAGAGAATTTCATTATGTAATCTTACATCCAACATAATTGTCAAGTTTAAAGATGCCTTGATCCTATAAGAGTCCACTTTGATTCCCTAATGATAGATGATGTGATGTAATTATTACACCTCTTTGACTCTAAAATTACACTTAGAAGGTTTGGCATGGAGATGTTGTTTAAGAGTTTAAAAAACATGGTTTATAGGATTTAGGCCTTCCTCCCATGATTCTTTATAGATTAATATATCATTAAATAACAACAACAAAAATTATGTAAAAATTACGTAAAAATAAAATTCACCAAACTTTTAAATGTAAATGATGCATTAGTGAGGCCAAAAAGCATCACCAAAAATTCATAGTGGTCCTCATGTGTCTGTAATGTTATCCTATGAATATAATCATCTTTGATTCTGATTTTATGATCCCTTGAATGAAGATTTGATTTTTCAAAATAAACAACACCATACAACTCATCTAAGAAATCATCAATTACTAGAATAGAAACCTTATGTTTGATGGTGTACTTGTTTAGTTCTCTAAATTCCACACACATGTAATAGGTGTCATCCTTCTTATAAATCATCACCATTCAAGAAGAATAATCACTATAACTATGATGAATAATACATGTCTACAACATCTCTTGTACCATATTCTAAATCTCACTATTTTTCACATGTAGGTACCTATAAGGTCTGATGTTGGGTGGTTGGCTACCTGGTACTAGTTTAATGGCATGATCATGATCTATCTCTAGAGGCCACCCTTTCAACATATACCTAAAAACAAATAACTACCCATATATAATTTCCTACATCTATGGGAGTGTGGGCACCTTTGACTATTGTGCACTCTTATTAGGCATATTTTGCATTTGATGAGAACTCATTAATTATGGATAACTTGCATGCAAACCATGTATTTCAAGAGTCTCTACCTCTAAATGAAATCATATGAGTAACTCCTATAAGTTCTTACCAATAGTTCCCAAGGTAGTGAGCCATTGGAATCCTAACATAATGTTTTCTCCTCTCAATAAAAACATACCTATTTTACCCTTTTTCTTCAATTTTTTGAGGCATCAATCTTATAAGCTTATAGAATGATGGTTTTAGGGTGCCATAATATTTAAATTTAGTGAACATATACCTCTTGTTAGCTAATAGGTATTCCTTTGACCCACTTTCTATGATAATAAAATTAGAAACATTAATCATATTAAACATGTGTACCTCATGTTGAATGTGGTCCTTGAGATTGATAAGAGATGGATCATTCATGTTTTCATTTATAATCATCTGCACCTATTAATATATTTTAAGGAAATGATTAATATAATCCTTGATCGACCTTATTTATCATAGCTTTTACTATTGATTGTAATAATTCATTATCACACTAATGTTATTGTGTGTTCACAAATTTTTTATAAAAATTATCAAGTGACACTAAGATCCTTATTATTTTAATCACACAACCATTAAAAACAAAAAAAAAATTAAGATATAGATATAAGGAATCCATGATAACATTCTTCCTACATTGGATTGAAAAAATATTCCATTAGGCTGATCTAGTTAAGTGGATACTTTCCATCAAAATTATGTTTCTCCACCTTTAGTAGTAAGTTTCAAGGCCAAGGATTAGTGATATCCATAAGATGACATTGCACAATACTTTTCTCAAGACTAGGTTGTACCTTGATCCACCTTTAATGAGTTATGAGACTAACAACATTTTGATGGAAGTTGTGAGAGAAATCAATTCCCCTTCCATTCTATTGGACATATTATCCACATCTTATTTCATTGAATTGCACATATTATCCATATATCCTTTCATTTATTTATAGATATTTTCTAATTCAGACTTTATATTACACATACTACTTACCAAATAATCCATTTTTTCATCAAGTAAAGAAGATGACATATTAGAAGTTCCACTTAATATGAACTCTGAATTTGTCTCCTCTTTTTAGGGTTTTTTCGTAATGTGTATGAATTGTTTCCCTAACCTATAGTTTACAACCCTATCATGTTGAGTCTTGATAGTGTATAATTTGTTTTGCTCCTTTGACCAAATATTTTCAAACTTAGGCTAGCATCAAATCCAAAACTTCAAAGATCAGACCCCTTTAAATTTTTTCAAGCTTTATGAAAATGTAAAGAAGGTGAATAAATTTAAAAAATTGTGCTCTGTAGAGTAAAATTATAAAAAAAATCTAAAATTTCAATATTAAATCATACAAAAAAATATGACATAACCCTTGAATGCTTATCCAACTTTGGTAAAAATATTATAGTAAAAATTATAATAATTTTCTAAATGATTCTTTAAAATTAGGGTTTCAAACACACTTTACCCAAATTGAAGCTTTGATACTACTTATAATGAACTTTATTTACCACTAAAGTAGAATCACAACAATATATCATGGTATGATTTAAAAAAGAGTAGACTACTTGACTAAATTATGAGACACGTTGAGGAGACAACCTCCACAACCTCACAGTAAGAAGAAAATTCATAATATAATGATCAAATACTCATCACTACTTCCTATATATATATATCTTAATTATGCTATGGACAAACATATTCTAACCTTGATACCAATTAAAATTTATATAAATGATCATATGATTTGATTAAAGGTTATTTTGCCTACACATTAGCCACACATATCCCAATTCACATTATAGGTTAAGGGTGTATCAATCAATCCTTAGTAAAACCATACTTTGTCAATTAATTGAAAATAAATTATAAACTAAGGATAAATATAAGCTAAGTAATTAAAACAAATTTCCTATTGTAAGCCATGGTATGATATAAAATAGTTTAAAATGGTTGTGTGCGTGTATCTTTCTCTCAAAACCTTGCTAATGTTTTTTCAAATTACTATGTTTTCATTTAGATAATCATATTGATTGTGTTATTTGTTTTGTTTTCTAGTTTATATCGACAAAATTAACCACTTATGTTGAAACAAATATATACAATTACTATCTATTTATACATGATAATTACTATCTACTTATACATTGGCAACCTTAGTCCAAAAAGTAGGCAATCATATGTCCACCATAATAGTGAGTTGGATTCTAGTTATGAGTGGGATAACTAAATATATTTGTTAGACCTAAATTTTTAGGTGTAATTTCAAGGTAATTCTCACTAATTTAGATAAATCTTAAATATCAAAAGATAATATTCCTATGATGATGAATGGAGGTATAAAATTATTTAACAATAACCAAAATGGTTGGTAGATTAAGGATTTTATTAATTGATGGTCATGAATTTTATTTTGGAGGGGTAAACTAGGTTAAGCAGCTAAATCTCATCTATTATGCTAATTAATGTACCACGTACATCCCAAAAAACAACAAAAATTGTGTTGGTAGTGAAAATAATGGCACGAAGCATGACAATAATCATCACATCTACTTAAATCCAAATTTGAAGTGAAAGATAATCTATGGTAAGATACAAGTCAATCATTTCAAGATCAATTGTATTTTCATAAAGAGAAAATCTAGATCAAAGTTTCCATCAGGATTAAAAAATCATACTAGGCAGAAAATACACAGTCAATTTTGAGTTGCATTGTTATCTATTGACGGAGTCAAAATAATCCCATATTTGAATGGTGTCTCTGACCCATTTGTTGTGGAGACTGCTCCTAGGATTTTGTAGTATAACAAATCTTCTATACATTAAATCTCCCATGTAATTTTCATTTCTTAATAGAAATGGAAACATTCATGGGTTTCCTCCTGATGCTAACAACCCTTATGATAATAACATCATGTTTGTGGTTGTGTGTTGCTAATTCAGACAAAGCCCTTACCTTACAAGTTATTTTTTAATTCAAAGATTATATCAACATGGAAACCTGAATGTACTTGTCAATTGGGCTAACATGACCATCATTATAATTGGTAAGTATAGCTTGTGATTCATCATAATTGGTAGGTATAGCTTGTGATTCAAACAATGACATATCTAAGTTTTGTAACATAAAATAAGGTTAACATTTTTTTGAAGAATGGGATAAAAGCCAAAAAAATTGGTGCACTATAAATATAAATTCTTTGATGTATTATATTTGATATCTATATTATATAGATTTTCAAATATTAAGAATTTTTTTATGATTCCCCTAATTTTTTTCAATAAACTTTCGATGAAGATTTTTTTATTATATTATATAGATTTTCAAATATTAAGAATTTTTTTATGATTCCCCTAATTTTTTTCAATAAACTTTCGATGAAGATTTTTTTATGGCAAGAGAGGATTTTCTCATCTATTTGGAGGGGAAATTTAGCTATTGAGGAAAGGGTAAGAATGTGGGTTATAAAATATGAATTTTAATTGGTTTTTAGTGATTAGTGTATATTTGGAAATGATAATTGTTAAAAAATGTTTGAGGATATGAAAGGCCATCAAATTTAGCCCTATCCTGCATTATTTTTGTAAAGCTATGGTGGTATATGTTGCCATTAATATTTTATAAGCTTAACTAGAGAAATGCAAATTGTCTTATATTAAAGATCTAGGGGTTTTTTACATTTTTACATTTTTTTATTATTTGTTTAAATTTTTTGTTATTTTATAATTTTTATTCTTTTCTAAAAGTTTGGATTTATTATATAAAATAGATCAAATGATTTATTAAAAAATTGAATAAATCTTAAAAATTAGTATTTTTCTCAAATATTATTTTGTAAAAAAGGTAATTACATCTTGATTTAAAGAGTCTATATTTTAAAATGTCATTTTCCACAGAGGCACCACAAAGGGAGGGAGCAAACTAATTTTATGGTAATGTGGTGTGTTGTATACTTATCTACACTTTAAGATTTTTCCATGAGTTAATTTGGAATTTGACTTATTTATAACCAAGATTTAAACATCTTACTGATTATTGATACTATCATTTAATCCCTTTTATCCACATGTGTTAACATGTATGAGTGATTTTTAAACAGGTGACTAAAACATAAACATGAAACTGGTCATTGTCAACCTTAAAAAATTAACTATAAGTCAACGAAGACCATATAACCATTTCACCTACCAAATATGATGCAAAAGTATTTTGATCGTATGTGTAATCTTGCATAATCTAAGAATAAAAATAAAGAATGTTCTAAATTTGGTAGGTTTTGAAGTCTTATTTCAGTGTTTTTTATCTTTTAAAGAGCTTTGATAGCATTTGGGGCCTTGACAAAGTTATTCATGAATTTCTCTAAATTTAAACATCTTTTGTGTTTATTTCAACCTTTACTATGATATTTGTTGAAATGGATGACATCTATGAACTTTGTCAATTAATTTTAGTTTTAGTGATGGTTTTATTTCTAATTCAGACTTCCATTTGAAATTACGTAGACTTAATATTTTTAATTAAACTCAAATTTGAAGTTGGGAAACCACTATATGACCAAACTGAATTCCAATCTAATTTTGGATGGTTTATTTCCTATTTAATTTGAAATCACTATGAATTATAATTATAGTTTACAATATCCTTTATTATATGTTCTCTTCATCTTATAATGCCACATGTTTATATCAATTTTCACTACAAACTATAAGGATTGTTTGTGATCTTTTCATATAAATTTATATTTGATCTCGAGAGTCCAATATAGATTTAATTGCATTCAAAATATCTTTGTAGTTATCCTTGTTTATCTCTGAGAAAATTTTTTAATTTTGTGAATTATGGTGGAGTGATGAGTGCCAAATTTAATGTTGTGTCCATGGTTCATTGCCATTATTCATGTGGTAGTATCTCACAGTGTATGGTTCACAAGATCAATTTCCTTCACTATATTTTTTAAACTTTTTATATTTGATTTTCTACCCTATGGGGTTGTTTTAATTTTGGAATCTTCAAATGGATTTATTTTAGTTTTGTGATTTAAATGTTTAGTTTATTTTCTTAGAATCTTAGAGCCACTATTTTTTTCCATACGGGTTTTGGGCTATTTGTTTCATCTCAATGTGTAAGAGTCCTTTGGTACAACTATGTTATTCTTGTTCCTTTCCTTTTATTTTTTATTATTTGTTTACTTTGAATTTTGGGTATATGGTACTTTTTATCATGCATTTTTTTGTGTTGTATTAAAATGGCCTTGTATTTGTATGTATGATTTTGTTTTAGTTGGGATTCGATGAATCAATTATTCTAAAAGGATTTAAAATTTCTTATTTTGTAAAATGGGTCTAGGATTTTATAGTAATCCCATGTATTATTATAAATTTAGAAGCTAATAGGCATAAAATAATTGAAACATGTAGATTCACTTCATTCTTTTATGAAAGAAAATATAGAGTGGGTGTTAAGTAATTTTTTTCCTTAAACTAAAATAAGGTTGTTTTTAAATAATTAAGTAATATTTGAAGACTTTATCTAATTTTTAGCCTTTTGAGTTTAAGTAAAAATAATGATAGCTGAAATAAACTACCTAATACCTTATTTGGAATAGTTTATAAAAGGTGGTTTTCAAATCTCTTTTAATCTAAGGGTCTCACTAATTATTGTGTTGATAACCCAAAATATATGTGGACAATAATACAAAGTTATTCAAATATTGAATATTAAGCTTATGAGTTATGTGCTCCTTAAATTTGAATTTCAATATGACAAACTTACATTTCAACTTTCATTAAACATGTTTTTTTACATGAAAAGGGTTTATAGCAAGATAACTCTCATTAAATATGTTTGACATAAGATTATTTCTGGAGACAAGTTCTATGTAGAGTTTTACATTTATTTAAATATTTGAGTACAATTTTACATTGTATTTACCCTTTTTAGTATTAAGGATGTCATCCTATCAACACTGACATCACTCAAATATTGCCACCCACTTCCTCATAGGCAATTGGAAAAGTTACCACATACTTCCATATATGCATATGAAAAATTTTCCACCCACTTCCACATGGTCAATTTGAAAATTTGACACATACTTCCATATAGGCATCTAGAAAATTTTCTACCCACTTCCACATTCACAATGTTAGTTTGAAAGCAAGGGATGACATGACACTAGTAAGCATTGAGTTGGATTACAGTTACGATGAAGATAACCAAAGATGGCTATGTGTCCTGACTTTTCAAGTGCAATATTAAAGAAATTATCAATACTTTAGTGAATGCCATTATGATTTATATACTACATATTTTTACAATTTATGTGTTACCAGCATACTTATCACGTGGCATTATTTTACTAGTAATATCATAGATGGTGAGGACTAACCACTACATGGTATTTACTAACATAAACATACATGAGAGTGATGAGAGAGTGACTCAATAACATTTTAGTTATATTTTTTAACTTTAAATTTAATTTTCATCAAAAAACCCTTGCAGTTAATAATAATAGCAAATAATTTATCTTCAATGGAGTTTAACTTCTTACAATTATTAAATCTGAAATTTGGCACCTATTCTGAAGGTTTTTAACATGTTTTACACCTTTCAATCAGGGCCTAAATTTGATGGTTGACCCTACCTGTCATGAGTTCTTTTGAAGACGGTCATTTATTCAACATTGAATATCAAATGCCAATATAATTTATAGTATAAAAATAAAAACCTTAGAAATATATATATTTATTATAACTATTTGTAGATATGATATTGTAATGTAAATTGGTTGATGGAGTGGAATTAGCTATATGGGTAACTTGTAGAATTAAATATATTTGGAAATGAATCGGCCTGCATTGACATTACAAATATACCAATATATTGTTATTGATAGGTATATATATAAGGACATGAATATCACTTTAAGGAAGATCAATTAATGTATAGAGTCCTTTATTTGAAACATAATTATGGATCTATTCCTTCCTAAAGGAGTAGTATATGGTGTAGCCCTACGTTAAGGGTTGTCATTCTATTCTGAATATATTCTATATTTAAGCATCTTAACCAACCTATATATTTTATATTGATCTCTATTATATTTTTTCATATTATTTTGATGGTTTACATTATTATATGCAAAGCTCATAACATAGATCTATATACAATTTTACACTCATGTACATTTGTTTCAATTTATCATTTTATCTATCAAAAATATTTTTTAATAGTAAATAATTTTTACATGGCATGGATTTTTATGAAGGACTCATCACCAAAGAGATATTTATTGTAAAAGGATTTGAGGGTCACAAGTAAAGGTAAGGTCATTTTCAACCTTGTTAAAGCAATAAGTCTTTATTTTTCATGGCCATGACCCTATTTTGAGTTATCTTCAAATATGTGTTAATAGGAGTTTGCACACTTTAATAGGATATTGTTTATAAAAACATAAGTTTAACTATATATTCTTTTTTCTATTTTTTTATATATATGTGTCAGTGCTTGTGTGTGTGTGTGTGCATACATGTAGTTTATTCTTTGTTATGCTAGTTTTTAATAATTATTTCATTGATCAAGTCCATTTTGTTAAAGATAAGAAGTGAAAAATTATAATGCTTGTTTTTATGAATCTTCAACTACTAAAAACACTATTATTTCATAATGGAAATTTATCTAAAAAAACATAACAATAATGAAAAGTTCACGAATAGTAATTTACTAGATTTATTGATGTTGAAGCAATAGTAACTTGAAGGAATTGGAGAGGTAAATACAATTGATCAATCCATTTAAACCTTTAACATCATTATTTATTTAAAAAGTTAAGGGTTAGTAATTTACTATATTTATTGATGTTGAAACAACATTAATTTAAGGGAATTGGAGAGGTAAGGACAATTGAGTAGTTCATTGAACCCATAACCTAAACAACATTTTTTGTTTAGGGACATGCTCAGATTAATTCATATACATAAATATTGGTGTAAATTGTTTTGTGGAGTTCAAGTGTTAAGTTAGTAGATAGGAAACCATAATTTTTATGTTTTTGTAGGAGTGTATACCATTTTATCAAATCAACAGGGACCATGCACAATTATAATTTTCATTATCAATAATAAATAAACATGTCGGATGTATGTACTGAGCTATTCAATATTGTATATAATAGAAGCAATCTATAAAAAATTGAGGCTAGAAATGATTATATTGAGTTTCATTGATTTAACATTTAAATCACTACCTTACATATGTATAAGGACCTTAGCTTGACTTCATAGTTAAAAAATTTATTTCCCAATAATACTTGCAAAATCAAATTTACATTCAAGCCACCAATTATTTGTAAGTATAGTATATTGAAATAAAAACTTCATCCCCATTAAAATTGATGTGTTGATAAATACAAATAATATAGATGTACAAGGAAAGAAAAAATAACGGATGCATAGGCATGACCATGGGCATAAAATTATAATTTTATGGCATTGTGGCAATGGGTGTTCCTAGCAAACAAAAAATGTCTTCTCATAGACAATCAGTTCTTTATAAAAAATTCCATAGATCCTGTAGCTCATCATGATGGAAATAAATTCCTTTGCAAACTCTTATATGCATATTCAACTATTGTATCCCTATATTTCCAAGAACATTCATAATGACCTCTAAGGTAATAAACACTTAATAAAGATCAGCACCCTTGGAAAATTACAATTGTCATGAATTATGAGAATAGTTTTTGAAGCATACAAGCCATTACCAATTAAATCCAATGTAGAGTCCATGTGGTTGCAAAAATGGATATTAAACACAAGCTAAGAAATATGAAAAGCCACCCTGAAAGAAATGGTGTTGAGAAAATAAATTTTACATATCAACTCACAAATCAATCCATTGTAAATGGTTATCAATTGATATAGATTTGTACTATTTTCTTTCAATGATGTCAAAATAAGATCTTATTTGAATGGTGTATTTGAACCATCATTTGTGGAGAGTGGTTGCAGGGTTCACAAAAAACCATTTTTATATACATCAAGTTTCATGTGTAATTCTCATGGTCCTTGTGACAAGAACATCATGATTTTGGTTGTCTACTACTAATGCAAACAAAGCACTTACCTTAAAGCTCTTTCTTCATTCAAAGACTTTATCACCATGGAACCCTGAATGTTTATAGGTAGAAAAATTTAGATTGTAAATATGTGTAATATATTTGTCTGATATTCATGCATTATGTACTCATTTTTTGTGTATAAGTCTATTTTTTCCTTTCTTTATGACTTGCAATAGGCTAGAATATGAACAGACTCCATTTTTGCTGCCAAGTATGAGAAGAAGATGAATAGTCATAGACTGGAAATGTCTATATATATTTTTGATTGTAATAAGAATAGAGTTCCACTTTTTAAGAGATAAATAAAGATTCATATGTTTATGGTTACCTGTGTGATCTCTTACTATGTTCTTTTCATGCATTCTCATGTATAATGTTTGGTTAATTTCTATCTAATTTAACCTAAATTCTTTATTTCTATTTATGAAACACTAGTTGTTCTTAATTCTTAAATAACATAGGATAATTAATACTTCATATGTTCTTGTTATTAAAACTTATGTATGAACTCAATACACTGATTTTCACACATGAATTATATCATAGTTATCCTTATCCTTAGCATGTTTTGATGCTTCACGAACCTCTGCTAACAATGGTGTAGTGAGCTTAGAACACTCCTTCTAGAATAAATAATGCTAAGATGGCTACTAGGGTAGAGATATATTGAGACATGGTTATACCAAAGGATATGTAATTTTTCAAAATAATAATAAAAAAGGATTGGTCTTACCATACAACAAATCATTCGAGAGTATATTCATGAAGAGATTTATAAAATTTTCTAGTGAAAGTTGCCTAAATATCTAGTTATCCTTGTTAAAATATTATTGTTTTATCCCAATAACAAAATAAACTATACTCTGGACTAAAGAAAAGATAGACTAGTTACAAGAATTAGAAACTAACTAGACAAGATCCATAGATAATTGAACTACTACTATAGTCGATAAATATATAACTGAGTTTGTAGTATAAGGATACATATCTTTCAAAGCTTTGAAGGAATTATTTACTATAGAAATTCAAGGGAAATTTTTGTAGCAACTACCTATCCTTGTGAATATGTTGGTTGTGGACAAGGCCATGGTTCCTACTCTAGCCAATATGGAGTAGTCATTTTGAGTATATGGGGGTGTGTGTCACATGGTAGTGACTGATGATTAGATGAGTAGATAAAGCTTGAATCTGAATATAAAATGGAAACATGAGGGAAAAATATTTAGAATAAAAGTTTTGATTTAGAATGTGAGCCATGACAATAGAATAAATAGAGTAAATAGATGATGAACAAGTAGGAATATGTGACAAGAAAAATGAAAGAAATGAAGAATGAATAAATATGAGATGAAAGAAGAATATAAATGTTGATAGAAAGAAAGAAGTTGTTAAGGTGTGGAGCTAAAAGCTTCACCAAAGGAGCGCATTGCAAAGTTGCAGCAGTTACACATTCACCGGCATCGGTCAGGAGCGACCGACGTCAGTCAGGAGTAGTTCAGGAGATGCCGGTATCGACAGAGATAAGCTGACATCGGTCACAGGCAAATAGGTAGAAATCGATGTCAGTTACCTGTGCATCCAAAAAGCTATTTTTGTGGACAAAAATGAGTGTTTGCATGTTAGGATTAAGTCATAGTCTTAAGTCCGCGTCTCTATCTTTAGTAAGACTATTTTAGAGCCCTTGTTTAAGAGGCATAACTATTGGTTGTAAATGCATGCTCATGTTTCCTAATTCTATATATAGGATTAGATCTTCTTAGCTTATTGTAATGTATTGTAGAATGTTGAAAGAACAGTACAGAATTGTATATGTGAATCATTTCAGGTTGTTGGAGTTGATTGTACTTGAGAGAGAGAGCTCTTGAGGGAAAGAGATCTAGAGAGAGATCTGTACATCTGAGAGAGGTTTGGAAGAAAGAAGTTTCTCCAATTGTATTCCTTCTGTAAAGAGTTTAAAACAAGTTTTCAGGGTGGTTTTTTGTATCTCTTGTTCTTTGTTATTTCTGATTCTAGTTACTTATCATTCTGATTTAATTCCATGTTTATTACTTTCATAAGTGTAATCAACATTGTTGGTTGATCCCCAACAAGTGGTATCAGAGCTCAGGTTCACTAACAGGTGGTTCAGATCTGTGTAGTGTGTATTGATTACAGGGTACTCACAGGGTTTCTGCAGGGATTTTTGTTTGAGTGAGAGAAGCAATGGTAGAAGAAAGTAAACTGAGAATGGAGAAGTTTAATGGCAAAAATTATCAACATTAGAGAATGTAGATAGAGGATTATCTGTATCAGAAAGATCTATACTTACTGTTAGGTGGGATTGCAAAGAAGCCCACAGACATGGATGATGAAGAATGGGAAGTTCTTGATAGAAAGGCTCTGGGGTCTATAAGGCTGAGTCTGGCATCTACTGTGATATCTAATTTATCACAGGCAAAAACAATGGTAGAGTTAATGACTACTTTAGCAAATTTGTATGAAAAAACCTCAGCTTCTAATAAGGTATATTTTATAAAGCAATTATTTAATTTGCGTATGCAGGAAGGTGGATCTGTATCTAATCATCTGAATGATTTCCATGGAATTGTAAATCAATTAAGTTCAGTCAAAATAGTGTTTGATGATGAAATTAAAGATCTTTTAATATTGTGTCCTATGCTTGAAAGCTGGCATAGCTTAGTAATGGCAGTTAGTAATACTGCATCTGCTTCAAATATTTTAAAAGTAGAGGATGTTGTTAGTGTAATCTTGAATGAAAAAATTCACAGGAAAAGCACAGAGGAAACATCAGGGAATGCTTTAAGTTTTGAGAGCAGGGGAAGGCAAAAAGAGAAGAGCAAGAAAGGGAGATCAAGGTCTAAATCAAAGGTGAGAGGTAGATCCAAATCCAGAAATGGCAAGAAGCCACAATGCTGGAATTGTGGAAAGATGGGGCACATAAGTAGAGATTGTTGGTCAAAGCCTAAGGAGGACAATCAGCACGAAGGAAAAGAAGAAGAAAGGTTGCAGGTATTGCACAAGATGCTTTAATATTCTCTTTGCATAATAATATAGAATCTTGGGTTTTATATTCTGGTGCATCTTTTCATGCTACCCCTAATAGAGAATATTTTAGTGACTATATCCATGGATATTTTGGAATAGTGTATTTAGGGGATGATGAGCCTTGTAAAATTATTGGCAAAGGAAAAGTGTAGCTGAAAATGTAGAATGGCAACACATGGGTGTTGAGAGATGTTATGCATGTTCCCAGCTTGAAGAAGAATTTGATTTTTGTAGGAAAGTTAGGGGATGAAGGTTGTACAGTAACTCTCACAGTTGAATCTTGGAAGGTGACCAAGGGTGCACTTGTAATGGCCAGAGGTAAGAGAGTAGGTACTCTCTATTTATGTAATTGTGTTACTAACAATTCTCCTTCTGTATTATCTACTTTAGATGTGGATGCAAAGTTGTGGCACTCAAGGCTTGGCCACATGAGTGAGAAGGGAATGTCCATTCTTAAGTCAAAAGGTAAGCTTTCAGATTTGAAAAGCATAGATCTAGATTTTTGTGAGCACTGTGTTTTTGGGAAATAGAAGAGAGTGAGTTTTCTCAAGACTAGGTCAACAAAGAAGAAGCATAAGTTACAGCTTATTCACACAGACGTGTGGGGACCAGCTCAGGTTGCTTCTATTGGAGGATCACAGTACTATGTTTTGTTCATAGATGATGCTACAAGAAAGGTATGGGTCTATTGTATTAAGAAGAAATATGATGTATTTGAGACTTTTAAGATTTGGAAAGCTATGGTTGAGAATGAAATAGGTAGAATATTGAAGTGCCTGAGATCTGACAATGGTGGTGAGTTCTACAGATATAATTTCAACTGGTATTGTTATATGCATGGAATCCATAGGCAAAGGATGGTTCCAAGGACACCTCAGCAAAATGGAGTTGCTGAAAGGATGAATAGAACAATCATGGAGTGTGTAAGATGTATGAGATTGCATGCTAGTTTGCCCTTAGAGTTTTGGGCAGAAGCTGTTGATACTATAGTGTACCTAATTAATAGAGGACCCTCTACAGCTCTAGATGGTGGAATTCCAGAAGAGGCATGGATAGGTAAAAAGGTAGATCTCTCATTTCTCAAAGTTTTTGGTTGTGAAGCCTGTGTATGTTGATAAAGAAAATAGAAAGAAGCTGGATGCTAAGTCTATGACGTGCGCATTTATTGGCTATGGCTTTGATGATTTCAGATTCAAGTTTTGGAATCTAGGAACTAACAAGATAAGTAGGAGCCATGATGTTGTTTTCAATGAAAAAATGATGTATAGTGATCAACTGAGGAAGTTGAATCAATCTGAGTAGAGCAATGGAGAATTGGACGAGGTGACGGTCCAAAATGAGCTCATGGGAAAAATTAATCACATAAAGGAAAACATAGAGACTGACATCGGCCAAGCAAGAACTGGCATCGGCAGAATAAAAATTGATGTCGGTCATACAGTGACCAACGTTGGCCAGACAGGAACCGACATCGACCAGTTACAGACCTGGAGGTGACCGAGGTCGGTCACTGTCAGAGAATTTAGGTGGATAGCGTGTTGTGGATGAGTCTCAAACGCCCATCAAGAGGTCAAAAAGGGGAAGTAAACCTCCAATTAGATATTCTCCTTCATTATTCTATTTATTGCTAACTGATGGTGGAGAACCAGAGAGTTTTGAAGAAGCAATACAGGTAGAATCCAAGAATCAGTGGGAGCATGGCATGGTTGAAGAAATGGAGTCCTTGAAAGAGAACCAAACATGGGATTTGGTTGAGTTTCCAGCTGGTAAGAAGACACTAAAGAATAGATGGACCTACAGGTTGAAGGAAGGTGAGAACAGATAGATGAGATATAAGGCCAGATTGGTAGTGAAAGGATTTGCACAAAAGCTAGGTATTGATTTTGGTGAGATTTTTTCTCTTGTTGTTAAAATGACTTCTATATGGATTGTATTGTCTTTAGTTGCTATTGAGGATTTGCATCTTGAGCAGCTTGATGTTAAGACAGTGTTTCTTCATGGAGATTTGGATGAAGAAATATATATGGATCAGCTGGAAGGATTTGAGGTCAAAGGTAAGGAGAAGTTAGTGTGCAGATTGAAGAAAATCTTGTATGGCCTCAAGAAAGCTCCTAGACAGTGGTATTTGAGATTTGATAGGTTTATGACTGAGCATGGCTATAGTAGGTGTCAATCTGACCATTGTGTGTATTTTAAGAGATTGGATAATGGTAGATATATTATTCTGTTGTTGTATGTAGATGATATGCTGGTTGCAGGATCACACATGCAGGATATCTCTGAGCTCAAGGTGAAATCAGCTCACACATTTTCCATGAAGGATTTGGGAGTAGCAAAGAAAATAATTGGCATGAGCATTAAGAGAGACAGGAAAAATCACAAGTTGATTTTGTCTCAAGAGGATTATGTGAACAAGGTGTTGAAATGATTCAATATGTAGGATGCAAAACCGGTAAGCACACCTTTGGCTAGACATTTTAAGTTGAGTAAAGAACAATGTCCTAATTCACATGATGAGGTAGAGTACATGAGTAGAGTTCCATATTCTTCCATAGTAGGGAGTTTAATGTATGCAATGGTGTGTACTAGATCAGATATTGCCCAAGCAGTGGGAGTTGTAAGTAAGTATATGGCCAATCCAGGGAAGGAGCATTGGAAAGCAGTTCAGTGGATCTTTAGATATCTAAGAGGAACCAGTAGTAGGCATTTGTGCTATGGAGGTTCAGATACTTCTCTACATGGTTATGTAGATTCAGATATGGCAGGTGATTTGGATGGCAGAAGGAGCACCACAGGATATGTTTTCACTGTTGGTGGAATGGTGATTAGCTAGATATCAAAGTTACAGAGCTTGTTGCCTTGTCAACTACAGAAGCAGAGTATATTGCAGTCACAGAGGCTAGCAAAGAGATGATATGGATGACATGGTTCATGGAAGAGCTTGGTTAGGAGCAGGAGAGTTGCAAATTGTATAGTGATAGTCAGAGTGCAATTCATTTGGCTAAGAATTCAGCCTTTCATTCAAGAACAAAGCATATATAGATTAGGTACCACTTCATAAGACAGGTATTGGAGGATGGTGAGTTGAAACTGGAGAAGATCCATACAGATAAGAATCCTGTTGATATGTTAACCAAGCCGGTCACAAAGGAGAAGTTGAATCTTCATTCAACTTTTGTTGGTCTTCGTGATTGAGTTGAAGATGGAGGAGCTAGAAGATGTTGCTATACAGGTACTGGTGTAGCTGTTTATCTCCAAGTGGGAGATTTTTAAGGTGTGGAGCTAAAAGCTTCACCAAAGGATTGCATTTCAAAGTTGCAGCAATTACACAGTCACTGGCATCAGTCAGGAGTGACCGACGTTGGTCAGGAGCAGTTTAAGAGATGCCGGCATTGGCAGAGATCAGCCGATGTCGGTCACAGGCAAACAGGCAGGAACCGATGTCGGTTACCTGTGCATCCAGAAAGTTATTTCTGTGGACAGAACTGAGTGTTTGCATGTTAGGATTAAGTCATAGTCTTAAGTCTGTGTCTCTATCTTTAGTAAGACTATATTAGAGCCCTTATTTAAGAGGCATAACTATTGGTTGTAAATGCATGCTCATGTTTCCTAATTCTATATATAGGATTAGATCTTAGCTTATTGTAATGTATTGTAGAATGTTGAAAGAACAGTATAGAATTGTATATGTGAATCATTCCAGGTTGTTAGAGTTGATTGTACTTGAGAGAGAGAGCTCTTGAGGGAAAGAGATCTAGAGAGAGATCTGTACATCTGAGAGAGGTGTGGAAGAAAGAAGTTTCTTCAATTGTATTCCTTTTATAAAGAGTTTAATACAAGTTTTTAGGGTGGTTTCTTGTATCTCTTGTTCTTTGCTATTTCTGATTCTAGTTACTTATCATTCTGATTTAATTTCGCGTTTATTGCTTTCATAAGTGTAATCAACATTGTTGGTTGATCCCCAACAGAAGTGATGAACAATGAGAGGAAGAAAATATGTTCAAAGAAGAAGGCAAGAATAGTGTATAAGTATAGCAATTAGAGGATAGATGTAATGCATAACTATAAAAATGGGTATTATCAAAGGAAGGACATGAAGTATTAAGCAAAGAAGAAAAAAAATTCATAGATTAATCATAGTTTTAAATGTAGAATAAGAAGTTATATGAAAGAATAATCACCAAAAGAGCACACATCCCCATTGCCCAATTTATTATATTCCAGTAGAAGTTTCCAACCTGGCATACAAGAAGACAGTAATTATAAAGGTCCATATTTAGAACAAGTACATCATTTGGGTACTAAAATTTAAACAACATAAATTTGAAATGATTGAATTCCATAGGGTTTTTTGAAACCAAGTAGAGAAAAGAAGGAAACACAAAAAAAATAGAGTGCATAGGTTGACTTTCCTAGTGCATAGACAAATCTGCATAATATGCAATAAGGGTTGCATAAAACATAACCTCCTCTTGTAATAGTTGTGAAACAAATCCCCTTGACACCAGTTTATACAATGGGTGTTGTAGGAGCATTTATAAATTTGGTGGCATATGATGGGTCTATAGACCCTGAATAGTACTTACTAACATGCAAGATGAGATGGTAAGCTAAGGGTATTACTGATGAGGCTATCAAGAAGTGCAAGTTAATAAGGGAACTAAATGAAAGAACACTTGAGTTTATGTACCATAGATAAATTGTGAAGGAAAGTATGTAATATGTTAATGAATTACTTATCACAATTTAAGATAAATAAATGTATAAGTTAGACTATTCAAGACTTGAAGGAGATTAGACAGAAGTCAGGAGAATCAATCTGTGGATATGATCATAGGTTCTCTGACATTATGAATAAGGTGGAATTTACCTTATCAAATTAAAAAAAAACTATAGGGTTTGTAAAATTATTGCATTCCATAATCATATTTGTTATAGCACAGACTCAATATGTTACTAAGGCAAATGTTATAGTTGTTTCCCTATGAGTGAAGCAAACTGAATAATATGGGGAAGCTCCCATCATGGGTTCTAAGATTGAAAATACATTGCAAGATTTTATGAAGAGTATGGAAAAATATCATGAGGCAGATAAACCTAAGCTAAATCTATGGTGCATGGATTGTGGGAAAGAAAGACATCATAGGAATGATTTTCCTGTGATCAATATAACATTCTATGAAATCTATAAAGTAGTAGGGCATGCAAAAATGTAGTGCCATCTCTTACAATAGTATGTTAAAATCCCATAGAGTTTATATTGTAATTTTTTTAAGTCACACAATAATGATGAAAATAATTTTAGGGATTTACATGAGATCAAATAAGACATTACAAAGAATGTATTCTCCATCACTACATAGTAAGTGTCCTCAATAAAGCAGACAATTCCAATCCTAGAGTTTGATAAAGGTTGTGCAACCCAAGTAGGTTCACAATGGATTCCTAGTTTTCCTTAGTACCAAGCTCAAGGTTTGTCCAGTTGGATCCCTCCTTTACCAAGTTGGACATCACCATCATCATAATACCAGTATGTAGCACCCTAAAATCTAGTAATGATGTAATAACATCAAACTAGTTAGACCCCACCAATTTGACAATAATAATTTAGAAATGGATATAATATCCATCAACATTATAATACATCACAACAACAAGGGTATAGATGAGGATCTATGGGAAGATATAAAGGAGGTTATCAAGGTGGTAGAGGAAATAATTATTGATGCCCTCCTTTACAATATTATTTGTGTGGAAAATATAATAAGGTGCAACACAATTACCCTTTGAATCCTCAAATATAGTCTTACTTTTCATATTATAGATTATATAACCAACATGAGATAGAAGACAGTCTTATCTTAGAAAATCAAAGAAGGAAAAGGCCATCAGGAATGTTAACATGGTTAATGCACAAGCTAAAGAGGATGCATTCTTGAACATCATTACAAGACACTAGCACGTAGAGAGAGGATTGCCTCCTCTTGAAATAATTCTAGACTGGGGAATCCAAAAAGAAAAATAGGACAAATACTTAGACCCAACTATAGAAAAGGAGCTTATGTATGAAGCTATGTAGACATTGGAAAATATTCAACATCAAAACACTACTGAAGGAGATGTTGTAGTAATAGATACCCAAATGTATGGCCAAATCATGCATATTATGCATCAATATGGAGTTGTTACTACATTGATAGATTTACTAAATATTTTAAGTACATTTTGAAATGAAGACATCTCTCAAAACATTAAAACTTGCTTCATAATTTAGTAAAGTGTGCATAATGAGGGAAATAGAAGACAAAAAATCTTGTTTCATATGTAAAAACAAAGAATCCATGGGATGTAGATGCATGAATTAACATTGAAGTTATAGGATATAAAACTCCAAATATTGTCTTTGATTTTGGTAGCATGGTCAACATTATTCCCAAGTTTACATGGGAGGCTATTGGATTGTTGATTCTAAGTTATAGCCTAGTAACTCTGAGCTTAGTAGACTATGGAAGAGTTGATCCCATTGGAATATCAAAATACATTAATATCAAATTCACATAAATGAGCTTACAAGGTGACTTTGAAGTCATCAATATGAATACAATAGCAACAAATTACCCTAGACTGATTGGCAAGAAATGGGCATATGATGGTTAGATGACTATCAATATTATGCAAAGTCAACTAGAGGTACATCAAGAAGATAAAATTTCCATCATTCCTATGAATAATGTACACAAACCCTACATCATTCTAACTAAACCAAAATCTCCTTATGTTGCATTAAAAACCAACTGGATGAAGTTTAACTCTGAAGAGAACCCAAAAGCTCTACGTGCAGTCAAATATAACTTATTATATGAGCATAAAAAACCTTAGGTATAGTATTTGCTCACTTAAAATTTGAATATATTTGAATAATGGAAGCCTAAACCAGTAGTTACTTAATCATTGACAACCCATTTTGTCATAGAGGATTGTGTGTCCATGTCTACTAAATCCCCTAGTCACTCAAAAGTTTATTTTCTATATCAAGTAGATGATCATATCTAGGGTTATATAGAGTTGACTAGAGAAGGCACTTTGTCTTGTGAAATATCTCCATCTATCAGTGGAGACTCAAACATGTATCTACTCAATTGGGCTTGTGGTGATCATGAACTTTGACCTATGAGAATGGTCCTCACCCATGAGATACAACTTCCTTCATACTATGCAATCAAGGATATCAATCAATTAATTATACACCTATAAGTTCATGTACCTACCATTAGTCAATAGGTTAGTGCCTTTAATTATGCTTTGAAGGGAGTTGTAGTGACGTGGTGGTAAATTCATCAAAATGATCAACTTGATTGGGATGATGCATCCAAACTTATGATTAGTAGATTTCAACTATTGTAGGTCATCAGGGCCTTTTTTCCATGAAGGAAAGTTCCCTAAAATCCATATTCATAAATGTGTTGAAGTTTGGACTGAAGAATGTGTGGTACCAAAGTACTGGGTTCACATTTTTCATTACACATGTTTTCCTTTACCATTTGGATGGTATATGCATCAAGGGCATAAGAGGGAGTCAAATCATTGGGTAAAGGTGTAGAAAAACTTCATATAAATGTTTTTTTTTTAATATGATAACCCTATGGTTCACAACATACTACTAAAAATCAAACATTTCATATGCCATGGGTGCACAAAAGACTTAAGCACCATGATGAAATCCACTACACAGAAGAACACAACCTATGATCTAAATATAGCATTACAAAGATATAAACATGCCAAGCTAGAATAACAATATTTCATGTAGTCATGCCATTAAATATAGGATCAAGTGGATGAAATTAAATATTCAGATACTGATGGTGATATCGATCTGATTGAATTGGTTGAACTTAAATGGCTAATAGAACTAGTAAAGGACCCCATCATAGAACCTACTAAAGAAGACAAGTTGTGCAACACACAAATTCAAAAATAAGAAGGTAAATTAATGATAAAAGAATATATTGATGAGGAGAATCATAATATTTATCAGAAACCTATTAAAAATCATGTGGAAAACATTGGAAGCGATGATATTTCTAAACTAGCACATATAGGAGACTATTGGAATGAATCCAAAGTTTCAAAAGCCATGTAACTTTTATAGGATTATCAAGATGTGTTTCCCACTAAATTTTTGAAGGTCAAAGGAGTTGATCCATCCCTAGGAAAAATTCATATCAAACTCAAAGAGTGTGCATGACCCATAAATAAATGGCCATACAAGTTGAATCCAAACATGAAGTTAAAAGTGATGGTTGAACTTGATATAATGTAAGATGCAAGTATAATATATCCCATAGAAAAGGTAGATTAGGTTAGTCCCATGGTCTTTCATCCTAGGAAAACATGGGAGATTAGAGTATGTAGTGACTATCAAATTCTTAATGACACATGTGTGAATGATCCATTTTTATTCCCTTCACAAATGAAGTTTTAGAATCTATCACAGGTCATGAAGTCTAATCTTTCATGGATGGATTTAATGGCTATCAACAAATACACATCAAAGAAGAATATAGAGATAAAATGAATTATACCATAGAATGGGGATGTTTTTCATACAAGGTAATGTCTTTTTACCTCAAGAATACACCTATGGTTTTTTCTTGAGCAATGGTGACTGTGTTCAAAGATTTCATTCATAACTTTTTGGAAGTTTATCTCAATGATTGGGTAGTATTTTATTTTTTTAAATAACATTTTTCCAAGATGTGCCTCATGCTAGAATGTTTTTAGGCTTTTCACATTGCCCTAAATTTAAAAAATATTTATTTTTTACACCTTTTGGTGTCTTACTAGGTCACGTAGTGTGTAGTGAAGGCATTTTGGTAGACCAATCCAAAATTGCATTCATTCTTGGCCATATAAGGTGTTATTAGAAGTTTATCAATGGATATGCATCCATTTCATCCCCATTATATTATTTACTATGTAATTGTATAAATTTTATATAGACTAATGAGTGTTAATTGGCCTTCATAGAATTGAAGCATAGATTGGTCACTACACCTATTCTCATATTAATAGGTTGGAGCAATCCCTTTCATGTTCACATTGATGCTTAGGGTATCACAGTCGGTGCTATGCTTGCATATATAGGAGATGGTAGACTAAACCACCCCGTACATTTTGTAAGCTAAAATTTATCTGATGTATAAAATAATTACATGACAACTGAAAGGGAATCACTAGTTATAATGTTTGCACTAAATTTTTTTTGATATTATCTTCTTGTGACACCATTTGATGTTTTCATAGATCATCAATCCCTATGATACTTTGTCAATAAACTAATGCTTGAAGGATGCATTTATATATAGTTGATGCTATTTCAATAATTCTAACTTTTCATTAATGTCAATATAGGAAGAGAAAACATGGGGATAGATTATCTCAGTCGCATTCTAAATGGTGAATAACTATAGGAATATTATCTTTATGCCCATCTATTTCATATTTCTATGATCCCTAAAAATTTTGAAGCAATTTATAACTTCCTAGAATAATGAGTATTCCCTATGCACTATCAAGAAAGATACAAGAAGCAGTTTATCACCAGAGATTTTTCATATGCCATTATAAATGGGCTTTTGTATCATTTGGGGAAGGATGAAGTACTATGCAGGGTAGTTTTGGAACATGAATGACCACAGCTCTTATAGAAGGCACATCAAGTAATATAAGGAAGTCATTTTTTATGAGAATATACTATAAGGAAATTATTATAGAGTGGGTTATGGTGACCAAACCATTTTTAGGATGCACATAGATTATCGCAACACTACAATGTATGTCAATGCACAGGTAAGCCACTAGATAAGGATGAAAAGCCTTTGTAGCATTTTTTAGCCAAAAAACCTTTTGAATAATAGGGAATTGAGTTTGTCTAACCTATCAATCCACTAATTAAATGCATCAAACCAAGGTATATTATTACTATGATAGATTACTTTACCAAATGGGTTGAAGTTGCTATGACACCCAACTATGGTGCGAAGGACCTAGTAAAGCTTTTATGTGAGAATATTATTACAAGGTTTGGATGCCTCATCAATATCATTAGAGATAAATGGACACACTTATTAAATAATACCATCCAATCCCTTACTAAATAATTCATGATTTCTCATCATAAAAGTATTAGGTACCATCCACAAGCTAATAGCCAAGCTGAGGCTTCTGATAAAGTATTGGGAAAAATGTTGACAAATATCTATGATGTCAAGAGAGATGATTGGTAAGATCACATTCCTATGATTCTTTTGTAAAATCTCACACACTATAAAATGGATATAGGTTTTACTCCATTCCAATTGGTCTATGGGATTGAAACAGTTATGCCAATGGAATATTTGGTACCCAGTCTATGCATTGTAATGGTTATGAGACTAGGGGATCATAGGTATCTCCCCAATAGGCTTCTCAAACTAAATAAGATAGATGAGTATCAATTGAAATCATCTTGGACACAAGAATTTTATAAGTAGAGCCAAAAGGCATGGTATGATAGGAATCTACACCATAAGGAATTCTATAAAGATCAACTAGTTTTATTATATAATAGTCATTTTAGAGCATTTTTGATAAAATTATAGATTAAATGGAAATGTCCTTACATTATACATGAAATTTCATATAAATGAACCATTATTTTGAGAGATCTATAGGGAACTATTTTACCAAAGTAGGTGAATGGTTGTAGGCTTAAGCCCTACCACCAATAGTCTTAATTGACCTCTTTCTACTAAATGAGTGGGTGATGAGTAGCACTGAGTAGATTAGGATTTCCCATTTCTATATGTTTTCTTGTGTGTTTATTTTTTGTGTGTGTGTGAATGTGTGCTTGTATATGATATCTTTAGTAGCTTTTGGGAACTAGAATACCAAGTGTAGTGTGTGCCAACCTACATAAAAAAATTTAGGTGTGTTATCATGGATGGCATCAAGAGAAAAAGAAAGAAATTAAGTCTAATAAATGTATGGATAAGTCATATCAACCAATATCTTTGCCATATAATGGTCATCCCTAAGTGTTTAATGCTAGATCTAAGCTTTGATTGACTTGATCTTCAAAAAATTGATGGTTGATCAACATCATCTATCCATATTATAATATAGACCATAAAGAACATAGTGGCATATCTCCACACATGTGCCAGTGACTAACTACATTAATTACCAGATTGTATAATATTTACCACAATAAAATTTACATTCATGTTAAATGGATAGATCAACATGACATTTACATGGAAACTAATAGGCAAAAAATCTATAAAGGCATAAGGTTATGAACCAAGTCTATATTTAATCTTTGAAAATATTTTCATGAGCTAAAATTTCAAAGATATGAGCTAATTTTATTATGCAGAGAAATAAAATATTTTTAATTTCATCACTCAGTAATCATGGATCCTTCCTAACTCATTAGGGTTTTGATAAATGCTCAAAAAGAAGTAATGGGCATCGATCTGGAACTTTGGCAAACAAAATTCACTGACCCAAATCCATTTGATTTCCTTTGAGTTTTAGAGTAGAAACTATTTTGACTAGATCTCATTGATGTTGTGTAAACACTAGCTCTTACAGTCCCCCACTGATTCCATAACATAGATGTCAAGCACTTGCTTTGCATGTCCACTTTTGGTGACTTGGGGGAGATTGTGCAAGTTTTACTCCACCATTACAATGATGAAAACATCTAATTTGGCCCTGACACTATGATAGTTATCAATACAGAAGCAATGGTTTAAGCTTTGGGCATGCTTACATGAGGAAATTCTCTTGCCCCATATAAGATGATAATTTATCCTATATTTCAAGAGGTCAAAAACTTATATGTTCATGGATCCAGAGGGATCCCAATTAAATAAATTCATGATGAACTAGTACATATCCTAGTAGAATGTATCATACATAGGTTTTGATAAAACACCAAGTTTGTAAATCAAATTCCAAAAGGGGTCATAAACATTACACATTTCATGATCCACCACAATGAGCAGTTTAATTAGCCTGAATATTTTGTCCAAGAGCTGCTAACAAACATTAACAAGTGCCATACATATTCTAAACAAACATTCCAATACTAGTTTCTCATTTTTATACTATGTTTCACCTAATAGAAGTCTTTGGAAGGAGAGGTACACCCTAAAACTAACTACTGGCTAGCATAATAATTCCACAACCTGATATGGACTCTTAAGTATATCACCCTAGCCCTTGAGGGTAAATTTAAGACATGGTGGGAGGAGTGTTTGGATTTGATTGCCACACATCCTTAGGTGCCATCAGATGTCATGCAATACTTGGGACAACATGATTCTATCACATTGCTACCAAAATTCATGTTCATCTATATTCACAAGCTATCAAGGTTTCCATTTGAACCTCTACCATTATTTTTTGGCATGGCCATGGCATAGGTTGAAGTCACCAAGTAGAAAAACTATGTAGCCAGGTGTGCAACAATGCTCCAAGTTATACCACCTAGTGTAGTAGTCCCTATAGTACTATAAAAAGAGGAAGCTACCACTTCATATCCATATAAAGGAAAGTTCATTCTCTCCACTAAATAACATTCATCATCTCCCCCATAAAAGTGATAAATAAGGAACACTAAAACCTAGTTAGATGATCCTAAAGTGCCCTAGATTGTAAGCTCATGTGACCTACCATAGATGGGCATGAATGAACATGAGGTCTTCTAGGTAATGGTTGACAATATGTCCATATAATTTTATGACAAGGATGAGGAGAAATAATTATACTTCTAAAAGGTAATATGCATGGTTTGAGTGCACAAAAATGTTCCTCTGAGTCTTTGGGTAGAATTACCACTATACCATACATCCATCATGGTTGATACTATCCAAGAAGAAGTTAAGAAGTTACAGAAAAAGGTATTGTGGTCTGAGTCAACCTTTTACTATAATTTATAATCTTCTTCTTGGATAGTGTCGACCATGATGGATGTAAGGTATGGTGGTAATTCCACCCATAGACTCAGAGGAACCTTCTTGTGCATTCAAACCATGCACACTACCTTTTAAAATAATAATTCCTTCTTCTCCTCCCTGTCATAATAATATATGTCCATATCAACAACCATTACCTAAAATACCTCATGTTCATTCATACCCATCTACGGTAGGTCACATGAGCTTATGATCTGGGGCACTTTAGGATCATCTAACCAGGTTGTAGTGTTCTTTATTTTTTACAAAGACCAAAATAAGATGTAGAAATGCATGAAAAATAGGCCATGTAATATGCCACTCATGCATAGCAACAAGTTGAGGAAGCTACAAAAAATAAAAACGAAGAAGATGAAGCCCTATGTAAAAAATAGGCCCAAGCACAAGCACAAAAAGTAAGTGCAACCAAGGCACAATCTATAGGCAAACAATCTAAGGATATTATGCTAGAGGAATATAAAAAAGTAGAAGAATCTGTGTAAAATATATAAAAGGAAGAACAATAAAAAAATAAACCTACATAAGATGAGATTCTTAGGAAAGTAAAGGTGGATGCCAAAAAAAAACAACTTGAAGACACTGTGTAACAACTCAATATTGCATCATAGGATATGACAAAGCAACAAGTGCTTGTGAAACAACAAGCTAGATCTAAGTAAATGGAATAAGAATAAGACCTAGATGCATCTCTAATAGGTCTGTAACCACTAGAATTACCTTTGGGAGGAGTTTGGCTATGAGAAATCCTAACTATGGGTGATCAACACACCACCTTCTCTCTTCCACTTATTACCATGCCATGACCTGACCCTTCAATGACTTCAAGCACATTGGTAGCATTCCCCCTCTAGTAGGAGGCATCATTGGATGTCTCTAAACTACCATTAAATAAATAGCTAGAGGGCGTGGTAGTATTTCAAGAGTCTATTACATAGAAGGCCACCTTTATAGAATAGTAAATTCATTAATCCAAAGCTAAGAATGTTGAGTTGAAGGCTCACCTACATGAATCTATTAAGCTAATCTAAGATCCTTTTCCTAAGTTGGTCACTCAAGAAATTGGGGACCAAGTCATGTCAGATCAATGTAGACTCAAGATACTTGTCTTTGAGTTAACCAAAGACTCGTGTGCAACATATAAACTCCATACTATTAGAATATTGTGACAGGATGCTAAGACTAAGGATAAGACTCTCATCACTCTATTGGAGTAATATCACGGAATTCTTGATATTGTTGCACTTCAAGAACAACAAGTCATATGTAGCTTGCTAAACTAAAAGTAGTAACTAGATACTTCTTTAGCTAGTTCCAGCATAGACTTTGCAAAGGATGTCACCACCAAATAAATTATGTCCATCCACACTACCACTATGGAGGAGAAGGATAGATCACTCCAAGAGTCACTCAATGCTAGGGAAAATGTGCACAATAACCTCCTCAACTAGCAGAGTCATCTTTTATTAAGTTCTTTCACTAGCCTCCAAACTTAGTGACATGTAGACAAGATGAAGTAGATGAGTGACAAGATTTATACAAGGGTCACCAATACCAAGGTAGTTTAGAGCATAACTGATGTTGAATATCTCAAGTAGATCATTGGATACCATACTCCATTGTGCACCTTATTATAATTGATCTAAGAATTGATGTTGGACTGACAAGCCTACAAGACTGATCTAAACCCCATTTCAAGTGAAGTCACCCAAATTATCAATACACCTACATACAAGCCACCTTCAAAACTCTAATAGCTCATCATTCAATGTAAATCTATGTAATCTAAGTCCAAATACTCCTTTAGTCAGTCATCATCTACGTCTATGCCACCACCATTAAATTAATTACTGTGTAGAGTACAAATTTTGAAAAAAATTATATAACATTTTGTATTGGGATGATTTAGTAAAACAAGCAGGGCCAGGTTGGTTGAAAACCCATAAAGGGTGGTCACCTGGTTACATCAACCTATTGAAAACCTAAAAAGGGTAGTATGTTGGTGCACTACTTAGTGAAAACCAAAAAGGGTGGATAAGTTATGTGCACGAGGTGAAAACTAGAAATGGCACCTTGAGTGATTACTATGAATCTTACTATTCTAACCATTTCATCAGGATCTACTCACATGTGCAATTTTAGAGATCCTATGACATTGTTTCAAGATGAGACAACATTTTAAGTCTGGGAAAGTGTTGTTAGAATAATTTAAATTGTAAATATTTTTAAGATATTTATATGAATTCATGAGTTATGTACTCATTTTATCATGTATAAGTATAATTTGTCCTATCTTCATAACTTGCAATAGGCTAGAATATGAATAAACTCTACTTTTGTCACCAAGTACGAGAAGAAGATGAATAGTCATAGATTGGAAATGTCTATATATATTTTTGATTGTAAGCAGAATAGAGTTCCACTTTTGAAGAGATCAATAGAAATTCATATGGTTATGATTACCTGTGTGATTTCTTTCTATGTTCCTTTCATGTGTTCTCATGTATAATGTTTGGTTACTTTCTATCTAATTAACCTGAAGGCTTTATTTATATTTATGGAACATTGGTTGTTCTTAATTCCTAAATAATGTAGGATAATTAATACTTCCTATGTTCCTATTATTAAAACATCTATATGAACTCAATACATTATTTTGTGCACATGAAGTATATCATATTTATCCTCATCCTTAGCATTTTTTGATGCTTCAAGAACCTCTACTAATAATGTTCTAGTTGATTGGGCCATTGTTACCATCATCATAATTGTTAGTTATATCCTGTGATAAGCAATTATGTATTTTAATTACTATAACCTTAAAATACCTTACTAAAATTTTTTGAACGACATTATGGGATGAAAATAAAAAATTGGGTGCATTGTAAAATAATTTTTATGATGGATCATATTAAATATATTATATAGGTTTTCAAATATTAAAGTAAAAATATTTTTAGTTTTGATGATTAGTAAATATATATTATGATAAATATATATTTATTATAACTCAATAAATACATAGGTTTGATGTCATTGGTTCCTATGATGCAATAAGTTAAAATAGGGTTCTATTTGGGCCCTCACCCATATGAGGTAATGAGACATAAGACAATATAGACATGTAACCAAAAGTGAAAATGTGGAGGATAAAATAAAAATAGAAAGTAGAGATGAGTTCCTCAAGAACAATTGAGTAAAATAATAAAAGATACATGAAATAGATTTGAGGAAGCTACCTTGAATATGGGAAATATCAATTCAAACCTTCCTTTATTTGAGGATAATTTGATTGGGAAGATATTAATTATTCAAGGCTTTTCTATTTTTAAACCTTTGAACAACCAATCTTAAAAGATTTATCAGAGAATTGTTCTATCACATGATATTACATAGGAATGGATGCTTCAAGAGGAATCACAACAATATCTACTAGTTGTTCCAAGGAGGGATCAAGGGTTGAAGCAAGAAAAAGAAGAGGAGATATAGATCGATTCAAAGGAGGAATTAACTCTGAGAGAATCCCATGTTGAAAATAATATGTTGAACTGATGAGAGGAATAAGAATGTAGGAACAAGACCTATTGAGGACTATGCTCGAAATGAATGAGGATGCTAAGGTAGAGGAAATAGGGACAACTTTGAAAGAGATTATGCAATTTGGGAGGTATAATAAGAGAGGAATCCCATGATGGGAATATTTAGACTCACGTTTGTTGGGGAGAGGATCCACCAAATGGTGTTGATTTTTAGTACCACACTACCAAGTCTATGGTGGCTGTTTGCACCTTATTTACCACTACACAAACCTAAAAATTTAGTAGAAGGCTTGTTTATCAATTGACAATTAGGTGGCCATGAGAGAATCATACACAATATCTAATGCCATATGCTTGTAGCATAATTTTTGCTTCCAAACTTCCATTTTAATCTAAATTTCCTCTAGGAGACCATTTTCAAAATTTACCTCCACATAAACCCTACAAAAGTGGTTAAATTTAGGTTGATTATCTTCGAAGCACATAAGTGAAATAATCCAAGAGAATTGACAATGGTAAAGAGGTGAAAGGAGTCTAGAAATGAATAATTAGGTTCAAAAACTTAACCCATATTGGGGAAGAAGAAACCAGATCCAAAGAAGTGTTAAAAGAACATATCAAGGTTTCATACAAAGGCCAACACCCTTCCAAACCTAGTTCCTAGTTTTGAGAATAAATATTATGTCCTCAATGTCTTCACATAAAATAATGAAAATTCCTTGTGCACCTGGATAAATAAAAACCTCATGATAATTCAAAGGTTTCAAGTCATTGTGACCCATTAATGAAGGTTGGCTAACTTAGGCTAAAACCTAGTGAATATGTAAATGAACTTGTGCTCTGGGAGACAGTCCTCTTATTCAAAAGCCTTTACACCTAGATTCACCATAGGAAAAACACCTGTGCTTTCCACATAAAATTATTCATTATGAAGAGATTTTAAGGTTGGAACAAAAATATCAAACATTGTTTGAAGGATAAAAATAAGAGTTGGGTGAATCGTCCATTGGAGAAGATGAATCAAAATATCTAATTGGAGGGTGTAAATTAGTAGGCATAGATTTTAAATCAAGGTTCAAGAAGGATAATGTTGTTGATAAAGGTAGATATGGTTATTGTATTGGAGTTGTGGAGATATCTAGGTGTGATGGAGGGCATAAATACCTATTGGATGGGTGAGAAGTAGAGGTGAAAATTTTTCCCTTTTACTAATTTGGAACACTTAAATATATCTTATTATAAAAATAATAAATGTATAGAAGGTAACATAAAAACATATCCACTTCATATGCATAGCTCAAACTCATTTGAGAGGACAAAATGTTGGATCAAATCATGGCAACAAAACATAAAAAATAAACAACCAAACCAGATATGACATGAAAATATAAATAAATTTATAAAATCCTCAAAATAGAATTAAACATAGATAATAACACTCAAAGTAGGCATAGGATCATCCTTGGGTGGTAGAGTAGTCCAAGTGGAAGGCTCTATTAAAGGGGGATCTGACACCACCCAGTAATTCATGGGTTCCAAATCCAAAGTCATATATATCACCCATCCATTAATGTGTTAAACCTAATTTACACTGTTAAAAGGGCTAGTTGGAGAACTGTTCCAAGAGGGACTTGTATCAGTCTTCCCACATGATTGTAGTGACCTCCATCCCCTCCCCCATTTAATGTGAGGGGAGAAGTGACTATAACTATGGGAATGACTTCAATTTCTCTTGGTAGGTTAAGGTGGCATACCTTTAAGAGGGCCTTTTGGGGTGACCCAAATTAGTGTAAGGAGCACTCCTCAGTGACATAGTAACACCTAAATATGGCATGCCTCCATTGAAACCTTCTCCATTTGGACTTATTTATACTTATAAGCCAAATATATCACAACAACCCTGTCATTAATATAAGAAAGATAAGATGAAACTTCATTGTTAAACAAGGTATTTTTATGGCTTTAAATAAATGAAAAATAATAACTCTAAATAAATTACATTAAAAATAATAGTAGCAGGTCAATTAACTAAATCCCCAAGGAGGGTGAAGTGACATGAGAAGGTCTCAAGGTGGTATGGTTGGAAAACATTATGAATCCATTGCCAAGTAGACTAGGTTTTAGAACATGGATATAATGAAAGGCCACTCAATCTTGTCGTAAGCCTTTTCAAAGTATAATTTAAGGAAAATGGTTCTCTGATAAAAAGCCCTATCACATTCCATACCCTCTTAGATAACAATAATATTTTCAAGAATATATTTTCTTTTAATAAATCCCATTTGCTTAGGTATAGTAATTGTAAGAAGAGTGAGACAGACATGGTTATCAAGAGATTTGACAAGGATATTATAAGACACATTCAATAAAGTGATGGGTCACCAAATTGTGATGAGTTCTAGGTCACCATCATTAGGTATGGTTTTAATATTAATTTGATTAATAATGGCACCCAAATATTTATTTTGTAGGGATTATTTATACACTTGAAGTAAGTTGGGCCTAATGAATGCCCAAGTGGATTTATTAAATTCATAGTGAAAATTATTGAGGCTAGGATCTTTATCAGTACTCTTGTAGTGAAGAACCTTTTTGAGTTCTTAAAGACTCAAAGGTTCATCAAAGATCCTTTGGTCTATAGGTTTAAAATTGTAGGGAACTAAATCAAGGCATTCTTTCAAAGCTTGATTTATTGCCACTATTTCATCCTGAGTTTGAAACATTAATTTATAGTGGTCCAAAAAAATAGAAGATATGTTAGGAAGAGAAGGGAGTCTCACTTGAGTTGACTTGATATTCTTGAAATAATCACAAGCTTGTTTGGCTTTAAGGGATTTGAAAAATTATTTCAAAGATTTTTTTCTAACTTTGAGTGAATGAAGATGAGCACGAAGTTTTTCCCCTTTGGCAACATGACCATCCACCACCTTGATTTGGTGTTTGAGAGAGGTGGCCAAATTTTTTAGATTGAGAACAAAGGGTTATTTTTAATAAGGGAAGAAACTCTCCAAAAATTTTAATCACAATGTCATCACCCCACTTTATAAAATTCAAGCAACTTACTTCCCATAGTGGTAGATAAATGTGGTTGTACACATAATAGCTTCATTCCACCAATCAATCCAACTGGCAGCATAAGGCTGTCAGGGTACTAGGTTGTAAATATGGGCAATGAGATGGATGGTGCCCTTATGGCTCAAGATCGAGGTGTTAAGGATGAAATGATTACATGGTACTTTAAATTTATTTTACTATGAAAGCATATAATAGTCCAATATTTTGAGGATTTGATCAACTCTAGTATGACAGTGAGACCACATAGACCAAGACGTGGTATTTGATGAATGTCGATGGATGAGAGAGTCAATAAGGCCCCACCTATTCTTAAAATAATACCACACTTCATGTTCTCCTCCCATTTTACCCTTTTTAATTTAATACCTTATCAATTGAGAACTATCACTTTTATTAATGTTCAATAATTTAATGATATTGAATCAACTATTTTATTTTATTTTAATATTTTAAGTTTGATATTCTATTTTGAAAATTTATTATATTTTTATTTATAATTGATTAATAATTTTGCATATATTTATGTTTTCTATTTATAAAATAATGCATCAATATATGGTATGATAAGAAATAAATAACAATTTCCCAAAAGGTGCAAGTTATGCCAGAAGGATTTAATTTTATGTTTTAGTAAAGTGAGGTTTTATGAAGTGAAATGGTCTAAATCAGTAGATGTACCTTACTCAAAACCCATGATCACTGACTTCATCTCACCTTTTGTGTATGAAGGGTTAAGCTTCAATGCTCTTATAATTTTGGTGGATGTGATGGTGGAAAATAAGGTTGAGTGTTTCTTCATATGAGGTGGCAATGAGTTGTGAGGGTGAGAGACGTTTCATTTCATGGTGAGCTTGAGAAAAGACAAAGTGGTGAGTTGGGCGATAGTAATATATACCAATTATATATTAATATAGTAATAGTAATAATCTTATTAAAAACTAATTTTATATATATTCACATTTATATACTTATTATTATATTATACATATTATTATTAATATATATGTATAATATATTGTTTATTAATAATATAATAAAATAATACTATATATATATATATAATTATTATAATATATCGTATATATTAATATAATAATATATTTTATGAATATTTTGTATATACTAGCATACATATTTTACATACATCTATGTAAAAGACATTTAGAAATATCATTTTCTATGTGTGCATTCTATTTATTTCATAAATAGGCACTTTGATACGGATCTCTCTCAACATATTTTACATATATTTATGTAAGATATGTATGCTATGCTATTTAATTAGTTGATGTATAAATTATCAATTATCAAATTTCATAATAAAATAGAAACATTTATAAATCTTTATCATTTATTTAATTTTGAAATTAATTATTTTATTTATATTATTATATAAATATATTTTATAAAATAAAATTGATATTAAATGATTATATAATATAATATTAAATTATTATATAATATTAACACCTCAATTCATTAATTTATTTTAGGTGGTTATATAATATCTTTTGTATTATTATGCACTGCAAAACTTAGAGTTTTAGTGTATAACCAATGTAATTAAAAAAAAGAAAGAATGAATGAGTTGTCAAAAACCATAAGTGAGGAAAGGTAAAACAAAGGAAGAATGGATAGGTCTCACACAAATTATAATCATTTATAAGTTGCATAGTAGTTTTAGTGTCTTTATGATGTGCACGGTTATCATGCTTATGTTTTGTGTAATGAAAACAATAGCTCTTGATTTCAACACAACCTCTAAACATCTCACTTCCTAGTCTAAATTTATCATCAATAATACATGAAACATACTATTAAGAAGTGAAAAATTTTATTAGTGGAGTGTCACTACACAACATAAATAGTGGGATTTTTAGTGTTGAAAGAACTCGGTGATTAATCTCAAAACTCAATGTGTTTGACAATATTATATCAAACCTTGCTTTCAACTGTGGCATCCAATTTAATATGTGGTGGTGTAGGGGAGGTTTTAATTAAAAAATATGCATTTTAAGATGTTAACTGTTCATAAAATTATATTTTCAATAAAATTTAATTAGGTATAATAATTTTGGGTAGGTTTTTCTAAATAGATTTTTTTTTAAATGACCATTAAATGGACACCAAATTAAAGGTTAGAATTAAAAGTGAACAAACTCACTATATTACATCCCATACCATCCTTAGGATGCTATTGTAGAATGTTTTATAGCGTAATAAAAGCTGATAACATATAATAATGTTGGTTTGATATTTTTTTAAATGGAAAAAATTCTGAAGTGATGGTCAAATAAATGTTAGATTTAAAGTTGGAATTAAAAATTAATATACTCAATACATTACAACCCACTACCACCCATTAATATTTCATTGTAGAACACCTCATGGTACAAATATAATATTATACAATATATATTATAATTATGATATTTAATAATAATAATGTGTGTGTGTGTCCGTGCATACGCTTGTGTGTGTGTGTGTGTGTGTGTGTGTGTGTGTGTGTGTGTGTGTGTGTGTGTGTGTGTGTGTGTGTGTGTGTGTGTGTGTGTGTGTGTGTGTGTGTGTGTGTGTGTGTGTGTGTGCGCGTGCGCGCGTGCACATGTATCTATGGTAGCAAGGAAATGGCTCATCTTGAGTATGGTTTGACCCTTGTTTATGAAGAGTGCTCTAATGTGAATACATATTTTCATGAATGCAATGATGATTATTCAATGCCTTCCTCTTCTCTCTCTAGTATTGGTTCTATGCTCTCCAAAAAACAACTTTGGTAGGTTTGTGTAGGCTAGAGTTTATAAGGTTTCAATGGAAGATGGATAGAATTCCCTAGGCCATTCTGATTTAGTTCTTTTTCTTTAGAGTTATATCTTTCTCAATTAGATGAGCCAACTCAAGTCTCCCTTAGAGATTTCACAGTGGATTTCCCATTGGTGTCTCCTATGATATTCATCAATGATGAAAGCTTCTTCTAATGGAAGTGGACATTGGTCTCAAGTCTCTAGTGTGTTATGGTCCTCTATGGAGCATAAAAATCATAGGAGTTCTTCTTCTTGGAACAAGATTTTTTCCCAAACATTTCCCTGTTGGGCATGGGTTTCTTCTTGGATCAATTCACATCAAATGAAGAAAGAGATGGATTATGGTTTTTTGAGAGGCCTTTTGACTTTGTGTGTCTTTGGAAATAGTGAAACTATTTTAATCACTTATTTCCCCATTTAGATTCACCTTTACAACTTACATTTGGTGATAAAATAGATGATTTCAAAGATTGGGTAGTTCATTCAAATCGATGATGATCCAATTTTGGGTTTCAAAAATTTTGTTAGAGTTTGTCTAAGCCCATTTGCCATTCCATTCAAAAGGAATTAGCCTTAATGTTTCACTTCTTCATCATAATCTAAAACTTTAATGCCTCCAACAACCTCCATCCCATTTAAACACCCAATAAACCTTAAGTTCAAGTCTAATTTTGTATGTACACATGCAAGAGATACTTATCTTTCTACTTATAGTCTATTTATACTTAGCACAAAAATGTAAATTTGCTTGAATTATTTGTAAACATGCACACGTTGCATTGCATTGTACAGTCCAACTGATCTTGATGTATTTATAATTAACTATGAGCATGCACACATGCAATTTTGATGCTAAAATTAGAACTAAGGTTCTAATTACGTAATGTAACCATGAGTTCACATACACTTGGAGGATGAGGCATCCCCTCCCCAAGTCTATATATTTATTTAATTACACATTCTAAAGGGTTGGAAAGTTTTATCAATACAGGAAGAAATTAGTTTTGATTGTCATGAAACTATGTTGGTATTATCTCCTTCCATTTTTATGTTATTAAAGTTTTGCTTCCTTATTTGTATTAATACAGTAATTTGAAGCGTACAAAAGCTACATATAATTTTGATTATTTTCATTGATGTATGTTAATCTTAAATGTGCAAAAGCTATTGAAAGCTAGTGAATTTCATTGATTATTAAGAAATTGGTTAAGATTATGTTAAATATTCTTAGTGTGAAGGTTCTCTCTGGTATAGTCTCCTAAGTGTGTATAATAACTACCTTAGATGCCTTCCTAGTTTGAGCTAAAATGTCCCAATTAAGGGTGTGCAATAGTAGCTATAAAGGGAAAAACTTTTAGTTGAGGCCATCAAGTTTCCTATACCATTATCCCAAACTCCCTAACTATGTTTTCATATGAGTGTGCAATAGCTATAAATAGTAAGCATTAATTTTGAAAACACTTGTCCACCAAGAAACCAACCTATGAAGTGAACTCTTGAGACCATAGAGCCTTCTTTTGTGCTCTATCCTTCCCTTTTTTCAAGCTTATTTGATTGAAACCTACCTAATATAGATTAAATATCACCCATTCATCCCACTCACTTAGGTTTTATTTATTTACTAGGATTCATTTCATTAAAATTAAACATGGTTAACAACTTGCATGGTTTGCTTGTTATTCCACCATAAGATTGTTTAACCCACACTTTAAAATCATGCCCTGGAGTGGAGTTTACCTCTATTTAGATCCTAAAATGTTATAGGCTACCTCATTTAAATTTGGGGATGTGCTCAATACCCACATCAATATAAAATAAGTTGGCCCTAGAAGGAGGACCACTTATGTTCCTTCCCTAATGAGAGGTTATCCCCTACGTTAAGTTACATTGGAGATACCCAAGAGAGTTCCTAGGTCTAGGTCCCAAACTAGTCTTTTGGTTTCACCCTTATCATCACATCAAAGGCCTAGATCTATATCAGTTATTCCCAATAAACCTATGACTAGAACACCATATCCAATATGAAATATATATCCCATCAATCATCCTATGGCCCAACAATAACCTTTGTTAGTTGGATCTGTAATTTCCATCCCAGGGGATGTACACAGTTTGCCTAAGAACCTAGAGAAATATGTACCTTCCTTATCCCCTTCAAGAGGAAGAACTACAGAAGAACACATCAAGTCTTTCAATGTTTATTTAATATTAATGAATGTTACTGATGAAGATGTTTCATGCAATATTTTCTCATTTACCTTGTAGGATGTTTTCTATGAGTGGTACCTCAACCTTCAAGAGAACTCAATCACTTCCTGGAATGTATGCCAAAGCATGTTTCTTGTCCAATTCAGAAAAATTACCATCCCTATACTGGTGTATCAAATTTTTACCAGCATAAAGAGCGAGCCTAATGAGCCAATTCAGGCCTTCAATACTAGGTTCTAGAAGATGTATACTTGGCTTAATTTAGAGTATAGACCAGATGGAGTATTGGTATTGGATATGTATAAAAATGCCTTGGACCTAATCATAGAAGTGTTCTTGTAAAGATATTTTGGGACCACAACTCTATATTTAGAATATGAATAAGATATAAATTTTTATAGATATATGAACCCTTAAATACCTGGTACTCCCAATATTAAATCTAGTTTTCCAACCCTAAATCTAGTCCCTCATGTTAATCAAAATGTTCCTACTTTCAACCAAAATCAACTATATGCATTGATTCCTCTAATGTGGCAAATGTGTAATCAAAATTATGGTTATATGACCAATCAAGTACAAATTAATAGTCATAAATATAACCAACATTCAATGCCATATAATATTATAGTTGCACAAGGAACTAATTCTACCAAAGCAGAACTAGATTCCATCCAAAAAATGGTCTAGAAATTGAGAAATGGCTTCCTCAACATGCAGAGGAAGATGGGTAACACCATTGGATAGAATAATTACTATAATTTTGGGTTTTAAAAGTATAATAGACCCTTCAATAGGCCTATAAATAATATATATCAGAAGCCCAACAAGTTTCTAGATGTCAACATAGTAGAAACAGCTCTACCTAATTAGTGTAGGGTCATAATACATCATAACATAGTGAAATTGAATGTGTGTAATTATGTGAAAAATTTATAATATTATAAGTTGAGATGGTAAGGCAATACTTGATGAATAACCAACCTAAGTTCCACTTAGAATTTGGCTCTTCAAACACTACAATGGTATTTGAAACATATGAATATTCCTTCCCAAAAGAAGATGATAGTGAACCAAAGGATAACTTTGATTAAGTGAAATATTTATAGAAATATCAAAAGAGAAATTACAATATGAGGAATAAGTAGGCCTTCATAATGTCTATCCTTCCAAATAACACTACTATTCTACTGAATCCAAGAACTGACAATAATCCACCTCCCCTAAAAGGGAATGAGTAACTCTAGAATAAAGAGGAGAAAGGAAAAGGAGGGTAAAACATTGTTGAATACATGAAGAAGATAAAATCCAACATTAATCTTCATGAATTAGATCAAATTACTAAATAAAAGGAGCTCATGTGGATTTCTATTACATGCAAGTCAATTATTGATAAGATAAAGGTTGCTCACACTAATGTCATTTACAAAAGCAAACCAAAAGTTTCACCTTTCCTACTGACTATCCAAACATTTGGAAATAGCATCCACAATTGTTTATTAAATTCTAGAGCTTTAGCCATGGTGATGCCTACTTAAATTTTCCAAAATCTAGGTTTGACTCTAAGCCCATCAAAAAGAATTTTTTCATAGTTGAATAAGATGGCAATCCCTATAATATGAGAGTTGAATGACATACACATCTAATTAATGTTTGAATCAAGAGTAAAATTTATAATTAACATACTGGTGGATATTCTAGAAAGATAAAAACTTCTTCTTAGTATAAATTGGTCCAAAATGTTTAACAGGTATGTAGCAATAGACTTATTTCACATTTGGTTACCATGGAGAGGTATCACAAAACAAATTCAAATTGATCAAGAGCGAAAAATGAAGCACCCAATTACAAAATATGATACAAATAATGAATAATTAAGTTATAAATCTCCTATCCTTGGGATCTATACCTTTACTACAAAGTATGAGGTACAAGAATCAAAAATCTAGGGATCTTCCTAGTTGTAGACTCTCCACTTTGATAATACAAGATCTAAATAATGATTAGGCATTGGCATTGAATTAGTGGATCAACAAAGAAATAAATACTTGGTATCATACATATTACATTTCCCTTACACAAAAAAATATTATATTATGAAGCACTAATTTTGGGATTGCATTTTTCTCTCAAAAATAATGTCAAACAACTACTAATTTAAGGAGATTTAGAATTGGCAATCAGTTAGGTCAAGAACAAATACCAGTGCAATATATCATAACTAAAAAGTTACAAACATAAATCCAAAGATTTAATATAGCATTTTGAGACCTTCAACATAGTGGTTGTGACTACAAAACATAATCAAGTTTTTGATTCTTGGGATTGTATTTTACTCTAAAACATAATGTCAAACAATTACTAATTTATGGAGATTCAAAACTTGTAGTTAATCAGGTCAAGAATTAATATATGAGAAATATATAATATCTAAAAAGGTACAAATATATATTTTAGGATTTGATTGAGTCTTTTGAGGCCTTCAGCATAGTAGTTTATTTTACATAACATAATCAAGTTGTTGATTCATTGATTATTTTAGTTGCCAATTTGACCCCATACAAGAATCTAAGGTACAGAGATTCTCCATTGAGCTAGTGCCTTGTCCTTTAGTTCCAAATAATGTGTAAAATTTCCAAGTCTTTGATGATGACTAGTAGATCATCTAGTTTTTTACTAACTCTGGTCAATTTAAGTCTCAAATCATTGATGATAAGGAAATTAGTTACCTATGCCAAGAGGAACTGGGGGAAGGAATCATTCAACTAAAGGAAAACTACCTCCCTCTGGGAATGGTTTCCTTGGAAATGACATTTGATTTGGATCCTCAATCTCAAAAAAAAAAGGCATCCAAAATTAAATTAATTTGAATTCAAAATAGAGAATATAGGTGATGAGTATGACCTATGTTATGTTAACATTGGTCTCAACTATACTTCGACAGAAAGGCAAAGGGTAAAGAATATACTCACTCAATACAAGGATGTGATTGCATGGACATATGAATACCTAAAGGTTTTAAACCCAAAGTTCATCACCCATATAATCCCACTTAAAGTGGACCACAACCCATTTAGGAAAAGACAAGGATTGGTAAATCATATCTTGTAACCTCTTATTCAGAAGGAAGTGGAAAATTCGTTGAGAGAAAAAATAATTTTTCCTAGCATACATTCTACTTAGGTGGATAATTTAGTTCTAGATAGAATAATAATGAGGCTCTGTATTGATTTTAGAAACTTAAATAAAGTTTTTGAGAAAGATAATTATCCATTACCTTCTCTAGATGAGGTCATCCAAATAGTGAGTGGTTTAGGAATGACATACTTCTTGGATATATTTCCAAGATATAACCAAGGGGTGGTATAATTAGAAGATAGAATGAAGATAGTGTTCACCACCAAGTGGGGTACTTTTGCATATAAGAGGATGCCATTTAGCTTAATTAATTTAGGTGTCACCTTTCAATGAGCTATGGTCCATGCCTTGAAAAAGGAAAGTTTCAACATTACATCTTAAGGAACAAGACCATTGCCATTATATCAAATCCAACTGTTAAGTTCACTTTGGTACAAAATGAATTAGGAGAATGCAGAAGAAAATAGATGGAAAATTTTCAAGAGTTTGATATAAAATCAAGCCTACTAATATTTTAGAGGTCAAGGCATCATTCATCTCATGATTGATCCTAACCCACACATCACCATTGAAGATATATGTGAAAACCAAGTATTTAAATTAGACCAGCATACTGACATTATTCAATACTTTCTCATAGGTACCTACTCCCCATAGCTCAAAAGATAATAGAGGAAATATTTTATACTCAAATTTGTTTATGACATGATCAAAAAATGGATCTTATATTGGAATAATTATGAAGGTATCTACTTGAGATGAATATCATGAGAAGAAGCTCAAGAAATTATGTAAATATTGCACCATAAAATAGGTAATGGTCATCTCTCCAAAAACACCACAACCCATAAAATCCTTATAATGGGTTATTACTAATCAATAGTATTCAAGGATGTACATGTTCACATTAGAACATGCCATGAATTTCAAATTTTGGTGCAAATGGAAGTACACATAGCAATTCCTCTATAGCCTATGATTGAAGGAAGATCATTCACTCAATGGAGCTTGGACTTCATTGGGGTCATTAATCCCAATTCTTTAGTTAGCCATAAATTTGTACTCACTATTAATGACTATTGCACATGATGGACCAAAGTTTTAGCTACAAAGCATTCAAGATCACAAGATGTAATCAAATTTTTAGAGGAAAATATCATAACTAGATTCAGTACTCCCGTCTCTCTAGTTTTTGACAATAGACTAACATTCCAATTAGATGAATTAATTAAATGGGCCCATGATAATTGAATCACCATTAGGTCATCATCCAACCATTACCCACAAGGAAATATATTATATGAATCAAAAAATAAGAACTTGATTCATAACATTAAAAATTCCATAGCATAAAAACCTAGGGATTGGCATAATATACTAAAGTATGCACTGTAGGTTGATCAAAAAAGATACAAGCAGGAACTCAAGGCCTTACCTTACTTACTAGTCTATGGGAGATAACATTTTTTCTCAATCATTATTAAATTTCCAACATATCATTTTATGTAGGAGTACATGGAACCAAGTGAGAAGGTGGGGTCTTGGTTACAGGACATAATAGAAATGGAAGATTCAAGGATTGAAGCCTTATATAATTTTAGTAAACATCCGGATTTAGTGAAAAGATGGTTTGATAAAAGAGAAAATCAAAGCATTCATAATATCTGACCTAGTGCTTCTATGGGAAAATTTTCATAAAAAAAAAAGGAAAACATGACAAGTTTACCCCATTATGGATTGGTCCTTATCAGATTTTAGAGATCTTGGGTAATAATGTTTTTCATTTGAAGGACCTCAAAGGCAATGAGATGACATATCTAGTTAATAGGTAATTTTTGAATCATTACTTCATGGTTATACTATCTAGGGATGTCCCTGAGTAACAATAGATGTGATGGTAAGAGTAGGATTAGGGTAGATTTACTGCTTTATTGGGATAGTTTTATTTCTTTCATAGAATAGTTTCCCTACTTCCTAGGTTATCACTTTCAGTTTTCAAGAGTTCATTTTAGATTTTAGCTTCCTACTTTCTAGATTAGACATTTTTATTTATCCTATGTTAATATGATTGACTTTACCTAGTATGATCAAAGTAAGTATCCAACCCATTAGAACTTTCTATAACATGTTCAGAATCTAAAAGATTAGCCTATGGGGAAACACACAAACTAAAGGTACACTAATTTATTTACTTGTAGGTTTTGTACCGTTACATTTCATATTTTTAGAATTCAGGTATGCAATAAGAAAATTAATCATGATCAAGCTAACATTGAATACTTCAAAAAGGCATATAAAGGTTACTCTCATTACTACATACAAATTTTAGAAAGTTTTTTCATTTTCCCTAGATCAAATGCACTTATCATAATAATACGTATTTAAGGAAATAACCACCAATATGGGTATAGTTGGTAGGGACAATCTGGTAAACTTATGATTTCATAAATACCATCTCACTATGGTTTTTGTTCTCATTTTCCAGTAATATTATATAAAAAATCAAAATAAGGATCAATGCATCCTTAAAAGTTTGATCCAAAAAACATAAATAAAAATCCAAAGGTGATTAAAATCTCAAATGATGAAATAAGGTCAATGTACCATGCATCATGTAATAATATAAGGGGGAGGAAAAATAAGGAACCCATGGTACCTTTGTTAGGGCTATGGGCACCTATCTAGTAGTAGAGCAATGCCAAAGCTTCCCTAATTTTCAAATCTTTTTCCCTCAAAACTAAAATGAAACCTATAGTTATCCCAAGTCTCTGCTAAAGTCTTCACAATAAGGATAAAAGGAAATCACTTCCTCACACAAAGGTCCATGGTAAATGAAGAGGAAAGTATGTTATATGTGGTTGTTAGGAGTCTATTTTGTATATTTGATTTAAATATATTTTATTAAATGGTTTGTGATTGATCTAAAATTTAAGGTTCTAGGTTCTCAAATACTCAAGAGTATTTCCCCTATGAGTTGCCATTTATTGTACCCAACATACCCCCATTTATTTTATTTATAATAGGGACCCACTATCTATCGAAACATGGTCTAGCCCTACCTTGAAAATATTCTAAATAAAAACTTTATGTATTGCAATAACTTCACTAGTCAGTAGACCTATGAACATGATATATTTTTGGAGTAACCTACTAATGATTTTTGGAAGTTTTGTGTATGAAAGTATCGGCTCATATTATTTAGTGAACTTATTCAAAAAATTTATTCATAAATGTGCTTAGTAGGATATGGTCTTTAGAACTTTTGTTCAGGATCCTACCTTCAGAGGTTTTCAACACTTCACAATTGTATTGACCTTAGCATGAATTTAATTTTCAGATTTTTTTTATTTAGAGGAATTTTTTGGGACATTTATTTATAATTATTATTTTTAGGACCTTTAAAACTTTATGCATCCTATATCAAAGACTTTGTTATTTACTCTTCGGAACCTACTCTTCAAAAACTAGATTTTCATAAGATTTACACTTCAACTTATTTGGTTTTCAAAGAATTTGTTCAACAAGACCCTTCAGTGAAATTACTTAACATGAAATTTGTCTTTGACAAAAATATTCAAAACATTCATTTAGTGAGTTTCCTCTAACTCATTTTGGTCTTTAGTGATTTTTACAACACATCGAGGTCTTTGACAATATTATTTGAGGCTTTTCTTCTAACTCATTTTGGTCTTCAGTAAAAGTGTTCAGAACATTCATTCCATGAATTTACTCTAACTCATTTTGATCTTCAGATATTTTATTTAGCTTATCAAGGTCTTTAGTGGAATTGTTTGGGGTTTTTCCTCTAACTCATTTTGATCTTTGATAAAATTATTTGGAACATTATTTTGGTAAGTTTCCTCTGACTCATTTTGGTCTTCATAACTTTTGTTAAATAGAATCGTCCACCTCAAAAACATGTTAAATCTTAACTCCTGACTAATGAGATCCCTTTATCATAGTAAACTAAATTCAAATAAGCCACAAAATGACATTGGGTAAAAGATAATTATAGACATTACAAAACTGCACATGATGGTTCTAGATGTCAAAACACCCATGGATTGAACCACTACCCAACATCCAACCATGAACCTAAGTCAAGCTAGCTAAACCAACTCACTAACCTACCTTTTTACCCCACTTAACCTTTAACCCTTGATCTTTGATGGTCACCTTGACTATCGACAATCAAGTCCTTACCACCTAGGCACTCAAACTCGGTCCATGTACAAACCAAAACACATCATAATTTAATTCATGCAATGAGATAATGTATCAAGAATTAAATTTATGTAACTAGTTTCACCCCTTCTATGACCTACACCTCCATCTCTTTTACCTATAAAAATATAGGAACATGAGCTGAAAAAGGATCCAAAGATCTAGAAATTTTAGCAATCAGGCAATCAAGCTATCAACCAATAGTCATCAGGAGCTTTTAGCATCAAGAGCTTATTTGTAGGTCTTCCCTCCAATAAGTCAAAAACTATGATAGAGACCTGAACCTCTACCAAAATTATTTTTTAGGTAAATTATTTTTACTCTACCTAAATCACTCTCGGATCAGCTACCAATTAAGTATATTTTTGGTTTTCAAGTTTTCATTATTTAGTTTCTAACCTAAACCCTTTTGCATCATATCTTCTAACCTCCCATCCCAAATCATAATTTTAACAGTCTGTTACTTGATCATTGACCTTATCAACCCAAGACTTCTACAACACTTCTCACAACCCATAATAACCATTAATAGTCACCTTGACCATCTATGGCCACCTTAACCACCAATAATCATCATGATCATCAATGGTCACTATGGTAGGAAATAACAACAAACTATTTCCACTTACCCTCAAATAAATTCCACTTTCTTTCTTCCTATTTGTTTCAAGAGTCCACATCTATTTTTTGAACCCAACCTAACCTATTTAGTACTAGTATTGACATACTTATTACTATAATTAGTCTATTTCCTTTATCAAGAATTTATTTCTTCTTGCATTCCCTTTCAGTATTTTCTATCATTTAATGCAAGTAATTCATCTTTATTTCCTTCAATTTAACTATTCTAAGATATTGGATTGACAACCTCCTAGTAATCTCACGCTTCTTAAATCTAGCTCACACTAGGCAATTTACTTTGCTATCCATCTAACAATCGCTTTGCTTCAGTATTTTCTTATATATATGCCATTCTTACCAAGATAAAGAGGAGATTTTCACAATCATCTAGATCATGCATGCACAAACAAATAGGTTCTTCTACCATACCTTCATCTAGTTTCTTACTTCTTTTTCAAAAAAATAAACTAAAATTGAGAGAAACATTTTGGCATGCCCGGTGGGACCTAGTAGCATCTAGGTGCCCTTTTCTTGCTTATTAAATGCTCATATAAATAAATCAAAATTTATTTTGGGTATAAAATAAACCTTGCATATATTGATTATTTACATGTTTAACTCATGTAGTTAAAATGAAAGGCTAATTAAATAAATCATAGTTTCACCTTTGTTCTCACACACCAAAACCAAAATCACTTATATCAACTAAAAATCATAATAATTAACATAAGGCCCAACTAAGGTTTCATCTACTATAGGTTCACATTCACCCTTTAGCTATCTTATTTTGAGGTCATTACCAAGAAGAGAAACCAAAACTCATCTCTCTGGTTGAGTTTAAACTCTGAAAATTGATATATACTGGCTAAGCACTCAATACCCTTATTATTTCAATGTGTGAAGGGAGGGGGTAGGCCCCAATACTAAGCCACGTATTAATTTGCAACACAAATCCTTTTAAGATCTTTAAACACTTGAAACTAACCATAGACTTATTTTATAGTACCTATTCTACAAACCAAAGTTCTTCTTCACACTTTCCAACTAAGGCATAAGCCAAAAATGAGATAAAAGGTACCCTAATATTAAAAAATTTACTCTAGTGTATGTTTTTGATTGCCTTGAGATTTTTTTCTTTTTTTTGCTTTGTGTTTGATTTATGATATTTCTTTTATTCCTTTCTATTCCTCACATGGTTTTTACTAGATAATAGTTAAATAACTAAACCAACCAAGAGCCACCTTCCTCTTATTCTTCCTCCATGAAGTATACCTCAGATGTTGAGGGTTCTCCCCATCCTTCTACCATCCCTATAATGCCTTGAATAGTTATCCAAGGTGATGTGGATTTTACCACCTTCCTTGATAACAACCCCATGGCCCTTCAACATTACCTCAACACCCCTGCTTTGGTTCCACCTACAGATCCACCTTATGGGATGCCTCCCCATATTATGGGAGACACCTTTTTGCCACTACTTCTACCCAACCTATGATCACTCAAACATCTTCTTCCACCAGTAACCCATCCACTACCTCCATCCAAACTCAATCAAACAACTCAACCAATAACCAAACACCCCCTACACTAACCAAAAACCCCACCAACATAGGGTAAACCTCACCTTTTATTATCCATACTCCACCCACTATGGGGATACCTTCTACCCATATTGCCACTATTCCCCTTATCACTTCCAACCCACTAATATCTACCCCACTAATATTCACCCCACTTCAAAATGTGGTGATTTCTATACCTTCTACCCTTACACCTATCAGTACCAAAGTTACCACTCACCCCCAAATAACTAACCCATTCATACCTCTAACCCAATCCATATTAATTCCCTAATCTATCAATCTGATCATACCTCTAAACCAACCCACATCAACTCCTCAGTAAATACCTATGACACCTTACCCATGATATGTTCATAATCCATAAGGATACATAGCTCCATCTTCCACCCAACTTCTTGTGTATATTAACCCATATGTGTCACCTTATACCCAACCTCTTATTCCCATTAACCCTTATATGGCATCATCCCAACCATTAATTACCATATACAAACATGTGGTATCTTCTCAACCTTCTACTAGTTATCCATATATTGTATCCACCCAACCTCACTAAAACCTACCATACAATTATTGAAATCCCTAACCCTAAACATATTTGGTCAAAATGTTGATGGACAAAATGACCAACCTAGAGTCATCTATCTCTGGGGCTTACAACCTCTTATCTTATGACCAAATTTATAACGAACCTATTCACCCATCCATCCCTATCTAACCTTACCCTCAATGGGAACTACCCAAATTTTCTAAATTCTAAATCAAGGAAGACCCCTAAAAACACCTAAAAGCATTTCGGCATTCTTGCTACTTGATTGCCTACGATGATGCTCTTCTCCTTCACACCTTTTATATGTCTTTATTTGGACCAACATTAGATTGGTAAAGTGTTATCATTAAGCACTCCATATTTTCATTTTCCCAACTCACCCAAACCTTTTTAGACCACTTCTTGGTCAATACATCTAAGAAGGTCTCGATCACCAACCTCTACTCCATCAGGCAATTTGATGATGAATCAATTACCAATTTTGTATCCTGATATAGAGGTCTTATCAAACATCTCTCTCTCTCTCTCTCTCTCTCTCTCTCTCTCTCTCTCTCTCTCTCTCTCTCTCTCTCTCTCTCTCTCTCTCTCTCTCTCTCTCTCTCTCTCTCTCTCTCTCTCTCTCTCTCTCTCTCTCTCTCTCTCTCTCTCTCTCTCTCTCTCTCTCTCTCTCTTTTCCCTAACCTAAGTTGATTGAACTTTTTTCTTAGACTTGTACCAAACACATCTCCCCTACTCTATAGTTTTAAACCTTTAGAACCTTTGATGAGGCTTTCACCATGGTATACAAACTAGAAATCAGAGCCATCAATGAGGGGAAGATGAAACTAAGAAATAAAAACACTAGCTTCAAATCCAATGATGCTTCCCCATACAAATCCACCAAATAATATAACCACCCTAACACAAACCAAAGGCAATCGTAAACATAGTTGTCCTTAAAACTGCTCCACCTCTAGTTGTCAAACAAACCAACTCCTTTAATTCCTCTAATCAATAAACCTAAAATCAAAACTGAGCTACTCTAAAATAATACACTCTATTATGGGAGTCATATTATTTAATTTTGGACAAGTTATTCAAATACAACATCATACAACTTCCCCCCATCAAACCTCCCCAATAATTCAATGTTTCTCTCCATGTGCCTAGTTAGTGCAACAAGAGTGATCTATGTACTTTCTACCATGTCATTAGACATGACATTAGTAGGTGTAACACCTTAAAAACCATTGTCTAAAACTTGATTGATAAGGGAGAACTTGTATTGGATAATCCCAATGCACCCCTAAATCAATCACTTAACATCTTATGACAACCTTTTCCTAATCATTCCCCTTATACCTACCATGATGACAACAAACCAGAATCATCTCATTCTCATGAGGTCCATATGATCAATGTAATTATCAATGAACTTATCATTGAGGAAACCACTACCTCAACTACCCCTTCCTCCACTCCACTTATTAAAGTGGTGGAATTACCTCCCATTCATTTTGATACCCAAATAAAGAAAGTAACTATTTCCTTTCCTTCACTTGATGAGGTAAGGGACTTACCTTCCTCCCCCATCATATAATTACCCACTCTCTCTTTAGAAACCATTCTAAAAGGCTATATCACCTTATCTACTCCTTCCATAGAGGAAACATTCTCTCAAATCTTGGAACCTTTCATCAAGGACAAGGGTGAAGAAACCATTCCCTTACTTCAACCTATGAGCCTAATCTTTGAATCTAATACCCAAAGAACTAATCCAATTTACAAACCCCTCTCTAGATTGATCTAAAGCCTAAAATTATCTTCTCAACCCAATATGGATAGAGCCACCTTTTGGCACCATCTTGGGATCCCTTATCAAAATAAGCATGAACCTTTGACCTTACTTTCATCCACCCTATCTTCAAACACACCTACCCTTAAACCCATCATCATCTCAATGCCTTCATCAAACATTGCTCCCTCCAAAACTATGGGAGAACCATCCAAACCACCTCTATCCAAAATTATCAAATCACCTTACACCTCTTTAATCAAACCTATCAATAACCTAGGGGTGCTTCCTAATCTTAGCCTTATCAACCCATATTGTAATTTGGACTTAACCCCATCTAGTCCACCAAAAAAAACCTTAACCAAACCAACCAAGAAGGTAGAGCCACCCAAACTCCCACCTAGAGCCAAAACTGTACCACCTACTTCCCTCTTACCTTCTATCTTGAGACCCCATCCTTATTCCATCCTAGGAGCTCATCCTTCTGTCAAGAAGGTGAACCCTCCCAAAATTACCCAAACTAAACTTCCTCATTCTATTTTACCTTTACCTACCCCTTCCAAATCATCAAACTCCCCATCATTTGTAACCAAACTATCTACCTCTACCTATCCACCTATCTCTAAACCTTCATCATCTCAATCACCCACCTCCAAATATTTCACCTTTAAACCTTCCACCTCAAAACCATCCAACACCAAGAATTCCCAATCAAACCCACCTACTAAAACCATTCTACCACCCATAACTTCCATAGTGAAACCTACTTCTAAGAAGGCTCCTACCCTGAAAACCAAAAGCCCATCACCCTTAACACCTTTACTCGAATATTATTCAACCATTATACAAAGGTTGTTACAAACTTATTCCTTAAACATACCACCTATAAAACTCTTTGATCCTTCAAGTCATAAACCATCTTGAATCAATGATAGTGTAATCTGCTCATACCACAGGACACTTAGATATGACACAAAGAACTTCAAAGCTCTCCAATCACTTGTCCATAACTTATGGGATGAGGATGATTTATTATCAAATGAACCTCTCTTTAACCCATTATCAACCCAACCACCAAATGAGCCTATCAAAAACTTACCCACTCCCACACTTTCATCCTAGAGTGAGGAGGAACCAAAGTATCCTTCTAGCCTAATGCTTCCCCTCGTCCACATTATCCATATGGTCACCCAATCTCAAGCCCAAAAAAATGATAAGGGAAAGTCCAAAATGTCTATTCCATGTATGTGTCCTTCCACCCCTCAACCTTCCAACCGAACTCAAGCACCTTCACCTTCACCTTCACCAAAACCCAAAATATCCATTCTAGGTACCTCTCCCTCCAACCCTTTTGAATCTATCTAATGAGTAGTTATGAAATAACTTCACCAGACAGTGATGAAGATGAGCCTATACAAAATAATCAACACCTCACCTCATCACCACCAAGAAATGATATAATCCTTGTAATCTATAAAGGTCCAACCCAAAGACCCTCAACCTCTTACAACCTTTGTCATAGCTCTTCACTTTTTACCCTTATCACATTCAAATAATTAAAAATACCTTTTGTTCATCCTAAAGATCTTGATCCTCCCCTCTTCATCACTACATACATCATTCAAACCCATGTCAAAAGGGTGATGATTGATGGGGGAGATAGTATTAACATTATCTCTACTCATGTTTTTGACCAACTCCAGCTACTAAAGTATATCATGTCAAAAACCACAACATTCCTCTATTCCTTTAATGATATTATGGACACAACCTTGGGGATAGTCATCCTCCACATCTGCTTAGGACCTTGCATGCTTCCAAAGCTATCCTAAGTCATATAATTTGAGTTCTAACATAAAGTCTTACTTGGACACCCTTGGATCTGCTCATGAGCTGTGTCCCATCCACCTTGCATCGATGTGTCAAGTTCGAACATGAGGGTCAGGTCATCACTATACAAGATGACCCTAGTCTTTTTTCATCTTGAAACATGACATATCAACCCAACAACATTCTTCTTCCTCACTCATCCACCTCACCACCAACTAATAATAACTCCACCCTTACCATTGATAAAGCTTCAACTAGATCATCTATCCCTTCTTAAATCCCCATAGAGGAACCCTTAGAACCTATGTTCCAACATCTCTCACTGGGAGAGTATCATCTTTTGGCCTTGGATGACTTCCCTACTCCTCAAGAGTATGGGAATATTGACCATAATCTTGGTTATGATCCCAAAATCAGAACCATCATTGCTTTTAGGCTTCCCAACCTATAAACTAATTTCATCTATGGGGGACTTGATCATCCCCTTATCACTTCCTCCACCACCTCTTTTACCCAACCATTTACCTTTGATTTCTCCTATTTAGACAAACTAGAATTTACCAATTTGTACCTTCACAGGTGTGCCTAGAAGGGATTCAGCCTTGGCCACTATGAACATAGACCCCATGAGTTATCTTTCATCAAAACCTATAGACTTTATGAGCTATTTTTTATTGGGTTCATCCCACCAAAATAACCCACTAATTCACCCAAACCCATCACCACCATTGATGAGGACATTTCATCCTCACCAACCCCATCTCTTTCAAAGTCTAAGGATTTTGAAACCATCATGTCTAACTTTTTTTTAGTCAATACCATTAGTTTTGGTCCACTAACCTATAACAAGGGTGTCCAAACTAAAACCTTTCCTTTGATTCATCCTAAAATGGTAGAAACTGATTCTCCTACCATCCACACCATCTAACATCAAGATGATCATTCTCACCTATCTTAGTGTAAGAGATTCTTCTATCCACAAATCTCTTCCTCCTAAAAACCAAACCATGTTAAATTAATCCACTATTGATGTCAACTTGGGTACTCAGGATAACCCTCATATTGTAAATATTGGTCAATCTTTAAATTCCTCAGAATAACAAGATTACCTTTCCTTCCTTCATGATCAAAGTATATCATTTGATTAGTCCTATCAGGATATACCTAGAATCAACCCTTCCATATCTTTCTATAACATTGTCATCTATCTTGATGTTAAGCGTATTAGGTAAAAGATTTACATGATGCACCCTCATATCACCATTCTAATCAAAGAAGAGCTTCAGTTCCTTTTGTCTATCAACTTCATTCAACCCATTGACTATCCCCAATGGGTTTCCAATATCATTCCCATCACCAAACCTATTAGGGGGCTTCACCTCTATGTTGACTATCATGACCTTAACCTTGTTTGTCCAAAGGATGACTTCCCTTTGCCTAGCATCGACCAACTTATTGATCTTATAACTTATCATGAAATGGTATCTCTCATATATGGTTTATTGGGATATAATCAGATCTTGATTACCTCCAAAGATCAGCATAAGACTTCCTTCATCACCCTATGGGGAACCTTTTGCTATAAGGTCATGCCTTTTGGTCTAAATAATCTTAGAGCAACCTACCAGCATGTGATGACCTACATCTTCCATTATCTCATTAATAAAACCATAGAGGACTATGTAGATGATTTCCTTAGGAAATCCAAATGTCACAAGGATCATCTAGAAGTTCTCAAAATTATGTTTGAGTGCCTCATCCATTTCCATGTTTAGATCAACCCCAAGAAATTTTTTTTTGGGGTCTTATCTAGAAGGCTTCATGGCTTTATCATCTCTCTTCAAGTAATAAAGGTAGACCTTATCAAAGTTAGAGTGATCCTTGAAATGCAACCTCCAACCTACCTTAAGTGACTCCACATCCTACAGGGGAAGCTCCAAACCATCTGTCACTTCATCTTTAAGTTATCAGATATATGTCAACCCCTTCACCATATTCTCAAGAAAGATACATCTTTTAAGTGGACTAAGGACTGTCAACAAGCCTTTGATTCACTCAAAGAGTATCTTCCTTTCTCCAACCAGTTTTATCCCTCTTAAATAGGACCAACCCTTCTATCTTTATATTTTTCACACTGACCATTCTTTATGGGTAATTCTTGCTCACCATGATGAACAACATAAAGAGTAAGTTGTCTACTATATAATTCAGACACTTATATAGTATGAGACTTGGTACACCCATACTAATAAGCTTTTCCTCACTTTAGTCTTTGTGGACTACAAACTTTGTCATTACCTCCTCAATCGCAAAACCTTTATCATCACCAATACTGACCCACTCAAGTACATGCACTCTAAACCACACCAAAACTAGTGTATGCCCAAGTGACTCATCCTCCTAGCTGAGTTTGACCTTGAGTTCCTATAATAACATTCAATTAAAGGGAAAGTCTTTTCTGATCAATTGGTTGAAGATCTTTTTCCAAATAACCAACCACTTCCTCTTGTGTTTCCTAACGAGTCTATCATGACTCTTTTTCAAGAGGATGTCACCTACCAAATGACCATGTTCTTTGATGGCTCAAAGTGTCAGTGTGGTGGGGGTGTTAGATTCATTCTCATTCCCCTCAATGGTGAACCTCTTCCTCTTTATTTTAAACTTGATTTTAAGTGTACCAATAATATGACTGAGTATGAAACCCTAGTAATAGGTCTCCAAACCACTCTAGCCTAAGGAGTTAAGATGATCTATGTCTTTGGAAATTCTTAACTTGTGGTCAACCAAATCAATGGATCCTACCAATGTAAGAATGATGTCTTGAAATATTAAAAACACCTAGTAGATGTACTCTTAGCATCATTTGATCATTACCTTATCCAATCTATTATGTGATTTACCAACAAGTTTGTGGATGCAATGGCTTCTTTTACTTTCTAGATACCATTTGTGCCTTTTGATTATAAGTTTTTTTATCAAAATTAATTATTTTATCACACCCTCTTATATCCACTCTGACCTCCCTACCATATGTAGTAAATGTTTGGTATGATTAAACCTTTGACTACCTTAACCTTGACATCACTCCTCCCAACCTCTCTACGAATGCCTGAAGAGCCTTTGTTTAGAGTACTTCTCATTATACCATACTAGGGGGAATACTTTACAAACATGGTTTTGATGGCCTCCTTCTCTATTACCTACACAGTCATGAAGCTTCCCATACAATCAAGGAAACATATGATGGGATCTATGGGGGACACTTTAGTGGTCTAGCTATCACTAAATGTATCCTTCACCTCGGCTACTATTGGCCCACCCTCAACCAAGACTATTGTGATTATGTGAATAAGTGTGTTAAATGTCAATAGAATACCAATTTATATTATGCACCAGCCTATGGCAATCAAGTATCCAAGGAATCTTGTCCCTTCTCATAATGGGGACTAGATCTCATTGAGGAAATCAATCCTCATTCTTCATAGTGGTACCACTCCATCATCACTACCACCAAGTATTTTACCAAGTGAGTGGAGGATATTCCTCGTTGACCAAAGCTAATAAGATATCCAACTCCATCAATCATCATATCATCTATTATTTCAATGTTCCCTATAAGATCATCACTGATAATGGAAAATCTTTCAAAAATAAAATTCCAAGGTCTTTATGATGCATTTGGCATCAAGTTAAGATTTTCCTCACCTTATCATCCATAAGCAAATAGATAGGTAGAATCCTCTAACAAAACCCTTAACAAGATGTTAACCAAAATGGTCAATGACTCTAGTCAAGATTGGCACTTGCACATCCCCTTCACTTTGTGGGCATATTGCACTTGCTATCATTAACATTATTATGCTCTTGCTTTCACCCTCATAAAGGTAAACCTCCAATCCTATATAGACTTGTCGATGTCTAACCTATCATCAAAACAATTTGGGATACCTATATATCACTTAGGTCAAATATCTCTAGCATGTAGATTGTTCCCTTGAAGGATAGATTCCCAAAATCTAAATTGTCTAAAAAGATAAACTACTCCCTTTAAGGATAGCTGCCCAAAATCTAAAATTGCTTCAAAAGATAGACTACTCCCTTAAAGGATAACTACTAAAATAAACAAATCCAAACTTAGACCACTCCCTTGAAGGATGTCTAGGTCAATTTTGTCAAAATCAATCATTTGAAGCTTTTCACATCGATTAGCTTCACAAAATTATAAAAAACAAATAATAAAAGACCCCATATAAAAATCAAGAACAAGCTCTCCCAAAAAATCTACAATCAGCTTTCATATATAGCATCAGTAGACTTCCTACATCGATCAATCTAAACCTTGTATTAAACATGGACTTGTCTATTATGGTTCTTAGGTCACCTATAAAATGGGTAAACCAACCCTCAAGAAGGTTACAATCCCCTTCACAGTACCTATCATCTATCTCCCCTTTGTACCATCTACAAAGGAAGGGATTCTTGAGATTACTTGACACAATATGATCAAAACACCTCTTTACCAACCAATGCATGCTAATGTGAAGCATTATAAGGGATTATGTTCCTTAAGCCAAGCTAACTCTGGTTTTATCTAGTCCTTAGCAATGAATAAGCATCATGCTTTTTCATTATCCTCTCCTAATTGGTTCATGTATTTATTTAGATGTATGTCTCATGATTTTATCTCTTTTCCCACATCTAGTTTTGTTATCTAACTTACTTCATGTGCTATCATAAATAAAATAACTATAAATCATAACAACACCATAAGCATCAAATCATCATAACCATAATCAAAACATCATAAACCACATCACATATCCATAATCATAAACATCATAACCATATATAAAACAAAGCATCACATCATCATAATCATGTATAACCATTCATCATAAACATCATCTATAATCATCACATGCCTAAACTAATTATTCTACATCTCATAAGCATAAATCATCATAAATATGAGTCTACATATCAGGGTGACCGCCAACAATTACATTCAGGACCCCTGGCCATTGGCAATCAAGATGTTAACTTTTTCAAAATTTTGGCACACTCACCTTAATGCCCACCTTTGGATATTACATTCTCTAATTACCATACCAATCACCCCATCCACCTTGACATTGGCCATTTTGGCCCCAACTATCCCATATTTTGTGATGACCTTCCTTTGGTCCTTTTGATTACACTGAACAACATTGCCATGTTGACCATTTGAACTTGTACCACCTCATGAAACCAAACCATTTATGTTTTTCTTAGGAACACTTCATACCTTGGATATCTATGAAAACACCAACCTTGTCTAGGAGACTCAATAATACTAACCCAATCATTTATGCCTAATGTTATGGCTTGGTTCCCCCCATCACCAGTCCTTCTAGCACCAACCTTATTTTTACCAACCATAGAAACTTAGTCACATTGTATATGCATGTTTGCACTTTAAATTCCCAACCATCATTATCACCAACCTCATGACTCATCATAAACCACTTGTCAAACCCACACTCGATTTGGTTTTACCTCATCTACTCCTAATTTGAGGGGGAACACCTCCTCCCATGCTAAGGGTAGCCAAACCTTTAACTTGTAACCCATTTTTTTTTATAACTTGCTAACACAAACTTCATAATAAAAATGGTTAAAATGTAGGCACTAGAAAACCATACACGATAGTTATAGATGTTAAAACACCTCTATATTAGACTATTACCCAGCTTCTAACCATGACCCTAAGTCAAGATATCTAAACCAATTCTCTAACCTACCTTTTCACCCCACTTAACCCTTAACCACTGAAGGTCACCTTAACCATTGATGGTCAGGTCCCTACCACCTAGACACTTAGACTCAATCCATGTACAAACCCAAACACATCACAATTTAATTCATGCAGTGAGTTAACGTATCAATAATTAAATTTATGTAACGAGTTTCACCCCTTCTATAACCTACACCTCCATCTATTTTACCTATCAAAAGAGAGGAACATGAGGCAAAAAAGGATCTAGAGATCTAGAAATTTTAGCAATCAAGAAGTCAAGCTATCAACTAGTAGTCATTAGGGGATTTTAGCATCAATAACTTCTTTACAAGTTTTCCCTCTAGTAAGTCAGCAGCTACGATAGAGATCTGAACCTCTACCAAAAAAATTCTTCAAGAAAATTACCATTATTCTACCCAAATCACTCTCAAATTAGCGACCAACTATCAAACAACTAGTTAATTATATTTTTGGTTTTCAAGTTCTGATTATTTAGTTTCTAACATAGACCCTTATACATCATATCTTATGACCTCTTATCCCTAATTGAACCTTTAAAAATTTGTTACTCGATCACTGACCTCATCATCCCAAGCTTGTTACAACACTTCTCATAACCCACATCAACCATTGATGGTCACCTTAACCATCGATGGTCATCCTGACCACCAATGGTCACTATGGTATGAAATAATAGTAAGTTATTTCCACTTACTTACCCTCAACCAAATTCCACTTTATATCTTCTTGCCTGTTCACAGAGTCCTCACCTATTTTTTTAACCTAACCTAACCTATTTAGCATTAGTATTAACCCACTTATTTCTATAATTAGTCTATTTCCTTTATTAAACATTTATTTCTTCTTGCATTCCCTTTCAGTCTTTTTTGTCATTTAATGTAAGTACTACATCTTTATTTCCTTCAACTTAACTATTCTAAGAGAGTGGATTGATAGCCTCCTATTAAGCTCACACTTGTTAGATATAGTTCACACTAGGAAATCCACCTTGTTATCCATCTAATAATCCATTTTATTTAATATTTTCTTATCTACAAGTCATTCAGAAAAAGAGGAGCTCTTCACAATCATCTAGATCATACACACATAAACAAACAGGTTCTTCTACCATACCCATATCTAGTTTGTTAAGGTGTGGAGCTAAAAGCTTCAATTGTTTGCAAACACAAGGAAGGATGCTGAAGAACCAGAGGCACCGGCGTCAGCAATATGACCGACGTCGGTCAGATGTAGTGGAGAAGGAGACCGGCGACGGCAGACAGTCGACCGACGTCGATAGCACCAGACTAGTAGGGACCGGCGTCGGTTGCCTGTCTATTTCCAGAATTGCTATTGATGAACAGTCAGTTAAGTGAAGTGAGTGTTTGCATGTCAAGCGACTAATTATAGTCACGAGCTGCGTGTCTAATTATTGTAACTAGAGTTATATTTTTGTAAGCATGGGATCCTATTTAAAGACCCATAAGGCATGTATTGTAATTAATTAAAAAAAAAAGGCAAGTAAAAGCATTGAAGCTAGCAAGGTCAAGGAGATCAGCTGAAGCATTTGAGGTATAGAAACTCAGGCTTTAGAGTTGTTGTGTTGAGCAAGAGAGAGAGGGAAGAAGGTCTTGAGGTGTGGCAAGCCTTTGAGGTGGAGGAAGAAGTGGCATCTTCCTTATTGTATTTTCTTCTAGTAATATTTAATACAAGAGTGTGTATTGTCTCTCAAATTCTTTGTTGTCTCAAGTTTCTAGTTACTTTATCATTCTGGTTTAATTCTGTGTTTAATTACTTATACGAGAAGTAATCATATGTGCTCTAATTGGTAGAGCTATAGATCCCTTGACAAGTGGTATCAAAGCTACGGTTTTCAGGAAGCAGGGTATTGTTTTTTGATTATACGTCATTCACAGGGTTTTCTGATTGAGTGGGAGTTCAGCAATGGCAGAAGAAAGTAAGCTACAAATGGAGAAGTTTAACGGCAAGAATTATTAACACTAAAGGATGCAAATTGAGGATTATCTGTATCATAAGGATCTGTACTTACCATTGGGTGGGGTTGCATGCAAGCCCACAGATATGAAGGATGAAGAATGGAGTGTTCTTGATCGAAAGGCTCTTGGTTCCATAAGGTTGAGCCTTGCATCGTCTGTGATTTCCATCTTATCACAATGTAAGACAACGGAAGAGTTGATAAAGTCCTTGGCAAATTTATACGAAAAGCCCTCGGCTTCTAATAAGGTATATCTTATGAAGCAGCTATTTACTTTGCAAATGTAGGAAGGTGGATCGGTACATACTCATCTCAGTGATTTCCATGGTTTGGTAAACCAACTAGCCTCAGTCAATATTGTTTTTGATGATGAGGTAAAGGCTCTCTTGATTTTATGTTCTTTGCCTGAAAGTTGGGATGGTTTGGTTATGGCAGTAAGTAATTCTGCATCTGCTTCTAAAATCTTAAAAGTTGATGTTGTTGTGAGTGTGATCTTGAATGAGGAAATACGCAGGAGAAGCACAGGTGAATCATCAGGGAATGCTCTAAGTGCAAAAAGTAGGGAAAGGCAAAGGGAGAAGGTTAAGCAAGGGAAATCAAGGTCAGGAAGGAGACTCGAGTCCAAAGGTATTACCTGTTGGTTTTGTGGAAAGAAAGGACATACAAAGAAGGAGTGTTGGTTGAGAGATAAAGAGAATCAACATGCAGGTACTGAAGAAGCAAAGGATACAAATATTGTGATGCAGGACGCTCTCATACTTTCTTCGGATAGTCAGGTAGGATCATGGATTTTAGATTTTGGTTCATCTTTTCATGCATCCCCAAACAGAGATTTGTTCTATGAGTATGAACAGGGAGATTTTGGAGTGCTCTATTTAGGGGATGGTACGCCTTGTCAGATAGTTGGCAAAGGAAAAGTGCAACTGAGATTGCAGATTGACAACACATGGGTGCTGAAAGAGGTCATGCATGTTCCAATTCTGAAGCAGAGTCTGATTTCTATAGGAAGGTTGGGAGATGAGGGATGCACAATAACCCTCACAGTGGATTCTTGGAAGGTTACCAAGGGAGCACTTGTTCTAGCAAGAGGTAAGAAAGTAGATACTCTTTATCTGTCTACTTGTATTACTGATTCTACTTCTGGTGTAGATTTGAAGATGTGGCCTAATAGGCTTGGTCACATGAATAGGAAGGGAATGGAAGTTCTTGATTCAAAAGGTAATGTGTTCAAATTCAGAAAGCATAGATAGAGTTCATTGCAAAAGAAGGAAATCTGATGTTTTTGACAGGAACAAAGAAGCCTTGGTGTTTATGGAGGAGATGAATGAAAGAGATCAGTCACAGGGGCTGAATAAATATGAGCAGGGCAGCATGGACAGAGGTTTGATCCAAGAAGAGCTCGCAGATGAAAATTTCATCACTTACAAGAACACACAGACACCAATGTTGGTCGCTTGGCACCGACGTCAGTCATCCAGATACCGACATCGATCATGTGTAGACCAGTAAGGTCGGTAGGTCAGATAGGAGAAGTCTGACGTTGGTCACAAGGATCGACATCGATAGGGGGGACACCGGCGTCGACCAGGGAAACGGCGTCGACAGTCAGGGTCAGTACAGGGAATCAACATCGGTTGGGAGCAGACTGGGAGATGGCTGATATCGGTCACTGGAACAGATGTTGGGTGAATCATTAAGTCTCAAACACCCATGTGGAGGTCAGAAATGGTATGTGAACCTCATATTTGTTGTTCACCTTCTTTATATTGCTTATTGATAGTCATGAACTAGGAAGATGGAAGAAGCAATGCAGGTAGAATCCAGAAACAGTGGGAGCTTGGCATGGATGAGGAGTGTGAGTCCTTAGAAAAGAACCAAATAGGTATTTGTTAGTAGAGTTGTCAGCTAGAAGGAAGCACTAGATAGAGGGATGGATTCCCGTTTTAGAGAAGAGAGTGGATGGACACATGAGACAGAAGGCTATGGTATATGGTCTTGATTAGGCTGCAGAACAATGGAGGTTTGACCATTGTATTTTATCTTTACCAGGTTGGATAATATTAGCTACATTATCCTGTTACTATATTGTGTTACTTGTTGCAGGGTTTCATATACAGGGAGTTTTCTGAGCTAAGGGTAGAGTTGGTTCAGAAGTATGTCATGGAGAATTTGGGAGCAGCAAAATTCTTGTGGCATAAGATACAGGTATTGCATCACAGGTTTGTGTGGTGGTTGGTCTTCAAGAGTGACATTGAAGAGGGATACAGAGCCTAAGGAACAAAATAGATGGTGTATAGGTACAGGTACAAGTTTCAACTGTTTATCTCCAAGTGGGAGATTGTTAAGGTGTGGAGCTAAAAGCTTCAATTGTTTGCAGACACAAGGAAGGATGTTGAAGAACCAGAAGCACCGGCGTCGGTCGCCTGTGTATTTCCAAAACTGTTGTTGACGAACAGTCAGTTAAGTGAAGTGAGTGTTTGCATGTCAAGCGACTAATTATAGTCACGAGCTGTGTGTCTAATTATTGTAACTAGAGTTCTATTTTTGTAAGCATGGGATCCTATTTAAAGACCCATAAGGCATGTATTGTAATGAATTAAAAAAAAAAAAAAAGGCAAGTAAAAGCATTGAAGCTAGCAAGGTCAAGGAGATCAGCTGAAGCATTCAAGGAGGTATAGCAACTCAGGCTTTAGAGTTGTTGTGTTGAGCAAGAGAGAGAGGGAAGAAGGTCTTGAGGTGTGGCAAGCCTTTGAGGTGGAGGAAGAAGTGGCATCTTCCTTATTGTATTTTCTTCTAGTAATATTTAATACAAGAGTGTGTATTGTCTCTCAAATTCTTTGTTGTCTCAAGTTTCTAGTTACTTTATCATTATGGTTTAATTCCGTGTTTAATTGCTTATACAAGAAGTAATCATATGTGCTCTAATTGGTAGAGCTATAGATCCCCTGACATAGTTTATTACTTTTTTTTTCCTAGAAAATAAACTAAAATTGAGATAAATAATAATTATGTGGCACTCCTACTACTCATTAATAGTTCTTATGTGGCATACCCACCAAATAAAGTGGCAAAGTTCAAACAAATCAAAGTTATAAATTTTGGACATTGATGGCACATGAACTAGAAATGAATGCCAAAGTTATATTAAATAATTTCAAACAATGACATGCCCATTGATCTCAAGATAACTTAAAAATTTAATTTCTCATATAAAATCAAGCCCTAGCTACCAGTGTTTCTCACTTAATAGCATACTCAGGAGAGCCAAGTTGGTAACTTGAAAACTAGACTAGTATCAACATAATCGAATAGTAATGGCATCCCCATCCATATAATTTTGAGAAAATCTACCCCCATCAAGGTTTTTTATCAAATATTTAACTAAATAAAAGTATTTAATATTTGAATCTATAGTATTCAACAATGGTTATAATAATTACTCAGCACTATGGAAGGTGATACACTAGGTTGATGTGCATACACACAAACAAAACTTGACTCCATAGCAAAAGAAATTGGTTATATAACTCAACTCATTCAAGCATCAAGGGTTAAACTTCACATAAAAAATCTAGAGGTCATGCCCTATATTAACCTCATATGATATGTATTCTTTGTTAGGAAGATAATCAGAAGAGCATTCATGCACCATTTGGAGTACAAAACATTCATTGCATGCATCTCAAGGGATGAATTTTAAATATACCTCTCCCTCCATATTACATATGTTACTTATGATTTTCATAGGATAGTAGCATGGAATAAATAAAAATTGATTTAGAAGACACTCAGTAGTTTGATGCTCCCTATGAAAACTATCAACTTGAAGGATAAGCAACCGGTGCTAGTGTCCAAGTTTATGATGAGAATCCAAATTGGGATGGCCCTCTTGACTAGGTTATTTGTCTATCTAAGCATCAAATTCCTTCACCTTTGGGTTTTTTTTATTAATTTAATAATGAACTCAAATTTGACATTTACTATGGGTGAAATAATTTATGCAAGGTTGCAAGAGCAAATATTGCACAATGATAAGAGACCTCAAGCGATAATTTATACATGATATCCTACCTCTTTGACACCAAACTTATCATATCCTATGTTCATAATGGGTCACTCTAGATCCCATCTCTAAACTACATCAAGAATATTATATGTGATTATTATTCTTTCATTCACATATACATGTATACTCATAACATTGTAAGCATTGTGTACGATGTCTACCCATAGGTATGGATGGTTATCCATGAGTCCCTCTACCTAGGATATCCAAAAACATTGTAGATACATTTTTTATTAGGGAGACTAATATTTGTACTTATATTACATTATCATCATGGTTATAGGCCACAAGGTAACACCTCTACACCTCGCCAAGTATGTCCTCAACAAACTGGTAGAGAAATAAATTGCCTACCAGTTATGGTGGGGTATTTATGAAGACATGCATAAGAGTAAGAAAATTTAATTTATTGGCTCCCACCTCATGATTGGAATGATGTGCTATGTAAACTAAAATCACTTCTATGAATCAGGCAGGTACAAAGAATATTATTCATTGGCCACATTACCACATAAAGATTAGGATCCACATGGTCAAGTGTAGAAACATATCAAAGGACTTGGAATTAAATATAAACATGAGCCCTATGACCATGATTTATTATTACTCAATTCTAATAATGATAACAAAGTTAAGGAAATGGAAATCAATTAATTTGAAATAATACCTCTTGAAAATTATTCATGGCTAGCCTTCTATCACAATATCAGATGCACATACTAGACTCCCACTAGCTAAAGGATGGGATTCATCAAATTTTTGGGTTAATATACCCTCTCAACTAGTAAAGAATCAAGGGAAACCTTAAAAAACACCCCTTGTGACACTCAAATAAGTAAAGAAGGCACTAGGGGTGCCTGATACCTCACTAGGGGGAGTACATGATGAACCTATTTATCTAGACTCTTCAGATTTTGAGGGCCCTACCTAGCCAGATGTTGCATCAGTTATTGGGTTTTTTTTAATGTTTATATCAACTACATCCACACAATAATAACCTTTCATATCTAGGAAGATAACCATTTTATATATAATAAATCTAAAGGCTCATACCCCTCCACAGAGCCCAGCCATTGAATCACTATCAGGAAAGGCATCCACATAAGAGGTAGCTGGAGGAGAGTCTACTAATGAGGAGGAAAAAATTTAGACAGTTAATATCTTGAGCCTCTAAGAGACAAAGGGGAAAGCATGATTGCATGAGTAGTTATTAGTTGATCAATCAATGGCTTCAATTTCCATTGCTCCTACTATGTCTAATGTTTATCCCCTTCCTATTAGTACTTTTGAGTCTACTCCACTCAGTCCTGCTAGTTTCTCTCCTCTCTTGGTTCTCAAGGTGGAGGTTGTTCCTACACAACCAATTGTCCAACTAACCTTTATTATTCCAAGGGTAGAGGATGCTTCCTCTACCCTTGTTATCCTTACTCCCCTAGTTAGTCTTTCCCTAGTTGCATCTTTTGTAACCATTCCTACTATTATTCCTTCCAATATTATCCTAGCCCCTACAAAGATAAATAAAAAGGTAACAAAGAAGGCTAGGGGAGTAATATAAATTATTCAACTCCATGTATCATCTATTCAATTGGGTTTACCAATTCCTTCCACTAATTCCTCTCAAGATACCATGGTGATAACAATAAACAAGGTTGACAAGAAGAATCCAATTTACACAGTTCACTCACTACCTCAATATGGCGGAGTGGACTAGTTTAAAATTGTCTATCCTTCACTTATTAATATTCTACTATGAGAAAACTTTATGAAAACATCATGAGAGTTATTGGGTGAGACTAAATTTTTAGACACTCAACCCATGGATCAAGCCCACCTAGGCTTCTCATAGTGGGCAATAAATATGCAGTCAGAGGGTTCTAAGAGGCCTAATCTTGTGATCACATAATTTCCCATTATAAGTTACATATTTGATATATCTATATGGAGTGTGCAGAGGGTAAGGAAGAGGAATATATAATATGAGATTGGGAGAGGGGTCATAGTGGAAAAAAGATAAGAACTATTTACATTGTCCAAAAGGAAGGACATAAAATTGGGACAGTCCCCATACATAGAGGATTGTAAATCCCATATTGAAACTCATAAATATGCTCTAAATGAAATAAATTAAAGGACTAAGATTGCAAGAAGAGAGATGGAGAAAATAATGGAACAACATCAAACTATGTATGTTTAAGTACAAATAGAGATAGATGTCTAGTATGTTACTACTAAGTTGTATAATATCCTTGAAACTATTGGTGAAATGAGGGAAAAATTGGCACCTCGTATAGTAGAAACTACTAAATTTTATAATTCTTTGAAATTAGATGATAATAAATTAAAATTTATTATTCTTTTTAAAATTGGTAAGGCATACATCCACCTAAATCTGATGGCACCATTGAAGGCTACCAACACCCTCAATTTGGAAGTCATCAAGACACATGAGGTCAGAGAGTAGATCAATGCAACTAAGGTAGTAATGCCTAAGTACTCAGAGCATGAAAATCTCATTTTGTAGATTCTAAATGAACTCAAGATCTTAAAATCCAAGGATTCCATAGGTAAGCTTATCAACAAGGCCAATTTTTATCAGATCTTACAACAAGTTTCAACAAACTTTAAACAAAACTTACAAGGAAAGACATTAGAATAAATAGAAGTTGAAACAAATTTTTATAGTAAAAAGGTCACAAAGGTTGAAATCTTCAAAAATAACTTTAGAAACATAAAGATTGAGAATGCAAGGCTCCTTGAATAAGTCACTGGAGTGCACAAATATCTATTACTTAATATGAACATAATCATGTACCAGTATGACATCCATAATAAACATTATCAATTTTTGGAAGCAAATAAGAAATTTGATGCTTCAACTTCTAGTTTAGCATAAGTTATAAATTTAATGCCTCCAAAAACCTCTAAAACCATTCAAACACCTATTCAACTTTAATTTGAAGGATTAATTTGTATGTACACATGTAGAATATACTTATATTTATCCTTATATTCTATTTATGCTTAGCACATAAATGTGAAATTGACAAAACTATTTGTAAGCATGCACACATTGAATTTCATTGTACAAGCCAACTAATCTAGACATAGTTGTAATTAGATATGAGCATGCACACATGTAATTTTGATGATAAAATTATAACTAAGGTTCTAATTATGTAATGTAACCATGAGTTCACATACACTTGGATAATGAGGCATCCCCTCTCCAAGTCTATATATTTATGTAATTACATATTCTAAAGAGTTGGAAAGTTTTATCAATACATAAATAAATTAGTTTTGATTATCATGAAACTACATTGGTGTTCTCTCCTTCCATCTTTATGTTATTAAGGTTTTTCTTTCTTGGTTATGCTAATATAGTAATTTAAAGTGTGCAAAAGCTACAGATAATTATGATTATTTTCATTGATGTAGTCTAATCTTAGATGTGCAAAAACTATTGAATGTTAGTGAATTTCATTGAGTATTAATCAATTAGTTAATACTATGTTAAATATTATTAGTGTGTAAGAGTGTTTTCTCTCTAGTATAGTCTCCTAACTACCTTAGATGCCTTCTTGGTCCAAGTTATGATCTCCCAATTAAGGGTTTAATAGCAACTCTAAAAGTATCAAACTTTAGTTGTGGCCATAAAGTTTCCTATACCATTCTCCTAGACTCCCTAATTGTTTTTTCATGTGAGTGTACAATAGCTACAAATAACAAGCATTAGTTTGGAAAACACTTATCTGCCAACAAACTAACCTAGGAAGTGAACTCTTGGGACCATAAAACCCTATTTTATGCTCTCCCCTTGCTTTCTTTTGAATTTTATTTGATGAATACCTACCCACTCTGGATTATATTTCACCCATCCCTCTCACTCACTTAGGTTTGATTTATTTAATAGGATTATTTTCACTACAAGAAAACCCATTTAACAACATGCATGATTTATTTGTTATTCCACTAGAAGTTTATTTAACTTATACCTACAACTCATGCCTTGGAGTGTATTTTACCTCCATTGAGATACTAAAATGTTATATGATACCTTGTTTAAATTTATGGATGTGCACAAGACCCACATCAATAGAAACCATTCACTCTAACTATGTTATCTAGTTTTTTATGATATTCAAAAATATCCTTACACAAATCCAACTAATCATAGGGCTCAATTCACACTTAAGTCATAATTAAAGTTTAATCTTGAGTTGACTTAAATTTAGTAGAAAGTGTTTAAACAAAGATAATATATTCCCCTTATGACCTAAAAGAGGGTCTAAAATTTATCAAATAAGCCCCTTGAGGGTGAAGCACTCCATCTCATCCATTAGATCAATTCAACCTTGACCGTTAGATTCAATCCAAGGTAGGAAGCCATATAAATCCTTATGAAAGTTAATAAATACTTCAAAGGAGCCACTAATTCATAAACTCATATTTTTCAAAGGAGTGAGGAGGTGTTGGAGGATGACCTTTCCATATTTACCCATCCTCTTCTTCCTCAACCCTAGATGACTACCATTAATAGAGTCCCCAAGAATTTGGTCCTTTTCATTTTAATTAATTTTTTTATTTTATTTCAATACATGTATACATGAATTTATTTTTTAGGTACCCATCTTCTCATAAATATTCCAAGAGGTGTCAATCTCTCATAATTTCAAAAAATGTCTAGGGGAGCTTCAAGCTCTATGATAATAATTAAAGGCCATCAACCCAGGTTTAAGGTAAATTATTTTAAAAATAGAGTTTTAGATTTTTAAAATTGTTTCATATGATAGAGGGTGGGAAAAAAATGGGGTTAAAATTTGGGGTCAAACCATTTTGAGATTCTAGAAGACTGCAATTGTCAAACCAATCTAAAAATACCCCCTATGATAAAAGTATCATATATCAAGAACTATGCAGTCTCAAGGCTTGAAACCTCTTCTATATGAAAGAGTAAAAAAATTGAGGGGGGAGGTTGGGGTAATTTTGGGTTCTTCTACCTCTATATATCTAAGCATCCATAATCGCTATAATAAAACTAGTATAAAAGTTTTAAAAGGGTCTAAAAACACATTTGTGAGAAAGGGGTAAATTGTAGAGAGTTCTAGGCCTTAAAAAAAATCTTGTTGAAGGGCATGAAAAATTGAAGGGTTTTAATTTTAGAGTAACCACACCTCCTAGCCTTCAAATTTCCTGAATCAGCTGAATAAAATCACATATAGGTTTGTATCAAGTTTTTGGTTATAATAAAATTAGGTTGCAAGTTTGTGTTTAAACCTAAATTTATGGGTGGTTATCTAGGGTTAAGGACCTATTAGATTAGCTTTTACAAAAGTATTTTAAACTAACCTATTTAACATACTAATTAATAAAAAAATTAGGCAAATAGTATTCTAAATTTAAATAACTAAGATTGCTAAAAATAGTAAAGTACAACTATTAATAGATATTGAAATGAATTGGAAACAAATGATACTTAGTTGGTTTAATCTACACATGTTTGTATAATATAAAACAAGTTATAATTATACTATAATATTATCTTGTAATAGTCATCAAATTCTATAAATGTTCTTTTTATCTCTTTTGACACTTGTATCATATTTAGACTGGTGTATCTATGTAGGTATCTCATTTTGATGCATGTGTCTTCTATGAAATAATGACTAGGTTTGGATGTGACCAACTATATACTTGTACATTTTCTTTTTCTTATGATGTCTTTAATTACGTGCACAAGATATCACTCTTTGTCAAATGGTTAAACTCTAGTTCTTCACCCTTAAAATGATTGTGGGTAAAATGGGTTAGTGGGCTCATGGTGTTGAGATACCCCAAGGAACCCTTTATAAATGGGCACTACTTACATAGCCAATACTCCAAATAGGGCCTCAGACTTATGTATTTCTCCCCTACATTTTGGCTTATGTGTGCATAAGGATTCAATATGTGATAAACAAAGATATGTAGTGACCTAGCTTGTAACTTGGAAAATATGGCTCATGAAATGATATTTGAATGCTTTAAAAATATGAAAAATACTTCTCTTATATCTAATATATAAATATATATGAATAGGGTAGGCTAGCTCACTTGAATTCTTGATTGAGTGATTATTGGTATGTTACCTTGTGAGTTCTCGATGTTTGCTAGGTGAGAAATGAATGAGGGTTAATATTATATATATACCAATCCCTTTTAGAAATATCTCCCACTAAAAAACTTAAGAAAACCCTTAAGATACATTTAATTTGTAAATTAGATGAATTTTGGGCACTCGACACTTTATAGGAAAAGTGAACACTTGCATCGACATATGTAGACAACTGGAACACAAGTGTCTAAGAATCTAGAAAATAAGTATAGGTCCAAAACTAGTATTGAAGTATAATAATCATGTTTATATATTTTTTCATAGTATATAAGCCTTTTATAGAAACCTTGGTAATAAAAAACAATGGCCAAACTAACAGATAATAAATTTAGGCACAAATATATAGTGAACACGAGCCTCTCTGAAGTGGGTAAGTTTATAACTAAAATGTATAGCCATGATAGGTATTTTCTAAGTGTATAAGACTAAAGTATTACATAAATCATATTTTTATTATTTATATCCCCCACCTTTAATTTAGTAATAAAAATAATAGTTTAAAGGAAATAAATGCATTCTTGGGTATGTATAGCACACCTTATCTTTGTGTGAAGCTAACTTGAGTGATTTTATGGTGACTAGCCTTCAACCAAGAGAATGTTACAATATATAATCAGTGTATGAAATTTAAAAATTATATAATTTTAAACAATTTAAAGTAAGAGGATCAAGGTTAGGATTCAACCTATGTGTGGATGCAATCATCTTTATTTTTGGCAATTTGATTTGAAAGGATGCCTTATTATGAATCATTAAAGCTAATATTAGGAAAATTTTGAATTTTAAAATACATATATATAGATATTGGAGGACACATGGTCCAAACCATGGTGAAAATATGGATTATAACACATTCATTGAGCTTGTTTTATCTCAATTATACAACCCAAAGATGTGCATGATCTAGTGAGAGTGATCGATTCAACTAACCCAAAATATATATCTATTGAGGGTAGATGATTTAATTAAATCTAACCTATAATTATGGAAAATTTCGATGATTTAATAAAATATAATTTATAATTTTGGTTATATTGAACAATTTAATCAACTCAACCTAATCAACTATTTTAGTATATTGGCTCAATAATGCAAACATAGGATTGCAATAAGGAGAGATTAGTATAGTGTTAGTGTATGAAATCAAAATGTAAAATAACACATTAAGCCTATCTCAAGGGTGGAATGAACAAAACTAAATGGAAAACACAACTATAATTCAAAATTCAAATGATGTTTCACCTTCCTTGGATGCTCCAAATGGCTTGTTGAAGTGGCTTGCTTGGTGTGTGTTATAAGAGTCTTCATCAAAGGAGGCTTGGTTATTTCCTCTTCTCCTTGGTACCAATATATTTATGATGGATTTTGATTGGCTCAATAATTGGGCATGATAACACTACATTAATGGTTTGAGATATATTTTTAGCATTATAACTTTACATTAAAAGAGCTTTAAATTATGACTGTGAAGCCTTGTATTTATAGATTTTTATAAATGATTAGAATGAACCTGAACCATCCATCTTAAGATAAAGTTGTGTGGCTAAGCATCCATTAAATTTTGGAGGATAAAATAAATAAATTGCCCCATAAATATTTGGGATAAAGAGGTATTAAAGAGGCATGGGAGGGCTTAATCAAATATTTTGTGCATTTATGGCCTAGGGATGCCTTCCCAAGAAATGATGTCTTAGATGATGGAGAAGCGTATAATAAATTTTAAAAAATAAATATTAAACAAATTCCATAGAAAATTAATTTAATCTCTTGATTCAAATTAATTAGCCTTAAACATGATTTATCAATTTTGGTGCAAATCTTGGCAATTTGTGCACAAATTAATCAAACTAGTTAAAATGTCATATTATTGGATCAAAATTTGATTGGATTGGAATTGGAAGGAAATGTTAGATGAATTAGAAATTTTATCCCATTTAGGATGTTTTCAACACAAAATAACAAAGGCACATGTCTTATGCAAGAAAATCGGTAGAAAAAATCAATCCAAAGCACCAAGGTGTGAAATCATCATTTTGGCTCAAAATGACATGATCAAAGTTAGTTGTCTTATAAAATGAATTACCGCATTTAGGGATAAATTAGCCAAATAAGCACTTATATATTAAAAATTCAACTCATTTAATGTGTTTTAGTTTTTTTATCCCAAATTATGCATTTTTATAGAAATTGGTCAAAAGCCTGGTTAGAGGTCATTGGTGGCTAGTTTTAGGTGTCTACAATATAACTAGGAAGGCCTTAAAATCTATGGCATAGTAACATATTATAAAATAATTAAATGATCATGCATGCCTATGAATTCAATAGTAATGCATGAATTTTATGATGCCCCCTCGAGGGAATGGTTGGCACAAGTAGGTTGCCAAATGGTCCCTCAAAATAAAGAAGTGAAACAAGGGGACAAAAAATATGAAGATGATGTGGTGAGAACATAATGATTGTGAAAAAGTAGTCAAAATCATTGAGAATGCAAGTGGGATGGTGTACAATGGTTTACCTAAAGGTGATTATAAGCATTATACCCTGATAGTGGTAACGTGGTATGATAACAAATGATTTGACCAAAGATGGTTATAATCATTGAGAAGATGGAGTTGCCCTAGCTAGGATAGAAAAACAAGATAACAATATGCCCCTATTTGGGAAAAAATAAAGTAAATTTGTTGAGAACACAATGATTTACCCAAAGGTGGTTAGAATCATTGATAAATATAGGTGGGACAGTGTGTAATGATTTTCCCATAGGTGGTTATAATCATTGGTCCTTGATTATGGCAAACATGATTGATTAGATGATGATGATGATAACTGACACAAAGGGTAATGATGAATTTTAACAACTTGCTAGTAGGGAGATGTTCATCTAAACTAATAAAGGTTGAAATTTTTTTGTGTTTAATTACTCTATTTAGGATATGATTTGGATGTTCCCAATGTCAGTGTCAAGGAGATGTTGATGTCGTCATTGCTGAGTAAACTTCCTGAAGTTGATTTGTGTTGTAGCACCATACGGTAGGCATCATGATAGAATACCATGAGGACTTGGCCAAAATATGCATAAGGACTGACTCTCAAGATCCAATATTCAAGGGAAAATAATTAACCAATGATAAAAACCATGATGGTAATGTATATGTATGAATATGGAGGGATTCAAGTGTAAATACATAAGGAATCACCCAATGAATGCATATAGATAGAATCAAGGCAACAGTACTAAAAGCAAACAAATAGGCAAACAAACAAACAAATAAATAACAATTAGTACTACTATTAGTTAAAAAAACATGATGAAGATTGCCCCTAGAAAATAGGTAAAAACTTAACAAACAAACAAAATGGGGGAATAGAATAAAAGGAAAGGGGTGGCTGAGATATCTCCATATGCACTAGGCAAGTGAACGCTACCTACTTTAGGCCAAATGTAGTTCTCTCAAGAAATGAGAAGTAAATGATAATTGATGAAAAAAACATGATGGATGAGAGAGAATAATAGGACTGAGATCATAAAATGGTCAGAGCATGGGATAAAAGGCCAAAAAGTATGGGGAAACTAAATGACAAGTGATTAGCTTGTAACTTAGTAAGCTTTCCCATAATCCTTAAGGCAAAGAAGTGGTTAATGTTTTTGGTTTTTTTAAATGATTTTACAAATGTTTTTGGAATTTTTGAATATCTCAACTTAATCAAGAATGATGAGACACTAAATGGTCCAAGATATTAAAATGGAGAGAGTGTTGCTTAAGATGCTCGTAAAATAATGAGATCATGGCTTAGGTTTCTCTCAAAATGATGAGAGTATGGCTTAGGGTGACTGAGTTGACCTCAACAAGTATTGAGTGTTGCCTACATAGTCCTAGGATGAAACCTCAAGTCATTATAGTTTCACCTTACATTGGAAGAATATGACTGGTGTAGCAACCAATTCAAATAAAAAAGGCACAATTAATATAAAGTAATACTATGGCATAGGAAATGGATAGTTGGTACATTAAGGCATGATAAATGAATGTTTCCCCTAGTTAGCCCATAGGTGGTTATAACTAAGATACAACAGCATAGGTTAATGGTACTAATTTTTCCATAGGTAGATATAATTAGTAGTAAGACCAGTGAGACACTAATTTTCCCATAGGCAATTATAATTAGGTACACTTGGTATAGAGAATAGAAAAATAAATGAGGGATACAACTGCCAAACTACTATCTTACTGTTCCAAAATATGGCCTATGTCTAGAATTTTGGAAATAACTATTGAAATTGATCTAAATCCTCTTGCTAAAAGTGTCTATGGAACCGATAAAATAGAACCAAGGTCATAAGGCTAGATAGGGAGGGATAAATCAATTCAATTAATGAGGAAGGTATGGTAAAATAGATAGATGATAGTAAAAAGTGATAGGTCGATAGGATGATAAGATGGTAAAATGGCATAGTACAAAGAAGAATATTGATAATATGGTACAACTTAAAATGGTCCTTATAGATAATACACCAATTCATTCAAGTGTAGTACTGTTTGAGATAGATAATCTTCATTAGTTCATCAAGTTCATGTTTATCTAGTGTGGCAAGCCTATATGCTCGCATGTTCTATAGTTTGTTGTAATGATGAAAGGACCAACCCAGTTTGGTTTAAACTTTCCTTTATGCTTCTTTTCAGTCATGGTATTATCTTGGTTCTCTTTAAGGACAAGATCACCAAGTTCAAATTCTCTATGTTTCATACACTAATTGTAGTGGCCTCAGATTTAGTTTTGATAGGCTTAGAGATTATTTGCCACATCCATGTATTTCTCATCAAGTAACTCTAGCTCTTTCAAGCAAGCTACTCGATAGTCACTATCATCCAAGACATGCTTGAAAGAGATACATAGAGAAGTAAATTTGATCTCAATGGGAAGAATGGATTATGTACCATAAACAACTGATTATGGAGTGTCTCATATGGGTGTACAGTGATTGGTATAGTATGCCTAAAGAGTGCAGAATATCTAAAGGTGTCAATTGTGATCAACATCATTGACAATATTTTTGAGAATGTTAACAATTGTTTTGTTTGATGCTTCACCATGGCCATTACCTTGAGGGTAACATGCCATGGAGAAATGTTGCATGATGTTATATTCAGTACATAGCTTATCAACATCCTTGTTCTTTAATGATCCTCCATTATCAAATATAATTTTAGAGGGGATGCCATAGTGGCAAATGAGATGGTTAATAACGAACTTGGAAATTTGCTTTCCATTTACGTGAGGGGTATAATTTCAACCCACTTGGAAAGATATTGAATGGTAGTAAGGATATTTTTATGGCCATCATATGAGGTGGGATTGATTTTCCTAATGAGGTTGAGGCCCCATGTAGCAAATAGACATGGTGTCAACATTGGTTTTAGAGTTTTGATCAGGGCATGAATTATAGTATCTTGTCATTGACACTTCTTGCACTTATTTACATATGAAGTTGCATCTACATCCATTGTGGGTCAATAATAACTAGTATATAAGAGATTTTTGGATAGGATTGGCCCACTAGTGTGAGCTCCATATACTCCTTCATGAACTTCCTATAATGCTAGTTTAGATTCTACCAAAATTAAATAATGAATTAGAGTTACATCAAAACTATAGAGATAAAGGGTCGATCTGAGTAAGATATAATGAGTGGTTTGGTGGATGAAGGCTTTAGATTGCTTTTGGGATAGGTCAAGTGGTATAATTTTGTCATGAAGGTAGTTTTAAAGGTTTGAATACTAGATAGAGTTAGGACCAACAATATCATAAATCATCATGATAGTTGAAGGTTTATGAGTTGGTGTTAGTAAATTCTTGACGAAAAATTTATACTCTTTAGCCGTGTCTATTTGGTGAATTATAGATCTAATAGTATGCATAGCATCTGTGGTTCTATTACTTGCCCTTGGTATATGCTCAAATTGAATGTTAGCAATCTATCATTTGAAAGTGTCGACCATGGCCTTGTATGGAAATAGCTTATCATCTTTGGTCTGAGAGTGGTTAGTAAATTGATAGATGATCAACTAAGAATCACCATAAAACTTGAGATGAGATATGTTCCATTGTATCACTTTTCTAAGTCTTACAACAAGTGCTTCATATTTGGCCATGTTGTAGGTATAAGGAAAGTTGATCCTAAATGATTTAGGAATTAGATTCCCCTATGGTATAATAAATAAAAGGTCTACCCCTGATCCATGTGTTATGAATTACCCATTAAAATATAGCTTCCAGTGCTACTCCTTAAGAGGTGTGTCAATGATGGTCATTATGGACTCATTAGGAAATTTGAATATCAATGGTTGTGTATCAATAAGGGGTGCTTTAGTAAGCTGATTTGTAAGAACTTGCCCCTTAATGGATTTTTGGTTGATGTACTTGATGTCCAACTCACTAAGAAACATGATCCATTTGGCCATACGGCCTTGTACGGTTTTTTTAGATAGTAGATACTTAAGAAAATATACTTTTGAAATAACCATTGTTTTATTGTTTAAAATGTAATGGCATAATTTTTGAGTTATGAAGATAGGGTTTTTCTATGGGTGTATAATTATGTTCATACATGACTAGTATACAACTTAAGTAGTATATGGCATGCTCTTTTCTAATATCATCATGCTAATCTAAAATTAATCCCAAGGAACTTTTAGTAGTGGATAGATACAATAAAAATGGCTTTCCCTATATAAGAGGCAACAAAATAGGTAGATTCACTAGATAGTCCTTTAGCTATTTAAAAGTTGTCTTGCAGTGATATCCCAATGAAATGTGACTCCCTTATTTAGAATATGTATAAAAGGATGGCATTTGTCATCCAACTATGATATGAATAATTGAATAGACTAGATCTTACTTTGTAAACTATGGAGCTACTTCAAATTAGTCAGTCGTGGCATCTCTGTTATGGCTTGGACTTTGATTGGAGCAGCTTCAATACCTTAATGAGACATAATGAAGCCTAGTAATTTTCCTAATGTGACTCCAAAGACCCACTTCTTAGGATTAAGTTTGAATTTATACTCATGCATTGTTTCAAATATTCTACATATCACTACTGGATGATCAACTCTAGTATTTGATTTTCTAAGAATGTCATTGACATAGTCTTCAATAATTTCATGCATCATATCATGAAATATGATGGTCATGGCTCTTTGGTAGGTGGCCCTTTCATTTTTAAGACCAAATGGCATAACCTGATAATAGAGTGTTCACCATGGAGTGGTGAATATTATTTTATTGTGGTCATCTGGTATTATCCTAATTTGGTTGTACCTTGAAAATCCATCCATTAATGAAAGAATTTCATAAGCCATTGTAGATTCAATGATCATGTAAATGTTTGGTAATGGAAAGTCATATTTATGTCAAGCTTTGTTTATATCTCAAAAATCAGTACAAATTTTGATTCCTTATGGCCTTTTGCTAACTATCACAACATTGGAGATCCACTCTCAATAGTCAATCGATCGAATACATCCTGCTCCCAAGAGTTTTTCCATCTCTTTCTTCACTAATATAGTAATGCAAGGATGCATTTTATGAAACTTTTGTTTTATTAGTTTGACATTAGGATTGACCACAAGGTGGTGTAAAACCAAGGTAGGGCCCAAACTTGGCATTTCAAAATATACCCATGTAGATATGTCAATGAATTCCCTCAAAATGGATGTAAGGACTTCATGTTCCTTCTTAGTAAGGGATGTGCCTAGCTTGATCCACTTTGGGTCATCTATGGACTTCATATTCACTTCTATTGTTCCCTCCACTAGAAGGGTTGAACCATCTTTAAGAATAGTGGGCAATGATTTGAACTAATTAGCAACATTAGATTCTTCTTTTAGGATTGGCTCTTTGAGTTCCCCTAGACATGATGAATTAGAGTCCCCCAATGAGAAGTTTAGCCATGAAATAAAAACTATTAGAAAATATTGAATGATTCAATCAAAGTCTTCTTGTTCTTCAAAACTAAACTTAGACTCATAGATAAGTTCATCATTGGTGGTCTCCTGAGCTATGTTTAAACAAGGTTGAACGCCCCTATCTAATGGCTGCTAAAAGAGGTTTTCACCACTAGACTGGCCTTTTTCTTTAATTTTTCCCTGGTCAAAAAGTACCTTAAATAGGTTATCACTTTGGGACCTCAATGTTTTAATTATTTTCTTTTGTCTAAGGGTGTTCATCTACTCTCCCAAATAGGCTTCAGGATCTAACTTGATTGAGAAACCTGATTTATGGTCTCCCAATGGAACATTGTCTCTAAGGCAAAGAGAATCACATAAATCCTCATCATTTTGAAATTCATCAATTGACATGTTGGATTCTTGTTGGTCCTAGTCTATCAGTTGAGATAATACAATGGTAGTGGGTTATGATGAATGACTAGTATAAGGGTACAAATAGAATGAGGGTTAAGCAAGTTAGTCTTGACTAGGTCATCAAAAATGTTATGATTAGACTCTACTTCACTATCAGTATCACCATCACTAGTCAATGGAAATGGAATGTGGTTAAGGTATATGTGGTCACCCCCAAGTAGTTTAAATCCAAGTCCATAGGGCCCTTTATATCTAGTCATGGAAATTGGCTTGACTGTTCCTTGTTGATTTGATCTGAAGCCTCCTCCTTCATAGTATTAATTATTCATAATCTTATTGGGAATAATATACTTTGTATTCTCATAAAAATCAGCCTACTTATCATTAAACAACCATAATTCATCACCTTAGAGAGGATCCTATTCTAGGTCAGATGTTGGTATAAACATGATGGATCCTAGACTATACTTTTTACCTTTGCCCTTTTCTTGCAAATCTAAATGAAGTGGCTTGGCTTTAGGTATTCCAAAGGACTTTGTGTTCTATGGAAGGTTTATAATATGAAAGGTATCATAGGTCACATACTCTCCTTGGCCATTAGAAGAGATGGTATAATGATTGGATACCTTAGGAGGTAGCATGTGGGAAATAAAATCAAGGGTATTAGGATCAATCCAATTATCCTCTAGCAAACCAAGGATTATTGTCTTTCCCTTATCCTACTTGGCCACTAGATTCATGCCAAAATGATAGTTATAGCTCTTGAACTTGGCCTCTAGGTGTTTTCAATGCCCATATGGATGCAAATATCCTGATATACAAACTTCCATCTCTGAATGGGAGAAATTTATACATTGGTACAACATTGATGGGATTGCATGAATTTCATGTAAATAAGGTCTACCCAAAAGCATATTATACTAAAAATTGAGATCTATCATATGGAAAAGTGTATCATGAGTCAATGGCCCAAGGATAATTGGCAAACATATGGTGCCTTGTGATTCTCATTCTTCATTATCATAATATTTGATGGTTATCATTTATGATTGAAGATCTACCATTGTGTACTTGAGAAGCTTGATAAGATTTAGAGACACTATGTTTAGACCTAATCCATTGTCTATAAGGACATGTTTCACTTTGTGTCATTTTATGCAAACTTTGATGTAAAATGGATTATTATGTAGTGGGCCAAGGGATGACATATCACTTTGGTTTGAAGTGGCTTGTTGGGATAGAGCTAGGTGTCCAACCAAATCTTTTAATTTTTTAGGGGATATGTCATTTGAAATAGTGGATTGGCTAAGGAACTATTCAAAATGTTTTTGTGGATTATTGACGTATACAATAAATCTAAAATGGAGATCTATGTTGGATTCTTTTGTAATTGTTCTACAATGTCAAACTTCTTTTCTTGGTCAGTATTAAATGGCTTGTTTTGAGGTATAATAGTTGTTTGGGTGATGGGCAAAGTGGTAGATGGCTATGGTCCTAGGATGGTAATATTTAACCTCTGAGTTGTGATTGCACAATTAGAATTAGATTCAGGACCATGGTTGCTAACAAATGATGGTGATGATAGGGGACCAGATAGGATAAGTCTCAGTTACTAATGTACTTATGCATGGTCATGAGGCAATGACGAGTTATCAGTGTAGGGTCTAAAATTAGTAATCATTGATTATTAGTATGCCTATATGTAGTTATAGGTCAAGGAAGGATTATCAATGTAAGTTATTCGATTAGCATTGTTTGGTAAAGGTCTTGATTAATTGGTATTTGGTCCCAGATTGATGGAGATGGTGTTAACATGACCTCTTACAATATGACCTACAACCCTATTATAGTCATGTGCAACTACATGGTAGGTCTGTTGGTTGTTACCATTGTAACCTTGGTTCTATCCATTATTTAGATGTTGTTAGTTTTATTATTGGTGATTTTGTTAATTCTATTAGTTTAGCCTTGGTTGTGAAAACTATTGTTGTTAGTGTTCCACAGGCCATTATTACTATTATTTCTACTATGGTTGGTTGTTATGTTGGGGAAAGGGGTTTTGATAGATTCCAAGGGTTTGATTTGAATTAGAAGCACCACATCTAATTTTATCTCCCCATTCTCCAACATATCCTGAATCAAATCTTTGATTTGCACATAATGGTGTAAATTATGCTCATTAACCTAATATTCATAGAAGTCATTTTGGTGGTACCAATTAAGATAAGGGATACCTTGGGAATAATGTTTTAAGATAGTATAGCTAATAAAATTAGTGGTGGAAAGTTTATGAAACACATATTCAATAGGTTATCCAAGGTCACTTAAAATGAAATGAGTAGTCACTATTCTTCTTGGAAGAGGACCTTGTAATGGCAAAGGTTGTTGTGTGTGTTTGGGTTGTTACGCTTGTGATGTTTGTTGAAAATATTGTGGGCTAGGACTAGTTTATATATGTTTCATGGGATGATTAAATGGTTTTTTCACCATTTATACATGTCTTGACTCCATTACTCCATTTCCAATATCATTTTTTTTGTGATTGAATTGTTTTGGTCTATCATTGTTATTGGTTTGTGCCAGTTGTGATGCTTGTGCTTAGACTTGATGTTGGTTTTGTCCATTTACTTAATTGGTACCTTGATTCTTATTTTATGAAGTCAACTTGAAGATCCATTTGTTAATAAATACTCACTCAATCAATAAACCTTTACCAATGGTCTCTTTAAAGGTATGTGCACACTATAGATCTAGATGATAAGATATTTCACTATGAAAATTTTTGGCAAACATAGTGGTTAATTGTTTATCTAGTAAACTATATGTGAATAAGATTTTAATGGATATCCCTTGCTATAGATAACTTACAAAAATCTCACTAGCCTTATGCTTAGCTTGCATCAAGTTGACTATTGAAATTTCATGCTTAAGATTGTATGAAAATTGTTGTACAAACTTATCCAAAAGATCATCAAAACTTGGTACTAAATTCTTAATAAAATTTAAGAACTACTCTAAGGCTTGTCCTTCTAGACTCCTTGGGAATAATAATAAATTGTATAATTTGTTATATGCCTTTGGCAAGCATGCAACAAAGAACTTGATCAAATGAACCTTAGGGTCACCTTTCCCCTTGTATTTGTCAAATTTTGGTGGTTCATATCATGGAGTAAATGGTATCTTTAATTAATCCATGTTAAAAGGATAAGAACACACATCATCCAAATTAAACTTTTTGGTTTGGTTCCCAGCTTGGATGGCATCAATTGCATCCTTCATCTGTTACAATTCTTAGGCTAGGAAACTAAAGTGAACATTTGTTTGAGGTGGAATATTGGCATGAGTAGATGGTTGAGTAGTCATAAGTGGAACAATTTTACTGGGGTATGATGGAGGTATTTTATGGGTTATGTTGGTTTGGTTGGGGAATGGACTAAGAATATGCATGTATGGATTAAAATGCAATTGTTTAAATTATATTTATGGTTGTGCAATATTCTCATTGGGGTTTTGTATATGGACTTGATTTGAGGATTTTGAGGTTGTGATGGAGGAATATAACTATACTATTCCTATTGAGGTTGAATAGGGACCTGTTACTGACTAATCAAACCTTATTATTGAGGGTGTACTTATGAACCAAGACCCTATCTTTGAACTAGTTGCACATTCTACATAAAAGGCAAAGGTTTCCTACTCTATACTTGAGGAAAATTAAAACCTTTTTATTACATTAATCCTAATTGGGAAGTGAATGCATGTTCGATATTAGGTATTTGTTGTTGACTAGTAGTCATACATTATTGATTAGACATCATTTGGATTTAGATTGGTATAGTGGTCTATGAGGAAAGAGGTATGTACATTGATACCTGGTGAGGTAGAACATTAGTTGCCCCCTATTGAGGTGGCAATATGTTCTAACTCTATTGCATTGGTATGTTTTATTGTGCATGTTGTTTTGGAACACTATTTTTTACCTATTCGGGAGGAGTAGGATTCATCACATTCTATTTTTGAGGAATGACATTAGTCATTTGCTGACTAACTAACCCTATTGGTTGAGTGCTTGAAAAAGTAGTTAGATGAGGATTAGTGGTAGTATTTGGTTGAGGTTGGGACATAGAAACTCATATTCCCTGATTTGGAAAACCATTCATGGTGTTAACCAAAGGTACACTTGTTTATGGACTAGTTGTTTGTGTACTTACACCACTATGGTTTGGATTGGATGTTGCTTACACATTATCCACTATGTTTTGCTCAGTACTCTATATATAAGTATAAGACACTTATTCAATGGTTGAAATATGAAATAATTTATCAACCAAAGTTTTTTACATGAATAGGTCTATATCTTGATTGTACTGACTAGTAAATTTTATTAAAACTCCTATAAAAGGAACTAAATCAATGAGAGGCCTATTTGACATGGTCATCTAATTAAAATTATGTGTTAGGTTTAAGTAAGTTTGGTATGTTTTCTTCATATTTATAAATTTATCCTCCATGAGGTCCTTTCCTTTGAGAATCATACTAGGGTCTATCGTTTGGACTAGAGCTAAAGGGTTACTAGAAGAAGCATGTTGACTATATAGTATGTTGTGAGGAATTATTACTAGACTTAGAAAATTATTATTGGGGAAGTCTACTAGAAACTTATCCCATTCTTCTATATCTCTAACCAAAATCTTGTCTTTGTTTTCCAATAAGTGACGTTCAAATAGATAAGGATCATACGTGGATGGTATAGTAATATAGTATATTTTTTAGGAAATGGTTCTTCAATAGTAGGTACCACAACTAGGTATTACTCTATTTGTGATTGATCTTATTCCAAGTATGGAGGTGTTTTAACCAAATAGTGAGCCAATGGGTCTTGGTTTTTGTGCCCTTGTTTGAGTTTTATAAGATTGATAAGGATTTGTCTCATAAGAAACATTGTCTACATAGGGGTCTTGAACCATTTTTTCTTATGCAGCTACATTACTAAATCCTAGATTATACATGGGGCCACTATGACTTTAGGAATACATGTTAGGATCCATAGTAAATGTTTCATGACCAAAAGGAATAAAACTATACAAGCTCTGAAAAATGTGATGTCTTAAAATGAGTCTCAAATTTGGTCTACCTTAGGCGAAAGGATGGATATGTATATCTAAAAAGGTTTGTGAAATGACTCATGACAAAACAATCTAACTTCAAATGTCAAACATTACATGTCTCACACAAAAAGATTAAGTAAAAGGACCATAAATCTAAATGTTAAATTCTAGGATCAAAGTGTTTCAAATGAGTCTAATCTAGGAAAAAACAAAGTTGCTAGGTCTTTTGGCCAAACATGAAATAAAAATCTAGGTTTAAACAAAGGTATGTGCTATAAATTTTGGCAAAATGACATCAAAATCTAGACTTGAAATAAATATGAGATATTTAATCTAACATATTTGAAACACTTCTAACAAAAACTAGGCATTTGACTCTTAGACATAAACTTGATCAATAAGTATGAGGTATGAAACAAAAATCACTTGAAGATAGTTTATTTTCTCCCAAATAATGGAACAAATTAGATTATTTAGACTAAGAAACTAGATAAAGGTAAAGTGCATAATTTCACTAGACAAAGACTCAAAAGATACTTGGATTGGCTAGAATTTTGGAAAAACTTGGACTCTATGAAAATAGGCCTATGAAACAAGTTTTGAAATAATTTGAGTAGTGTAACAATGCTCAAAATTTATGACCAATGTTTGCTTTCAGACTCTAAGGCAAAATGGTTTAACATGATTTTGATAGCGTAATGCTACTCTCCTCAACTCAAATGACACACATACATAAAGTTTGACAAATATCTAAGGAAAAAGCATTGTATCAAATGGACTCAAGACAAATGGTAAAATAGGACTGGTAGTACAAAGTGTAGCCTATGACTTAAATCATGATTGGTACGTAAGATGACTTGAGTCCTATCAAATGATGATAATGATTACGAGTCTAAAAATGGCCCTCAATTCAAATTCAAATTTGAACCTAAGTTCCCTGATATTTAGTGCAAATGGTGAACCCACTTAACACTTTAACCTTATGAACTTATAAAGGTACAATTTTGAATTTAAATTATCAATGAAGGACTTTTAAAAATTGGGAAAATGGTCTAAACTCAAATGGGCAGCATAACTACACCAAAATGGAAGATATGACACAAATTTTATGATAAATTTTTGAACAAAGAAAAAGATCATTTTTCTCTTGGGTAGCATAACGCCTCCTTGTTAAAGAAAATGGTGGATAAAATGTTTGGTTATGTAATATTTTTGTTAAAAAATAGTTTTGACTCTAAAAAATAAAAATTAATCTAAGATAAAGACAAATCAACTAAATAATCATATTAAACCCTAAACTAACAAGGTGTGGCAAAGTGTTGTTTTAGATTAAGGTAAAAACAGGTTTTGAAGGGGCCTCAAAACCCTGTACAAAGAGAGAGATAACATTAAAGCACAACAAGGTTAACACGAGAACCTAAAAATAGAAAAGAACCAACACCAGGTTTTACAGGGACCTGAAACTGACCATAATACCAAAACAAAACAGCAATCAAAACACAGATCTGAAAGTTTACCACAAACTTTCAGATCCGTAACCAGCAAACCAAAAAAAAAGACCAGTTTGCTGCCCCCAAAAAACCAATCAATAGAAAGGAACTTTGGATGAATCTTTACAATTCGGATTTTTCTTTTTGCCTGACCGAAGATTCATATCAAGAGGAGGGACCAAAGGCTTGGCCTTCTTTCTTCTGAGAGCTGTCCAACCATCTTCTACCTTAGCTGCCTTAGCAACCCATGCCTCAGGGGACAATGAACTTTGGACACCAGTAGGTATTAACTCCTGGTGACAGTCAAACACAGTCTGGCTTTTAGGTAGATCCTTCAAAACAGGGGTAGAGATCACCACCACCTCCTCAGGCTCAGCTGTATCTTTGACTGCAGCCTCCTCAGAGGCTTCATTAGATTGATTCTCCATTGATTCCTCTTCATCTTCCAATTCTGATTGCACCCTTTCCTTGTTCTCGGACTCGGAATTTGTTGTTGCTTCCAAAGGTAATTTGTCTAAACTATGTTCAGAAAAATCCTTTGGCCACCAAGAAGGTGAACGTCTGGGAATGTATTTCCCAGCAACACAACGGGCTGCAATATGTCCCGTCTGGTGACACTTCTTGCATCTAAAAGGAATCCCCTCATATTCCAAAATTTGTGTCCAGGTGCCCCTTGGGGAGTCAATGCAGATCGCCTCGGGAAGGCCCTTTGAAACATCCAGATCAGCCAAAAATTGTGCACATGTCGAATGGTGGCTCTTCGAGCTGTCTTCTTCATATAGAAACTCCCCTATAGCGTTTCCAATGGTCTTATAAACTGCTTCTTGCCACAACTGTATCGGAAGATAAGGGAGCCGCACCCATATAGGAATCTTGTTAAAGGATTCTGTAAGAGGGTTAAAATCCTTATGCCAAGGTTTGGCCATAAGAGGAAATCTGCCCTACCAAGAAAAATTATTGTGGCACAATATAGACTGCCTATCTTTAGGACTTTGAAAAATTACTATAAAAAAACCCCTGGCACAAGGCTGGATTTGACCATCATTAATATGCGGCCAACTCTTAGCAATCCAGTTTTGTAGTTCTACAAAAGAAGGCCAGAAACTACGGAAGCGGAAAATGGCAGCACAAGAGGAAAACCGTTTTTCATCTTGGAAAATATTTTCTGCTAATTCAGGGTCTAGAGTAACCCTGATAGGTTTTAATGCACTTATAGGTGTTGCGCGAAGAGGTATAGGTGTTGAAAGAGACTAGGCTTCATGTATTTCTACTTTAAAGGCCGCCACATCCGCATAGGTTCGCGCTCCTGGTCCATACCCTGAGCCAGAAACATTGGTCAGACCCGCAGCTGTGTTAATCCCTTCAGCAGAAATTCCTTTGCGTGTTTTCTGGTTCCTTCCTCCACTGTGGCAAAGTGTTGTTAACTAAACTAACAAGTTTTTAAATGTCTAGATAGATCATATGCACAAGACTTTCACATTATCATGCAAGAGAATCACATGTCATTTGGGTCTACATCATATGGCTTATTATAAAAAGGTATTACCCTTTTAAAAACTACTACATCCATCACTCACTTGGTGTAGTGTGATATCCAACATGATCAAACATCTCGGGCTTAGCCTTTACTAACAAAAATGCTTTAATCAATCAAACCATCATCCCAATGAGAGGATCCCAATTTATATACCTCACATGGAGAGGGGTTGAAGATAATTTTAGAGATAAATTCCTGGGTCAAGGCTTCCCTATAGAACTTATGGGAGGTAATGAAGTCCCCCTCACAAGCTAAGATGCAATAAAAATAAAAAACTAAGTAAAAGAGCTTTAAGGTTATCTCTAGATCACCCAAGCCATGCGGGTCATAGGGAGAGCCTTCACAAAATCTCCTTTATGCCTTTGGATGGTACTTTTGATCTCACAATTTCCCTATAAGGGATAGGGGAGAGCATACAGGTACAACTTTTTTTGTACAATCAAAACTAACTAAGCAAACAATTATAAACAACTTGCAAAAACTTTGATGTGAGTTCAATTTTAGAGCACTAAATGAAAGGTATGGTGGTGTTTTTTAGCCCTTTAGCTTTAATTTGCATAAATTTTGAATAAAAAGCATAAAAACATTCAAATAAACATCTAAGTGTTTCCTTAAGCACTAAAATAAAGTTTCTAATCCTTTTTAGCACCCAAAAAGAGGCTAAAAGACTAGATTAAACTTATTTTGATCACTTTTTAAGTAGGGCCTATAAGGAAAAGTTATAGTTTTGTCTAGCCTAGAAAAACTTTTTCAAATGAAATAAATAATTTTTCAAATTGAGCTCTTGGCTTCACATAAAGAAGTCTCGCAACTCCATAATCCAATACCGTAACTCTACAAAACCATGACTGGTTAACATAATACCACAACTCAATGGGTTAGTTGATAAAAATCAACAATATCACTACTCTAATAAGAAATATCAAAATTGATATATCAAACCTACAACTTAGAGAGTTATGGTATTATCACTTAACCCTAATGGTCTAGGCTAACTTCTAGAATTTAATTACAATACCATGACTCAGACCAACAATATTGCTACTAACAAAATCATGGTATTATAATATTGTAACTATCGAGTCATGGTATTGCAATATCACTACTTATGAAATCATAAGATTTAAATATCACTACTATCAAGTAGCAGTATTGAAATATCACAATTTGATTTAAAGACAAAGAAAATGTTAGTCTAAAACATATTTAAAATACAATATCACTACTAAGATAAAACTATGATTGCGTCACTTGTGAGATTGTGTTCTAGAGGACAACATCACCACTCCATAGTGATAAAATCATGAATTCTAGGAAAATGTGTTTTTGCTCAAATTTTTCACTCTTTTTTCTCCCACACTCCAAGATCTTACATGAAAATGTTTAGTGGGTTACTTGTAGGAACTATTTGATCAAATTTGTGAGGCTAGGTCTCATCGTGTATGCTATTTGTGAATATAAAATTGCAATAAAGGGAGATGAAATAAAAATCCAAAATAACACACTAATAGCTAACACCTTAATCATATTTCAATGGGGGAGCTTAATGAACAAAACTAAATGGAAAACATAACTAGAATGCAAAAGATAAATGATCTTTCACCTTCCTTAGATGCTCCAAATGGCTTGTTGAAGTGGCTTGCTCAACTTGTGCTTAATGAGTCTTCATCAAAGGAGGCTTGGCTATCTCCTCTTCTCCTTGGAACCAATGGATTATTCTTGGCTCAACAATTGGGCATGATAACACTACATTAATGGCTTAAGAGAGCTTTTTAGCATTATAACTTTACACTAAAAGAGCTTAAAATTATGAGTCTAAGGCCTTATATTTACAAATTTTTGTAAATGATCATAATGAACTTAAACCATCCATCTAAAGATAAATATGTGTGGATAATAATCCATTTAATTTTTGAGGCTAAAATCAATATATGCCCTCTTAAATATTTTGGGATAGAGAGGCATGGGAGGGCTTAATTAGATATTTTATGTGTTTATGGCCTAAGGATGCCTTCCCAAGAAATGATGTCTTAGATGATGCAAATACTCATAATCAATTTCCAAAAATAAATATTCAACAAGTTCCATGGAAAATTAACTTAATCTCTTAATTTAAATTAATTATCCTTAAACATGATTTATAAATTTTGGTGTAAATCTTGGCAATTGGTGCACAAATTAATCGAATGAGTCAAAATGTCATATTATTGGATCAAAATTTGACTAGATTGGAATTGGAAGGTGATGTTAGATGTGTTGGAACCATTATCCCATTTAGGATGTTTCCAACAAAAAATAACAAAAGCATATGTCTCATGTAACAAAATTGGTAGAAAATAGCAATCCAGAGCACCCAGGTGTGAAATCATCATTTTGACTTGAAATGATCTTATCAAAGTTAGCTATCTCATAAAATTCATTGCTCTATTTAGGGATGCATTAGCCAAAATCAGCACCTGTATATGACAAATTCAACTTGTTTTATGCATTTTAGTGTTTTTAGCCCAAATTGTGCATTTTGATAGAAATTGGTCAAAAGCATGGTTGGAGGTCATTGGTGGCCAATTTTATGTGTCTACAAATAATAATCCATCTTAGGTATGATATTGGTCCATAACACTATTTGAAATCTATAAATTGATTTGATTTTACAATTTTAGGTGCCCTTTGCATGGCATATGCACCTCATATATGTATCACACTAAAATCTAGGTATAATAGTAGTACCAATGTATAAAATGTTGCCACAAAAATATATTTAAATCATATAACTATGATTTTTTGTGAATTTGAAATTATTTCAAGTGCATAAAACATGTTTCTATGATATGTCCCCATTGAATCTAGAGAATCTGGGAATTTGTGTAAATGTAAAGAATGTGTTTTTTCATAACATGCCCCCACTATAATTTGGAGATGTTGAATATTGAATAAGTTTGGAAATCACCCTTTTTTTACATGCCCCAACTATAATATATAGCTATAAAAATGTGTAAGTCATTCCTCTATGACATAACCCCATTGATATCACCCCCCTTTTAAGGTGAGGATAACTATAATCTAGTAGTTACTTTACCTCAAAAGGATAAGATAACTATATAAGTTACATATGGATAGTGTAGCATATATGAGTAGCTCTAAGTATATATATCAATGAAATACATAGTATGTGATCATATTAAGTACTAAGATACATGATTTAGATCATAGAATAATCCAAAGAGGAAAAAGCACAAGCACAAGGGCACTCAAAAATAAAGCAATAGGAAATGGTCCAAGGATACTCATATAATGGGCATGTTTAAATGTCACAAAATCAAAGTGACAAGATAGTAAAATATACAAAAAGCATAGAATGACATATTCAAATATCCATACAACAAATAATGGCATATTTAAATGTCAAAATAGACAAGCAAAGGCATGAGGACCACAATCAATAGAGCATATCAAAATGCTTAAACATGAAATACAATGCAATAAAATAGAAAGTAAGGAACACACTCAAAGAATTGAATAAATTAAAGTAATAAATATAGATAACAAACATGAATATAGCATATTAGTTTTTAAACATATGTGTTTTAAATCAATGTTAAGTACATAACATATCAATTACATTTTAAAAGGTATAAGCATGGATAGAGGCATGTGTAAGCATATATGAACTCAAACATGATAATGGAAAGTGGTCATTAATTTAAATTAGGTGTATATTAATCAAAGAAGTATATTCCCCAAATGTACTTAATGCATGAGTGGAGGTAAGTCCCAACATTTGTATGTACATATATCATGAATTTGGGTGTGATTGTATCACACTCAAACAAATCATGAAACATATGTGTATAAAAGAATGATATTTTAGACACTAAATCTAAATTATACATCACCTTGGTCTTGTACACTTGGTAAATACCTATCATGGTTGTACCCTTAATATCTAAGACCTTTCTGATACTAAAAGGCTCACATTCACCATATCTTTATGATAAATTGATTGTCTCTTAGTCTAACCATATGTTAGTATGATGAATAGACCTTGTATACTGTGCAAAATTCTAAAAACTTGATCATTATCCTTCTCTACCAATTTTGGACTTGTACTATTTTCCAACTTCCTAGGCACTTGCATCCTAGCTAGACACCTATGTAGATATAGGTGTCCCTTTTCCAACTAAGTTTTCATTTCCCAAAAGTCATGAAATTTACAAATGTAATGTATCCTTATAGCTAGCGTAAGTACTTTAGTGTGAGATATTTTCCAACTGGAGTGATATATATATATATATATATATATATATATATATATATATATATATATATATATATATATATATATATATATCAATCCTCATTTATAACTCACCTATAAAATTCATATCTCTCACATATAGATCAACAAATTAACTATCAATTAAGAATTCAAGTGAAAAAATCTACCATATTCATTCTTATTTCCATATCACTTATAGGAGCAGTCTATCTACAGGTCTAAAGTACTAAAGGAGTAGCCCATGAACCATAATTACCAAGTTACAAGCTAGTTCACTATATATACTTATTTATCACATATCATATCCTTATGCACATAATCCAACATGTAGGGGAGAACTACATAATTATAAGTACCTCTTAAGAGTATTGGCTATTAGTTATCACTATTGATAAAGGGTTCCATGGGTAGCTTGACACTGTGAGCCCACTAACACATTTTTCCTATAGACACTCTAAGGGTGAGTAAGCTATGGTTTAATCATTTAATGAAGAGAGATAACCTATATAGATGATTTGTATACATCAAAAGAAATAAAAAATAAAACCTATAAGGCTTCGGTTGGTCTCATTTAGATCTAGTCAATATTCCATATAGGCTACATCCAAATTAGATGCCTACATCGATGTAAGTATTTAGATCTGATGCAAGAATTTGAGGCCAGAAAATACAAAATTATAGGACCTAAAAAATATTATAGGATAATGATCTAGTCTACTTCTATCTTGTTTTATCCCAAATCTACATGTGAATAGTAAAACTAGATAAGTACTCTTGTTTCTAATTTATTGCAATATCAATCAATAGTTGTGCTTTCTATTTTTGTGTATCTCAATATTTAAATATAGAATATTTTTTATCTAAGGTTTGAAAAGTAATTTTTTTCATAGATATGTTTATCACCCTTGTGCTTAATTATTTCTATATTCTTAACCCTAGATACCTACTATTACAAATTTAAGGATAAACATTTGGTGAACCCAACTCTTTATGCAAATCCTAATTTGGCTTAGGGTTTTCTATTTTTTTAATATTTATTAATTTATTTCAACTTATAATTTTTTCATCTATAATTAATGGAAAATGTTAGTAAAAAAACTCATTTTCAAATGGAATATAAATAAGCATTAGTTACTCATCTAAACAACAATTAATGGATGTTTTTTTCTATGTTACGAGAGATGAAATACGTAAGCATGCTAAGGCTAAGGTTTCCTCACCTAGTGATGGTGAATCCTTAGGTGGTAATAAAACTCATTACATACCAATAATCCTCAATTTAAGCACTATATTCACATAAATTATCACACACTAATCTATGCACTTGACTCCCTAAGGTTTGGCTGAGGTAACTGACATAATGGAAGGGTTAGGGGTTTGGCTAGTTGTTGAGTGGAATGGGATTTTTTATAGGTGGTGGCAATGGGTTCTCATGATGAAACCAAAAGATCTCAAAAACATCCTAATGCTTGTTGAGAGTGTTGATCTATATGGAGATAGAGATTCAAGGCCTTTTAGTCTTTGATATCACAATAAATTAGATTTCTTGGTCAATTTTAAGCTCAAAGAAATGAGAGAAATTAGGTTGAATGACTCATGGGAGATCTACTATGTTGAGTTTATTTTCCTTGATGAATGTCATCCCCTAAGTGTGAATGATGTAAAATGATACTATAGCTAAGAATAATAATATGGGATGGATGGATGAATAATATTGGATGATGCTATATTGACATATCATGTTCTATGGGAAAATAATGATAAGTGGATCAAGGATGTGCTCTTGTTCTTCTAAAGAAGCTAAGGACTCTACGATGAGATGGGTAATTGGATTGGATGTAAATAATTTGAATCTCAATTCAATAATAATGTCATAATGTGTAATAATAGTAATACTTAGTGATATAACTTTAGGTAATAGACTATGTCAGATAATATTTGGTGTCTCGAGAAGGGTCATCCAAAAGAGACTAAGAGGAAACTAAGGAAAAGTGTATAAGCTTGTTCAGTCAATGGTTTGCAAAGTGTGCTTGATATAATATTAAATTAAGGATTTCATATGTGTTTATTTTTTATATGGACAAATATTATGTAAGATATTCTTGCTTTCAATATGGGTAAGGATTTTTATATGATGTGGTTGCTTACACGGATGGCAAGGCTTTTGTAATTAATTGCTTTTGGGCTTTTCTATATTTTTAACCAATGAATACTTTCTGAAAACAAAGTATTGAAAGTAAAGAATATAAAAAATAAAAACAACTAAAATAAAAAAAAAAAATTATTCTTTTCAATATTTTGAATTCATAAAATGAGAGAGGGAAGAAACTTATACTACTATACAAGATATTGATTTTTCCTAGATCTATTTACACAAGAACTAGATGCAAAGTTTTGTTTGTTTTAATTGGTATATGTGAAATTAAATAAATTCATGAATTTAATATATTTTGTATAATTAATATGAAAATAGATATAATTTAAAATATCAACATTGAAACACTTTCTATGGATTTTCCTCATAAGCAAACTAGGCTAGCTTTTCAACCTTTCTAACTTGCTACACACAATCTTTTTATAATGAATTGATAGGATGAAATCAAAAGATATAAGTTATAATTTTATATTTTGAAAGAGATAAATGGAAATTATTTTAACCTTTTAAAACTAATAAGGTCACCAATTGACTACCTTCATACATTGACCTATGGTTGTCTATGTTTCTATGTTTGCCTAGGTGATTGTTTAAGATGTAAGAAGTTTGTCTATATATTGACTAAAATAAAAGTTATCTTGTTTGGAAATGAATTGAAGATTTGATAAGATATATTTTTTTAATAATTGACAATATGTATTTATAACTTGAAAGGAAACAAATTTATTGAGTGCAAACATAAATCAAAACTAATTGTGTTTTTTTGCAGTAAAGACAAATGAAAGAGATAGATCTATTTCACTATCAAATCTACTTATTTTCTCTTTTTAATGGGAAAAGTTATTTAATAAAAATAAAAATATATATCAAATCTAATATAGCAAAGAATAAATACTATAAAATTAGAATAACTCCAACCTAATTTTAGAATAAATCAGCTAAAGTGAAAGTAGTGAGTTGATAAAAGAATCCTCAGCATGTTAGCTCCATATGCTCCTATGTAAATTTAGGAAACTCTCTAGATGGAGGCTTAAAAAAATTTGGAACAAGATATAAAATAGGATAAGACACAATATAAAAAAATAAGAGTAGCTAAATTGAGGTTAGCTGATGTCTTGGAGTGCAAGGTTTGTGTTTCTCTCACCAATGACACTTATTCATTTGCAACTATGTAGTCGACTCAGAAATACTAGGGGATAAATATTATAGAAATTTTAGAAAATATTTGGCTGTAAAATATTCTTGATAATAATCTCTAATGGAATTTTTTAGATTTGAAATTAGGCCCAAATTGGCCTTCTTATAGGAGATAAATGAAGTTTGCATGAGAGAGTTCAACTAAGTGTGACAGTGAGTTCAAATTGAGATGAATTGAATAAGGTTTAAATTAGGAGAGTGAGTGAGTTAGGCATGATTAGAGGTGAGCACAAGGTGATTATAATAATAAACATGAAGCTAGTTATTCAAAATGTGTGAAAACTAGAGTTACATGAGCTAATCTTAGAAGGCATTTCAACTGTGATAGAACCACCACTTTATACAGGAGTGGTTGTAGAACCACCACTTATCTTGACAAAAATTCCCTTTAAAATAAATAAATTATTATTGTTTTAATCCACAACTACCCTTTAGAATCAAAACCACCACCTGAATTATGTAATCACTGTGATAATTATAAGAACCAAGGGGTGGTTTTGGAATAGAGAAGGATGGTTCTATTATTTGGGGTAGAAGTTTTGTCACCCATGGTCAATTTTTTAAATAGATTAAAAATGGTTAGGAAATTCATGATCAAGGGGCCAAAAGGGGTCAAAATATCAATCTGGAAGCATAGGAGGGTTAGAGCTAGAGAGTTTCCTATGGAAAACAAAAGATGTCATTGCATCATCATCATATTTGTCTTGAAAATATTACACATGAAATTTTTAGGTGCATACGTATCTCCCCCTTGGGAGTGCAGCTTATCATGAATTAGAAAGGTGTAGTCCTAATCAAGGCTTACTGAAAGAAAATGGGAGGCTAGAGATAATATATGGAAGAATGAAGTATATTGGGACTCTATGCAACTTGCAGACAAAAGACAAGATTCAAGTGAAATTTTACAAAAAATTAGAATTAGATTATGTAATTAGAATAAGGAAATAATATATGTATCATGCGTGCAAGGAAGATCATACTGCCTAGACTATCCTATTAGGGGGGGATCAAATCTAGTGTGGAGCCATTCATAACTATAAAACTATAAAAATGTGCTATAAAAGATATAAATTTCATTAAGATGTCAGTGATAAAAATTTTGATTTGCAATACTCAAAAAATAACACATACATACATAAGGATAAATTCAAATGCGAAAGATATTACCAAAAATGGAAAACTTTTGAAATAAAATGGCTAGTTTTGGGCCCAATATATTCAAAAACTTGCCACAAACAATTCATTTGTGTCATTTTCATTGTTAGAAATTTTTGAGCTTTGGATTGCTAGTGACCATTTTGAGAGTAGAAGCAGTCATTGGAAATAGGATGACATAAGGATGGTGAATATTATAGTGAGAGGTGCAGTCAGACCACATCAAATTGATTTTTGCTAACTTTTCATTTTTACCCCAATTTAGAAATTTGCTCAAAATGTAACTAAAATATAGCCATATTGAAACTTTTTTGCTTTGTGATCATCATGGGAGAGGGTAGATTAGTATTTTGTCATGTTTATTAGAATTTATAAGATTTTTGGTGGGTTTTAGGGGTTTTTTGGTAACCTACAGATGGCCAACAAAATTGTTACTCAAAGTATATAACTGTTATCTATTACAAGGGCCATTTTGTAACCACCATGGTAGGTTTAAAACTATCATGGGGCGATTATAGTGTTATTACCATTACGAAGTTATGTAAAAGCTAGAGGGGTTACATTGCCACCCCAGGGTGCTTTCACAACTATTGTAGGGTATTTTTGTAATTTCCACATGCAAATAGAGGTGTTTTTGAGAGTGTAAAAGAAAGTGGATATTTTTTATTTATTTAGATCTTAAGATTAGTTTTCTTGACTAATTGATTGGTATAGGGTATTTTTGCTTATTATAAGGGTTTTACATCTGATGGACTAGAGCTTAGGAGTAGGAGTGTCTCCCTTGAGTTTTAGCACTTATGATAGCTAATTGGTTGGGCTTACTCAACCAAGTAGAGATACTTCATATTGCATGGGTAGGGATCACCCCTTCTTATAGTTAGTTGTTATGTAACTTGTTGACATACTATGACCCTAACAAGAACACTTTTGTGTTTTGTCAAGCCTTGGGAGAGTGGATGATCAATCTCATGGATGTATACTAGATTATTGGTCTTCTTAAAACTAGGTGTTTGGTGTCCATTCATGATGATGATAGTTACCATGAGGCCTGCAGCTATGCTAAGAATTTTAGAAACACTAACATACCTGACTTAAGTGTAAAATGGAGTGTGAGGATTTACCAAGTGGAGGGATTAACAATCCCTAACCTGAGGAAGGACATCATTAGTATCCTTGCCTCCTAGTTAGTGGGGGGTAAGGGTATTGATATGCTTCTATATAATTGGTCACTGATTGTTTAGTGTATAGAGAAGAGAGGGGCTCACTATTCTTTAAGCTAGGAGATGTTAGCATAGATATATAGGGAATTATACTGAGTGGCTCACTTAGGATCTCTCTCCATCAACCCTCACCTATCATTATGGGTTAGGTTTATGAGAGGATGATTCCCTATCAAAGGGGAGTGCTGATTAGGGCACTAAGAGACATTAGGTCTATAAGGTAGGTAGACATGTCACCCTTTCACACTTTACCCTAGACTATGGGGTCTCTAATAGTAGTGGATTTGATTTCCTTTCCCTACTAAGACATGGTTAGGCACGAGGCCAATGAGGGAACCTATCTCATTTTATATACAAGGCTACATAGGTTTGGGATAGATTATAGTAGGTTGAGGCATACCTGGTGGATTAGGTGCCTCAACAATTTGGTATTCCCTATGTAGGAAACCTTTTTGTCCATGTATTTGTGTATAGAGGGACCCATGAGGTGAGATCTATGAGTCTAGGGTGACTAGTATGGTAGCCACTAGTGAGAGGGGTACCTATCACCCAACTAGCCTGATAGGTAGCTAGAGTAACAGGAGGATAGATTGGAATAGGGCAACAATATATGGGTCCACCACTATCACCTTTAGGCCATGAGTAGTAGAATTAGGGAGAGGGTGACCCCTAGTAGTAGTTTGAGTTGGAGGAGGAAATGGGCATGGATGAGGATAAGGCTATAAATTATGACTCTAATCTTGAGTGGTAGGAGAGAGATCTCAGTAAGCTATTAATTTTTCTTTTTCATGATTTATATCCTATGTTTTGATTTCTCCTAAATTTTTACCTACTTTTACATATGTTGTATTTTCTTATGTCATATAGGTCCAATTTATTTATTTTGTGTTTTATGATTTAAAATATTATGGGAATTTGGAGGATGATGATCATTGATACCCTAATCAATCTATATCAATTGAGCATTAGTTAGATGCAAGACTAGTTACTAGTAGATCATAGGCTCCCTAAAGGGATTGGATGCCACGTAGATGTATTTTCCATAATATATCATGCCTCAACCCTTATGATAGCATTAAGGATAGAGATCAACACTCTATTGGTTAGAGTGAGGAAGTCAGAGGCCTTGGTGGATACCATGGTGAGGGAAAGAGGTGATAGAGCCTCTAGTCATAGGATTGAAAGGATAATATTAGAGGGTGGTATGGATAGGATTCATCTTCCAAGATACCATCATGTAGATAGTGAGGCAACATTGGTGAGAGATAAAATTAGGATATGTCATCAGACTGAGCCTTGGACATTCTTCTACCTCAACTCCCACCCAAAGGAGGAGGACAAACTTATGCGATTCATTTTGTATATATTTGTGGCCATATCAATGTATATTTGATTCTTTTTTAGATGTCTTGAGGCATGTTGACACTCTATAAAGGTGTTTGTATTAGAAATTTTTATTTTATAAACTTGAAACCCTATGTGGAATACATATATATAGATATTTTGGCATATCTCTTGATGATCATTATGTGGTGTGACTCTTTATTTTTATATTACCTTTTTAGTTTATGCACTCTGTGATATATGTATATGTGTATTTTATTTCATTTTTGATATGTTATTGATGGGAAAATGCTTATGTATATGTGAAAATAAAATGTATGCAAACATTTTAACTATGATAGATGTTCATATGTGACTATACCTATGTTAATATTTATTTTTGTAGGTGATTACTTAATTGCTTTGTTCACACAATATGTTACTTCCAATTTGTAGTAAGGGATATAAAAGGGAAACATAATAGACGAGAGGTGAATCGTGACTCAAAATTTCTTAGGAAAAAAGAAGATGACCTTATCCTTAAGAGAAAAAGGGGATGTTTACTTCAAAAAATTATAGAATAATGACTTTATGGGCTTCATCTAGAGGGAACCTACTTTGATAGATATGGTGAGTGGTAAAAGGTTACCTTTTTTGAAAACAAACATATAGACAAGCCTTTCTGAATAACTTTCTTTTTAGACACTTTTTTATGATTTTGACATTATGTTTGCATTTATCTTATAATTCCTTTTTTTGAAACCCTATACCTAGTCTCATGTGACCAAGAAGACACATAGGCTCATCAACAAAGTCTAGATGTAGGCAAGTAAGGGCATCTCCCCCCAATGTCAACTCCATGCAATTAGTAAGATGTGAGGGCTCAACACCAAAGTTTAACAAAGAGTGAGAGATGCATGATTTTGAATTTTGTATTTTCATAAGATTTTAACTTCCAATTTTTATCTCTTTATTTTTTTTAAGGCTCTTACCCCCAAACATTAATCCCATGTAACTAGTAGGATCAACCTATTAAGTCAAAACTTAGATGATATGAGTCATAGAATTAGAGGCCAAAAAGGAAGCAGACATTATAGCTCACACTATAGTGGATCAACCTATCATTGGACCCAACATCTACATGGTTGAAATATCATAAAAATGGTATGTTTTACTTGATGACCCCCACTTACACATGATCAGTAGACCTTGCATTATGATGGAACCAAGTGTCACCTAGGTACTAGAGTGGGACTCATTCTCATTTAAATTAATGGGTGAGATATGCCCTTCATATTCAAACTAGACTTTGAGTGCAAAAAAATGGATCCACATACAACCCTTAATACATGGTATGCTCATCACAAAGTGAATAGGTATCCAAAACATAAAGATCTAGGAGATTCATAATTAGTGGCTAACCAATTTTCTGAATTCTACCAAACCAAGTTTGAACACCTCTAGTTGTATAAGACCAAGGCAATGCAAATACCACCTAAGAGTATTACATATTATCCTTACATGATTGATCAAATATGGAGTTACCCTCAATCCATAGAAATGCATGTTTGGAGTCACCAATGGGAAAATCCTGGGATACATCATCTTCAAATGGGGGATAGACATAGACCCTACTAATATCCAAGCTATCTTAGAACCCTCCCATAAATGAATCTAGCATCAAGACATTTTATGTAAAATTGGGAGTTATCCAATGATTTATCCCTCACCTTGCTGACACTATGAATCCCATCAATAATATCTTAAAAAACACATGTGGCTTAACTTGCATGAAGTATTGTCAAGAAGTATTTGAATCACTAAATCAAGCTCTTATGTCCCCTCTGACACTCATAGAAACTAAGCAAAATAAGCCTCTAATAATCTACATAAGGGTGATTGAGGTGTCTTGTATGTATGTCAGCTAAAGAAGATGACATCAGTAAGGAACATAATTTATCTCATTATCTAAACCCTTATTTATTATGATACATAATACACCCACGTAGAAAAATAATGCCTATCAATAGTGTTCACAACCAAGTAACTATAGGACTATATGCTTAATCAATAAATGAGAGTTTTTGTAAGATCCCAAGCCTTACAAACTTTCCTAACCCAGCAAACCCTCTCTCAGAAGGCTTGGAATTTCATCACACTTTTGAGTGAGTTCGAATTGACTTATATCAACCAAAATTCCTTTAAGGTAAAAATCATCATATATTGGTTGGATAATTTCCCTCTAGAGGTTAATGACCTCATGGATATGAATTTTATTAATGAAGTAATATGCCATATATAAAAATCCACCATCCGTTCCTCTCCTTGGTATATATAAATAACTAGTTACCTTGTTGATCAAACCTACGATGAAAATTCTAATTCATAATAGAGGAGATGCCTTCATGTTATCACATTCAAATACATCATATTATAAATGGTCCTTTATCACAAGGCCTTCAATGGCATCTTACTCTGGTGTGTCAACCAAGAGGAGTCAAAAAAGGTCCTCTTTCATTGTCATAGTGGTGTGTGTGGTTGACATTTCAGTGTCCTCACAATTTCTCAAAAATTCCATAGGATGGGATACTTCTAGCCCACCCTAAAACATGACTCTATTGGGTATGTACATAAATATGAGAAGTGCCAACATTTTTCACATAAGATACATATTCCCCCCAAGGCATTACAACCCATCATCACTTCATGGCCCTTTTCTACTTGGGGCTTGGACTTAGTAGGTAAAATCTCTCTCACTTGTTTAGATGGACACCACTTACCCATGTGATGCCCTTAACAATTATGACTAGATCCATTATCTTAAAGTTCATCCTAAACTATATCTTTTATATATTAAAGATCCTAGAAATCATCATTACTAATAATGAATTCACCTTTAATAACCCCTAAGTTCATTAACTATGTGATGATAAATTTAATATATCACACCACATAGCTTCTATGTATTATCCATAGGCTAATGGCAAAGCTGAGGCTACCAAAAAGACCCTAAATTCAATCCAAGTCAAGACCATCAAAGACTCTAAATGGGATTGGCATTTGTAGTTCTATCTAGCACTCTAGGCCTACATAATAACTATTAAAACACCCATCAGATAAGCCCCTTATTCATTAGTATTTGGGTTTTAATCTATTAAAACCTTAGAGGTAGAAATACCTAGCCTTCACATTTCCCTTTATGGCCTCATTGATGAAGAAGAATATGGAGAAGTAGATTTGGCCACGTTTTAACTTTTAGATGAGCATTGAATAATCACCACCAATAATCACATCACCTATGTTGACTACATGTGTAAACAATACAAAAAAATGTCCATGAGTGTTTAATCTGTGTTCCTTAGACTTGATAGTCATATCTATAAAAAAGAAAGGAAAGTGTCATAAATTTAGACCCAATTGGATAGACCCCTACCTAGTAAAAAAAACATTTCAATAATGGAGCCTATTGTTTATGCACTTTATAGGGTGAAGATTTTGGTGTCTCTACAAACTCATTACATCTAAAATATTTATATATCTAGCTCTCACATACCACCTATTTTCACCTGCATTTCATTTCAATATGTCGCATATCCACCAACATAGTAGAAGTATCACTTTATGGTTATTTAGTTGGTCAATTTGCAAAATATGAATATTTATAAAATGTGGCACATAGCATTCACCCTATTCTCACATTTATTCACCACCTAAAAATCAACATGTTATATTGGTATTTATCCTAGTTCTTATGAGCAAAGTACACCTCTTTCCCTACATCTTCTTACATAGCTTAGAAAAATGATGGCCTACAATGGAGTCTAGAAAAATACTTATGATAGAGTCCCCCTTTATATTTCCTTTGAAAAACAAAACATTAGTGTGCTCAAATATAAGTGACTTTTATTACCTACCTTGGCCCTCAGTAATGATCCCTTGCATCTTACTAGTTACATGGGACCAAGGTTTAAGGGTAAGATCCTTACAAAAAAAGAGAGAGAAAAATTGAAACTTAAAATCTTATGTAAATATAAAATTCAATATCATGTGTCTCTTGCCCTTTGTTAATATTTAATGTTGACCCATCGCATCTTACTAGTTGCATGGGGTTGGCATTATGGGGAGATGTCCTTGCTCACTTACATCTAGTCTTTGGTAATTAGCCCATGTGTCTTCCTAGTCACACAAGACTACATCTAGGGGGTCACACCGAGGAATTAGAAGATAAATGCAAAAGTAATGTTAAAAATAAGAAAAAGATTTTCTAAAAATAAATTTCTTTAGAAAGTCTTGTCTATATGTTTGTGTTCAAAGAATGTAACCTTTTCCCGTTCATTGTCTCTATCAAATCAGGTTCCCTCTAGATGAAGCCCATAAATTAAGTATTCTATAAGTTTTTTAAGAATTACACACCCCCCTTTGCTCATAAGGATGAGGTCATATTACTTTATCCCATAAAATTTTGAGTCATGATTCACCTCTCATCTATTATGTTTCCCCTTTACATCCCTTACTGCAAATTGGAAGTAACATATTCTATGAAAAAATCAATTAAGTTATAGTTGACATTTTGGCCTCTCAGGCCAAATGTCAACCCCTAAAATCAAAAAAAAATTATGAAGCCCCTCCAAACTTGTACATTGTGTCTAGAGCTTATCACGGTCTTCTAAATGCCTCTTGAAAGTCTTTTATCCAAGTTAAGGGTGTCATATATATGTTATAACTTGCTTGAGAGATCCATATGTCATAGCCTACTTTGAGGTCCTCTGGTTGATGCACTAGGTGATCATGATGGTCCTTGAGTGAGGGAAAGAGTGTCAAAGTGTCTTATGAATTCTAGAGATGGTTCAAACCCTACTTGACAAAATTAAGGATCTTCAGCTTAATTTAAGGTAATTTAACAAGATTAAGGTTTTTAGTCCTCATTACATTTAGGCCTCTTTCAAGCCATTTATTATAAGAGAGGAATTTTTAACAAGATTGGAGATGTTCAAACCTTTTTTAAATCATAATATGAATTGCAATGATGTATTCAAGGTCATTATTCATGGGTTTACTCATCCAATCCAATTTCATGCCTTATTTAGCCCCTAAGTCATCAAACAGCCTCTAGAACTCTCATATAAGTCATCTTGCATTGTGAACCTTTGGAGAGGGATATGTTTTAATGTCACATTTTTTTATAAGGATATTTAAAAGGTTTCATTAACACCCTATATTTAGTTTTGGAAAGTTGCATGTGTATAAGAGGGTCCTTTTAGTAGTCAAAGTCATATTTAGTCCATCAAATAGGTCCAACACATGATAAATATGACTCCTCAACTTCCCTAACCATAACATATAGTTTTAAATGTTATTTAACTTCCATTTTCTCTCCTCTCATCTTCTTATCGTGTTTCAAGACCTAAATCATGAAGAAAATGTAGAAAAGAATGTGTTTGTAGGTGTTTTATAGGCTTGTATGGATCTGTATGGTCAAATCCATAAATAAGAAGGTTATATATTGCATAATATTTCATGTAAAGTATCTCAGACAATTTTCAATTCCAAAAGATGCAAAACATGTCCAAAACCATTTCATTTCTCCACCAATCTCTTTGGCAGCCATGGATAACACTTCAGGTTTGTGCTCAGTCCATACAAGAGAGAAAAGGTGAGGGTCTAAGATTTTGGCTAGAGAAAGGGGGTATAATTCCATTCAAATCCTAAGATTTAATTTAAATATTGAAACCATGTGCTTTATGAACAAACATTAAGAACTTAAGTAGTCAAAGTGTCTTCCTCACCTATGTAAGGGTCAAATTTACATCAATTTTGGTACATTCTTGAAATGGTTTTGTAAATTGGTGTTTGTATTTATTTTTTAGGTGTCCTCACAATATATATAAATTATTTACTACTATTGGTTCACATATCTGAGCTTAAACAGCAAGGAAACCTCTAGGACTATCACATTTACATGTTATAAATAGTGTTGTTTCTTATTGCAAAATCTTCAAGGCATAAAATGGAAGTGTTTGATGACGTTTTAGGTTTTATGGTAATTTATTTGGGTCCATTAAAGTCTCACTTATCTCCAAAACAAATTTTATCAAAAATCAGGACAAATAACCTCTTCATGGTCCTATCACCAATGTAGTTATTATGTGTTTGTTATCATCTCCTTTGCAAAGTGAGAATAGGGTAGTTGTAGAGAGTCTTTAGGTTGTTTTAATTATACTCATAAGATCCTTCCTTAAATTTTTAATCTAAAATTTTACCTCATACACCCCATTTCCTTATACTTATATCCCTTTCTCATCTTTAATCCCTTAGGAGATCACTCCTCATCTACACACTTATAGGCCTATTGTGCAGAACTAAGAAAGTGATGTGTTCACTATTGGGATGGGGTATAGAAGGAGTTGAGAAACCTAGGGGAGTCATAGGACATATGAATAATTATTTAAATGAATATATTATGGGTAGACTTGATCAATACCATCTCAACCATCTCAAATGAGCACTCAGTCAAGGTTTCCTTTCAATGTAAACAGTACTATAATTATAAATTTAAAGAGGAACTAAGAGTATGATAAGGATAAGAAGGTTTAGAAGATAAAAATAGGTATTATAAGGTCAAAAACATGATTATTTGACCCAAGGATTCAAGGAAACATCAAGCCACCTCTTAAATAGAATCACCCACAATCAAAGGGCCTAGGACCACCACCTACAGGGTTGACTATTGAAATTGGGTAGGTTAAACAAAAGGAGCCATCTTGTCTTCAAGGGTATGAAGTGAAATATGAATGAAAACTGCATGTAAATTTTAATTAGTGTTGGTAAATTAGGATAAATATATTCAAATATAAGGATCTCATCCTTCAGATAAGCTTACACAGTCAAGATCCTATGCTGCCATACACAAGCTAGTTATAAGTGAGTAAAGTAGATAAGTGAAAGGTATGCTTGAGAGAAGACTCTAAGGATATATATAGATGTGGATGTCATGAGCCTCATAATATATTATTTAAAACAACCTCAAGGTACTAGAAAGGGAAGGATTTCTTACACACTATCTCAGGCAGGCCTAACTGCAACCTACAAGTAGGTTCATGAATAAGAGGATGAAAATATGTAAAACATGATTATAAAGAGAAGTTAAAGAGATATCAGAAGGGTTTTGAATTTTATTTTAGGGTTCTCATTCTCTTTTGAGTTATATATTTCTTTAAGGGGAACAAAATCCTTGGTATACCATTAGGTCTTTTAGACCTAAAACTAGGCAGTCACAAGTCTGACCATAGAAATTGAAGCCTTATACATGTTTTGAGGCTAATTGAGATTGGAAAAATATGAAAGGAAATTCAAAAAGTGTAAAATATATTTTCAATGTGATAAGAGTCTTAGATTGAGGTAAAAGAAGCACTAAACTAAGCATTAGGACTATATAATCCTAGTTATGCATATACCCTAGGCCTAACCATAGATGGATTATAAAAGAGAAGAATTGAAAGAAGCATCCAATTGAGAGGGTGTTGTCAACCCTAAAAACATATTATGAAGTTTATCAAATCCATCAACATAGTAAAAAATATGAGACATTAAACCTGCTTTAGGTCTCTAGCACCTACTATCAAATACCCAAATTGATCTATGACACTCAGGGCTTACATGAGAGGAGACTGAGATGGAGTTTGGGTAGTTGGATATAATTGTATAAGGGTAGAATCAAGTAGAGAAAGTTTATATGATGATTATGAGGCCACCAACCTACCTACATGAGGCTCATACTCAGTATTAGACCTGCAAGGCCTAAAGCATCCTTGAGGATTTAAGACCCCAGCCTTTGTCTTGTGCCATATAAAACCTCCAAAATTAGATTAAAGGCCATGGAGAGATGTATGATTATTATTCAATTCCTAAGAAATTTTTTTTACACATGAGAAAAGTAAAAAAGTGATTATTTTAATCTTCAAACCCATCTCGAGCTCCATAGTCCTAAGCAGTCACCTCAAGCCACTAATTCAAATGCTCATATCTTTAATATCAAAGTGACTCAAATATATTACTCTACAGGGGATATGGTAACCCATATAACCTCAAAATTCATGGAAGAAAGAGTTGGATTAAGGATCTCATCTTTATTAATCATCACTAAGACTAAAATAAGGCTTTAAAAGCTTATAAGGAGTTTGAGGTCTGCCAACTCTCAATCATATCTAAAAGTATAGTCTCCATGGGACCAAGATCTCTATAAGATATTTGAGAAGGTCTATGGGCTAGATGTTCATGGCATAAAGTTTTGGTTTGGAGGTTTATACTTTATGAACCATTATTAAGATGATAAATTGCCAAAACTTGTATAAACCCTAAGATTGACCCAATTGGATAAAAATTAATATATTTACAATAAAACACCTTGAATTGGCTTGTAAAACACTTTAACCAAATATCACACTCTCAAAAGGTCCTGTCCATGGCACTATTATGTATGGACTTATCAAAAATGGTACTTTTACAAGGTTTTGCATAGAAAATAAGGTGTAGAGTTGTTTGAGAAGTTGAAAATCATTATGTAAGGTAGTTTGAGACATATTCCACCATATCAAATCATAAATTTCTCACAAACTTACTTTTAAAGGCTTCTATAAGTTTACAAAAGAGCTAGTCTGTAAGTGTTATTAGAAGGTGACCTATTCACCTAGTTGGGTAGAGTTGCAAGTGTATAATACTTATAAATTCCTAATTCATGGTGTGGTGTGGTTTTAGGGACTTTAAACATGATCAATTAACAATTATTATGGTACTAATTAGGTTTTATAGTCATCCAAACACCTAACACTAAACCACTGGGCCTAATTGCCTAAGTGAGCCTACTTGGTCAACAAAAAGAGGTGTAAGTTTGCATGGGAGGCTACTAAGTGGCTACTTATAGGGTCATAACAACTTTTAAATTATTTATAAAGGTGATAAGACACACTTCATGTTCATAATAGCTTATTGGAATAGTTTTATTTGGCCTAGTCAACATGCAAGGAGAAGAGTGGGCTACTTAATGAACCATTAGGGATAATTAGAGTATAATTCACCTATATAACTATAAAAATTGAATATTTGGATATTAAAATGGTGTTATCATACTATCAAATAGGTCATCTAATCTTTAATAATCCTCCACCACTCCATCTCTATGCTACACTCTTCATTGAATACCACCATCCACTAGTAAAAGCAATGCATGGAAGGAGGAGGAGACTATCATTAATACTTGTAATTGAAGATGGAGTGGATAAGGGTAATTCATGACACATTCAAGTCTTCTAAATGCCATACTCTCTTCTCTCACCTTCTCATTCTTCTATATATTTAGGCTTTTAGGCTATTATACACATCTCCTCACTTGGGTATGAGGAAACTCTACCTAGATTTGTATCATGTAGAGATCTTAGACTAATGCAATGATTAAATCAACTTCTTCCATATTTATCTAGTTTTTATATTATTATTTTTATTTACACAAGTGGTAGATTCTCTCCCTTTGCAGTTCCTTATCTCACTTAGATTATAGTAGGTTATTTTATGAAGGTCATATGATGTGTTAAAGGTTGGTGACTATACTTGAAGTGTAACCTGGTTGGAAGTGTCTCAATATAGGCCTCTCATCAACCACGTCTAAATTTTAGTCATCTAATATGACCTTCCTAAGAAGTAATTATGTGTACAAGCCTTGGAGAGAGTGTTTCAATCTAGGTTTAGTTTATTATCATTGTTATAAATAAAATAGAGTGGATAACTATATTGGGGCATCACCATATTTAGATAAGGTTTCATTTTATGCATCCATTATATCCCTTTTCACCCAAATAATTATTATTTATTATTTATTTTGAGCCATAACAGATTCACCAAGGGAGCTAACCCCATAATCTGGAAGTCTATCCCAGCCATTGGTCACCCACAACCTTGGGATAATCCCATATTTACCCCAAACTTGGAGATAGGCATAAAAAACCTCCTCCTATGGTGTAGTTTGGAGTGTTAAAATTTATATCATGATGGGTGGGACTCGAATTAAAGTGATTTAGAGCATTTACTCATAGACTTAAATGAAAATAGAGAGATTCAAGCATTGGATAAGTAGACTTATAGTCAGATTTCATGCTAAGGGATGTCATAAGGTCATCATCTCAAGGGTAAGAACAATTATTTTTGGCATTTTACTATTATTTTCATTTGTATCATGATGTGTTATGGATTCATATAAAGTATAATTATATCATACACCTCCTTATCAACATCCCTATAACCCACACTAGCTCTACTATTAGCCTATCAACCCTACATTCTCCCTTATTAACAACATGAGATCCCTTATCATTCTCATGATCCTCTTTAATACAAATGATACCACTCTTACCCTCATTTTTATCCCCATTCACCTCCTTGGAAACCCACCTATTCTCCTAGATAACCTTGGAAAGATCATAATACTCTTAGTCAGCCTAGCCATGTCCCAAACCAATACCTATTAATCCTTATGCAAAATATTTTGAGTTATTAGAAGTACATGGTGGGGAATGATACACAAAGGATTTATGGCCAAGATATCCCTATTCACCTAATTATGAGTATGATAGATCCATTGTAGCCAGCTAAGAGAGAGTGGACATCTATCATGAAGGATAATTAGTCAAGGCTTAGTAGTGATATATTGGATATTGGTGATTTGGTTTTAATAATAGAGGAGAGGATAGTAGTTCATAAGGGGTATCAAATATAATTTTACCAACCTTATGTGCCCTCCTCCATCCCACATCAATCCACTGTTAAGCAGCCTAACCTCCCTCAAGCTTCCAAAGCAAGTGAGTGTCAAAGCCTTCTAAGTTACCCACAAGATCCTCAAGCCTTACCTACTTGGAGATCCATCCAACAAACTCTAAAAATGAGAGAATAAGTGTGTGTTAATAGGTTTGAGTTTCATGTTTCAAATCAGACCTTGTAGGTCCATTCGCTTCCCAATCATCTCGAGGAGATCTCTAATCATGTGACACTTGATTTTGAAGCTCACCTAGCTAGAGAAGTGGAACTTTCAAATGATCACTTGTTTCAATCAATGGTAGTAGGAAGATTAGATACATTTTAGGAAAAATTACCATCATTCATTCCCCAAGTTTTAGCACATGCAATGGAGGAAGCTCTGAAATCCAAAATCCCAACTTGGAGTCAAGTAGTGAAGTCATGGGGAAAGGGAGATGACTCAAGCATAAACCAAGAGTTTAAAGTTAAAATCAAATATGAAACCATTCCATTCCCATCCCTACCTCCTCAATAACCCAAATCATTTCCAACATGGAGGTCTATCCAAGACAATATGTATAATAAAGATGAGGTGTCGGTTATCAAATGTAGGAAGCTAAATGAGCAGAATGAAGCATCCACAACACCAATAGATTTGACTTCTCTTAGTGAGATATTTTAAAGATCTTCCATTCCAATCCTTAAGAAGGATCCTTTTCCTTTTTAGACAAGTGAAGAAGATATATCTATAGTGATAATTGATGAAGGTGATTTAAGTGAGCAAGAAGAGGAAATCACCAATGGGACACCTCTTGGAAAAGAGGGATATGAATCAGTCTTCCATAATGCAATAGAGGTTGAGATTCAATAATATGCTTGGATGCAAGATGAATCACAAGAAGAATAAATTTTAGTTAGATAAGAAGAAGGTGTTTTCCAAGATCTCCTTGATGACATGGTAGCCACTCTTTATCATGACAGTCCTAAGAAGTGTGAGAATAAAAAAATTTATTCAATTTGCATCTACTACAAGATAAGAAGATAGCCTTCAAGAGTCTTCAAATGTTTAAGAAAAGGTATTTACTAATGTTGAAGATTCTAATTTTCATTGAAGATGAAGGATCCATTCTTTTTTTCTAAGATGATTTTATCAATGAACATGAGGTACCAATAGTGGATGAGACATTAAAGCTTGATCATGATCATACAGGATGTCAAGAGGGTGGTGAGGATCTTTGGTAGCAGTACCTATACATTTGTAATGAGTATGAGATTGTTCTAGGACTTACACCTTCTATGGATCAGATTGAAGATGCTCTAGGTGATGATCTTGTTAAGTATCATCCACAAGAAGAACAAGCTCAAGATGATGAAAGGAAAGTTGAAATCTTTATTATAGTAGTACCTAGAGTTGAGATAAGTGAAGACACATTGACCTTTAGTATACCTCATGAGGCTCAAGATGTACATCATGAAGTCCTTGACAAGCAAATAACTTAGAGCAGAAGGAAGACACAAGCTAATGCATACCACCTGGGTTGTCAAGGGAATCACTACATATGAGCATGGAAAATTAAGATCAGTCCATGACTGATGTATAAATGAGATCACTCATGTAGAATAGGCAAGTTTGGGATGACTATTATTGGGTGTTGGATTCACATATCTAACCCATGCACCTAAGGATGGATCAAGAAGATCTAATTTCTCTTGTATGAGGCTATGAATATACAGATATCTCTAGAAACAAATGGGAGTTCTCATTCAATGGATAAGCCCTGATTAGACTCCAGTCATCATATGGTGATTTGACCTCATGGTGTTATGGTGACCAAAGGATTTTTGCATTTGATCTTGGAGGAGAGAGTTGTTTGGTTTTATGTTATTTATTTCTAATAATTTATTATTTTTTTTCTAATAAGTGTGTCATACACAAGTCTGGTGTGTATTTTCCTTAGTTTCTTTGTGTCATGTCTTGTAACTTTCCTTAGGTGTTAGGTGTTGGGTGTTGTTTCTTTTGGTGTTTATTTCTTTTAAATTTATTGTAACATTCAATGAAGAGGTTTTCTAAGATACTAAATATGATTGGTAGTCTAGGAGAAGTGGTCATCTAAGTCATATTGCCATATATGAGTCATGACTGTTATTGAGAGATAGTGGGTTCCCTTGACCAACAGGCTAGTCAACCTGTTGATGTTGTGGATTGCACCCTTGACATGAGGCTAAGCTCCTATCTTTCATGCATCACAATGGAAACTCCCCTCTTACCTGTGGGTTCGGCAAAATTGGGGGGAGAGTCTCTAGATAAGGGCTAGTTCCCTTTGATGTATCTCTTTGGTCTTGGATTTCCTACTGCTAACAATGGGGGGGTGAAAAGGGAGAAGGATGCTAAAAATAGAACCTAAACTAAATGGTGATACACCAAAAAAGTTTGATCTACTTATCTTGAACCTACACTTTCCACCAAGAACAAGCTGACATACACTTCATTTGATATGAGAAACTCTTCTACATCAGTGAGCTAGGGGTCCTCTTGAGATACATGGAGGAAGAACTACTAGAGGTGTTATAAGACACACTATGGCAGCCTGTTCACATGCACCTATACTCTATTGTAGACACTTATGGCAGACTTGCAAAAGAAGAAACTTCACAATACACTAGACATGTTGGAATCATTCTGTGAAAGCATAAAATAAAAATGACTTAACACAAAACAAAGCCATAGACATATGCAAAAGTGTAAGCTCAAATGGAGGTAAAAATGTTGTCTTGATTCAAGGTAAAATTGGGTAGAGCACTGCCTTACAAGCTGAGAGATATCTTCTCAAATGAGAGATTACAATATATATATAGAGAAAGATGAGGCAAAAGGCACCCCTTTTGGAAAAAACTTTGGTGCCCTTTGACAAGTGGCCCATGTGTGTTGAGAGCATTGGGAAGAGGAAGTCATTGTTTGTTGATATCATCCTTATAGAAAAGGCCTGCTAGAACCATGTTATGTAATTGTTGGTCTTGACTTTGGTGTTTAAACATTAATGTGAAATCATGGGCCGTGCCTCTTTTCCTACAAATAAAACCGCTCCTTCAAGACATTCACGTGGTTTCTCTACCCATCAATGAAAGTGAAGAAAATGGGTCACATCATTCACTATTTTCACTCCTTGATGACCACTTGTCAAATACTGTGTCAACCACTGGAGTAACTCCTTGAGTTGACACCTTCCTTTGCCACTTAGACTATTTTGTTCATTTCTATACTTTGTCTCTTCCTAGTTTTGTCTTTTCTGGCTCCTTCGGCCCTGGGGGCTATCTTCTACTAATTCTTTGGCTCTTTGGGCTCCCTTCTCAGTGGTTTCTTCCTTTTGGCCTTAAGCCTTTGAATTATTTCAATTTCATGCCTTTCATTAAAAAAACCAATGGTTATTTCATTTCTACAAAGTTGACGTCTGTGCACTCATCACCATTGGAAATCTAATGGCTAGTCTATTGCCCAAAAATTGACTTCTTCAGGGACATCATCAGACATTTGGATTCTAATGGCTAGTCCATGATGCTCAACTTTGACATATGCGGGCCCGTCACCCCTTGGTCAATTCCTTTGGCTTTTGTCTTTAGAACCTCCTGAAGGGAAGGTGTCCCTTTGGGCCTTGAGAAAAATCCTCCTTTTGGTAGCTGAGAGTCCCCCACAAGGGCACTTGTCCTTTGAGGTCCTTCAGGATCCTTGGTCCTCAAATCCTTTGGGCAAAATGTTCAAAGGAATTCCTTCAGACATTTTGTCTGAAGGATTTCTTCCTTTGTCTTTCCCACTTATTCCCTCAGGCTTTTTTCTTTCAGGCAAATTCCTTCAAACTTTTTGTCTGAAAGAATTCATCTTGTCTTTTGCCACGAAAAATCTTCCTAAAATACATTGTTTTTTTTTTTTTTACCTTATGAATTTATTTGGACAAAATGTTCGATGGAATTCCTTCAGGAATTTTGTCTGAAGAAATTCTTCATCTCTTGCCTTGAACAAATCTAAAGGAATTCTAACTTTTCTTCCTCATTCACTTTTCTGAAGAAAACCTTACCCTTTTGGCCTTCTCTTTGATCCCTTTGTAAGTGTTCCCTGCCCTCCATAGCTTGCTAGAATGTTCCATTTTGCGCTTGACTACCCTCTGCAAGGGCACTTATCCTTTGGGCCTTAGGAGCCTCCCTTGAACCTTCTAATTGAACTAACCAATTGAAACAACAATTGGTTCAATGGTTCAATATTGTGTTCTTCTCATTCATTTGACCGCTTGAATCAATTGCTTTGAACCAACTAATTGAACCCTTTGATTGAACCAATCAATTGAACCATTTGATTAAACCATTTGTTTGAACCAACTGATTGAACCGTTTGATTGAACTATTTGTTTAAACCAACTAATTAAACCATTTGTTTGAACCAACTGATTGAACCATTCAATTGAACTAACTCATTCAACCAAACTGACTGAACCAACTGAGTGAACCAACCGATTGAACCAACTAACTAAATGGTTCAATGGTTCATCGGTTCAATCGTCTGAAGAAGCTTTGTAAGAAAACTTGCATTCTTTGAACTGGTTCATCATCTACTGAAAAACGTGTGCAACCAAATTTGAACTAGCTCAGAATAGCAGGGAAAGAAGGAGACCGATTTTGGCCTATAGGACCAAAATGGTCAACAATTTGGTGATTCCCAAGGGAAGCATGCCTGTTATGCTTAGAAGCTAGTTGTCTTAAAGTCCATTAGGCACAGAGTCAGAACACAACTTGAAAAAAGTTAATAACATCCCTGATAGATCCAAGAATCAATCATGAAGCTTTTACACCAAACGAAAAGGAAAACACACACAAGGCTAAAAACACTACTTGTGTAAACAGCACTTAGGGAAAATAGGGAAAGAAAAATACTATATACAACTAACCAGGTATATTTTCCTCCCTCCTAGATTAAAGGGAAAACTTCTTAAGTCTCCTTCATGGCAAGGAAACTTATGGTGCCAGACAAGTGGCTGAATGGAATGGAGATTTGGTGACCTATTCCTCTTGCCTGCCACCTTGATTGGCTTGCATCTAAGTGGATCAGGGTCAAACATGCTTCTAATATATATGTATTCATTTTGATCTTGGAATCTTTTCAAATGTTGGCTCTTCATGCTGGCATGTTTTACCAAGAAATTGATGGCTATTGGCTTATCACCATAAGCTCTTTGATATGCATAGCTCCTTTGACATGCATCATGGTTTGACTCATTCCCTTCTACTTCATTGAAGGCCCTGTCAAACTCATCTTCTACTCCTTCATATATTTATTGAAGAAGGGTGACTGTTGTGATGTCTAAAATGAGATCACAGATTTATTGCTCATCCCATAGTACATCACCTTCTTATTCAAGGCTCTCTTCTTCAAAGCTATTCTCAAGATAGACATGCTTCTCCTTTTCCTGCTCAAGGATTAGAGTCTTTAGTTGTTTAAATACATCCACCTAATCCTCCTCCAACTCAGGCTCCATGGCATGGTCATCCTCCTCATCAAAGCAACAAGGAAGTTCATCAAACAAGGGAGGAGAGAGCTCACCATGCTTACATTCATCTTCATATTGCTAGAACATCTACATGTATACATGACCTGTGTCTTCTCTATTGTTGATGATGTCTTTAAAAGGAGCATCCATGAGGATTCCTTCCTAATTGACATCCATGAGAGCTTCTTGATCAACTGCAAATTGGATCCTCTCTTTTTCACTTGCCTCTTTTTAAACAAGTTCCTCCTTAATGACTTTGAAAATATCATATTCAGATTCACCAACCTCTTGAAAGGATAAATATGAAAGCTTGTAGCCCCTTTGCATACTTGTTTGAGTCCCAATGCTACCTTTTCCACCCTTAGTCAGCTCATAGCCTCCTTGAAGAGGAGTGCATCTTAACCCAATGACTTCAAATGAATCATTCAAAACATGAACAAGAGACTGTCCATGTTCCTCCATGACATCTATGGTGATCTCCTGCTCATCTGCACTCATGGAGTCTCCCTGATCAGTCGTGAACTAAGTATACTCCTCTTCACTCACCCCTTTCAAAATAGGTTCCTCCTTGAGAAGGGGTGAAGTGGAAGGTTGATGGATGAACTCATGTGGAAGAGGAGGCATTCCTTGAGCTAGAATCAAAAGATTCTCTTTCTTCCATTTGGCCAACACTTCATCTATATCAGATGTGGCTTGATAACTCTCTTGGAGGGGTGTAGATGGGGCGTGTTCAAATGTAGGATCTTTTGCTTGATCTAAACCATCCATCACACTTTAGCTGAGGAACCTCAGTCTAGACTCCAACTTTGCAATTCACCTATCTATATTCTCTTGGAAGAGCCCTTCTTGGAGGTCACAAGCATCATCATGGTAAGTAGGAGCAAATTTATCTTGTTTAAAGTCCTGATCTAGTTCATGATAGGCACTCCTCTAACTTAGAATCTAGACATCATGTTGAGAGACCTGAGGATTGGTAGAAGGGGTGTTATTTGGCATAGGCTCCTCTCTAAGGTCTGAAACCTCCATCTCTCCTTCACTAAGCAATCTCACCTTTGCTTCTAATTCCTCAATTTGCTTATCTATATTTTCTTGAAAGAGTCTTTCTTTGAGCTTATAGATATCATTATGGAAATGGGGAGTGCATGAAGGCTACCATGGAATACAAGAAGCTTCTTGAGGAAGGGTGGGAGGGACTTGAAAAGGACTAGCCTCATTTTGTACCTCACACTCTTGGACAATGTCTTTATCCTCCTTATTTCATGACTCAACTACTTTATTCCAGCCCATGATATTAAGACTGGGCATCTCCTTTTGGGGTGATGGGGCTATAATGTGAGAGGGTAGTGAGGGTTTGGATTCCACTTCCCTTACTAGCAAAATAGACTGTTGCATTTGAAGATTTGCCAATTCAATCTGCTTATCAAGATTGGCCTTAAACACAAGATTTACTATTTTAGAACTCTCCTCAACATGATTAGGGAAAGGACTTTGACAGGCTTGACTTGGCTCATGAGCAGGAGCTACATATGGCTGATATGAAACTTGGGGTAGTGGGTATGCAGGTTGATAGACTTGGTAAGGCTGCCTCTCATGAATACTCAGTGTCCCTTCCAAATATGAAATCAAACCACTCACATCTAGCATCTCATTTGTAAGCCTTTGCCAATTGGCTCTTTCAATGGGATTCCATTCACTCTTAACTAGATCTAGTGCATTTCTCACTTGATTGATGACATGATCAAGGATTTCTTGGCCACATACCCTTATAGTGTTAAGCTCCACTACATACTTTTCATATCCCAGCAGTGCTTGTTTGAAGGTGGAAATGGATTGATTCGCAAAGAGATTAGGTTGAGTAGGATAAGTGACACATTAAGAAGACTAGGCATAAGACTAATATAGCTCATGACAGGGTTGAGACTGGTCATATTGGACCTATAAAGGGCAAAACTCATAACTGCATGCATCCTTGTTGCTTGAGGTGATTTCATGAACAACCTGAGCTTGATCAAAACTATATGAAGGAAAACAAGGTCTATGGTTCTGAGCAATGGAATTATACATACCAAAATATGATTTCTTGATGGCACCAGGACTGCTTAACCAGCTGATTTAATTTGGAGTCACCATTGGTGTTGATGAAAAAGCCTCCAAAGGCTAGTTGGTTGAAGAACACACCAAAATTCTTCAACTTTTTAGACAAAACTTGTCCCATAATCGCCTAATTAAAGGTTAGATGTTTTATTAATGGTTCGCTCTACTGTAACAGAACTAGCACCAATCTTGCAAATTTTTTGAGTGTTAAAATGTGGTCCCACTAGGCATGCCAAAAACTATTGACACTATGGATTACACCCTTGACAGGAGGCTGAGCTCCTATCTTCCACATATCACAATGGAAACTCCCCTCTTGCCTGTGGGTTTGGAAAAATTGGGGGGAGAGTCTCTAGATAAGGGCTAGCTCCATTTGAAGTATCTCTATGGTCTTAGATTTCCTACTGCTAATAATGGGGGGGTGAAAAGGGAGAAGGATGCTGAAAACAAAACCTAAACTAAATGGTGATACACCAAAAAGTTTGATCTACTTAGCTTGAACCTACACTTTCCACCAAAACAAGATGACATACATTTCATTTGATATGAGAAACTCTTCTACATCAGTGAGCTAGGGGTCCTCTTGAGATACAGGGAGGAAGAACTACCAGAGGTGTTATAAGACACACTATGGTAGCCTATTCACATGTGCCTATACTCTATTGTAGACACTTCTGGTAGACCTGCAAAAGAAGAAACTTCACAATACACTAGACATGTTGGAATCATTCTGTGAAATCATAAAATAAAAATGACTTAACACAAAACAAAGACATAGACATATGCAAAAGTGTAAGCTCAAATGGAGGTAAAAATGCTATGTCTTGATTCAAGGTAAAATTGGGCAAAGCTCCACTTTACAAGCTAAGAGATATCTTCTCAAATGAGAGATTACAATATATATAGAGAAAGATGAGGCAAAAGGCACCCCTTTTGGAAAAGACTTTGGCACCCTTTGACAAGTGGCCCACATGTGCTGAGAGCATTGGGAAGAGGAAGTCACTGTTTGTTGATATCATCCTTCTAGAAAAGGCCTGCTAGAACCATGCTATGTAATCTTCAGTCTTGACTTTGGCATTCAAACATTAATTTGAAATCATGGGTTATGCCTCTTTTCCTACAAACAAGACTACTCCTTCAAGACATTCACGCAGTTTGTCTACCCATCAATGCAAAGTGAAGAAAATAGGTCACGTCATTCACTATTTGCACTCCTTGATGACCACTTGGTAAATATTGTGTCAACCACTGGAGTAACTCCTTGAGTCAACACCTTCCTTTGACACTTGGACTATTTTTTCCATTTCTACACTTTGTCTCTTCTTGGCTTTGTCTTTTTTGGCTCCTTTGGCCCTTGAGGGCTATCTTCTGCTAATTCTTTGGCTCTTTGGGCTCCCTTTTCGGTGGTCTCTTCCTTTTGGCCTTAATCCTTTGAATTCCTTCAGGTTCGCACCTTTCATTAAAAAAACCAATAGTTATTTCATTTCTACAAAGTTGACATCTACGTGCCTATCACCATTTGAAAGCCAACAGCTAGGCTATTGCCCTAAAATTGACATCTTTGGGGATGTCATCAGACGTCTGGATTCCAATGGCTAGTCCATGATGCTCAACTTTGACATTTACGGGCCTGTCACCCCTTGGTCAATTCCTTCAACTTTTGTCTTTGGAACCTCCTAAAGGGAAAGTGTCCCTTTGGGCCTTGAGAAAAATTCTCCTTTTGGTAGCTGAGAGTCCCCTGCAAGGGCACTTGCCCTTCGGGGTCCTTCGGGCTCCTTGGTCCTCAAATCCTTCAGGCAAAATGTCTGAAGGAATTCCTTCAGACATTTTTCTAAAGGATTTATTCCTTTGTCTTTCCCACTTATTCTCTCAAGATTTTTTCTTTTGGGCAAATTCCTTCAGACAAAAGTCTGAAGGAATTCCTTCAGACTTTTTGTTCGAAAGAATTCGTCTTATCTTTTGCCACAGAAAATCTTCCCAAAAAGACATCATTTTTTTTTTGCCTTATGAATTTATTCGAACAAAATGTCTAAAGGAATTCCTTTGAGAATTTTGCCGAATAAATTCTTCATTTCTTGCCTTGAACAAATCAGAAGGAATTCCAACTTTTCTACCTCGCTGACTTTTTCAAATAAAACCTTACCCTTTCAGCCTTCTCTTTGATCCCTTTGCAAGTGTTCCCTTCCCTCCACGGCCTGCTAGAATGGTCCATTTTGTGCTTGACTTCCATCCACAAGGGTACTTGTCCTTTGAGCCTTGGGAGGCTCCCTTAAACCTTCTGATTGAACTGACCGATTGAACTAACAATTGGTTTAACGGTTTAATGGTTCAATACTGCATTCTGCTCATTCATTTGATCGCTTGAATCAACTGCTTTAAACCAACTAATTAAACCCTTTGATTGAACCGACCGATTGAACCATTTGTTTAAACCAACTAATTAAACCATTTTTTTGAACCAACCAGTTGAACCTTTTGATTGAACCATTTGTTTGAACCAACCGATTGAACCATTCGATTGAACTAACTCATTGAACCAAGCTGGTTGAACCAACTGAGTGAACCAACCAATTGAACCAACTAAGTGAATGAACCAACTTAATGGTTCATGGATCATCATTTTAATGGTCTGAAGAAGCTTTGTAAGAAACCTTGCATTCTTTGAACTGGTTCATCATCTGCCGTAAAACTTGTACACCAAATTTGAACTGGCTCAAAACAGTAAGGAAAGAAGGAGACCAATTTTGGCTTACAAGACTAAAATGGTCAACACAACCCTTATGAGTCACAAAATATGTTGACATTTTAGCCTCTCAATCCAAATTTCAACCCATACAATCAAAAAAAAACATGAATCCCCTAAAAATTTGTACATGGTGTCTAGAACTTGTCACAATTTTCTAAATGCCTCTTGAAAGTCTTTTAGCCTTATTAAGGGTATCATATATATGTTATAAATTACTTATGAGATCCATATATCATAGCCTATCTTTAGTTCCTTTGGTTGATTCACTAGGTGATCATGATGGTCCTTGAGTGAGGGAAAGAGTGTCAAAGTGTCTTCTAAAATCTAGAGATGGTTTGAACCATGTTTCACAAAATTAAGGATTTTTAATCAAGTTAAGGTAATTTGACAAGATTAAAGTTGTTAGTCCTCATTTCATTTAGGCCTATTTCAATCCATTTATTTTGAGATAGGCCTTTTAAATAATGTGGGAGATGTTCAAACCTTATTCAAATCATAATATGAAGTGCAATGATGTATTCAAGGTCATTATTCATGGGTTTACTCTTCCAAACTAGTTTCATGCCTTATTTAACCCCTAAGTCATCAAATGACCTTTAAAAATCTCATATAAGTCATCTTGCATTGTGAACCTTTGGAGAGGGGTATTTTTTAATATCACATTATTTTATTAGGATATTCAAAAGCTTTCATTAATAACATATAGTCATTTTGGGATAGTTTCATGTACATAAGAGGGTCCTTTTAGTATCCAAAGTCATCTCTAGTCCATCAAATGGGTCTCATGCATGATAAATGTGACTCTTCAACTTACCTGGCCATACCATATATTTTAAAATGTTATTTGACTTCCATTATCCCTCCTCTCATCTTCCAATGGCATTTTAAGACTTGAATCATGAAGAAAATGTAGAAAAGAAGGTGTTTGTATGTTTGTAGGTTTGTATGGATTTTTATAGTTAGTCCATACAAAGGAAGGTCATTTATTGCATAAGATTTTATGTCAGGTATCTCAAATAATTTTCAAGTCCAAAAGATGCAAAAATGGTCCAAACCCATTTCATTTCTCCACTAAGCTCTTTGGAAGCCATGGACAACACTTTAGGTTTGTGCTCAATTCATACATGAGAGAGAATGTGAGGGTCCAATATCTTGTCTAGAGGAATGGGGTCTAGTTCCCTTCCAATCTTGGTCATTGGTTTCAGTATGAATCCCCTGTGCTTTATGAACAAACATTAAGAACTTAATCAGTCAAAATGTCTTCTTCACCTATACAGGGGTCAACTTTAGATTAGTTTTGGTGCATTATTGAAATGGTTTTGAATATTGGTATTTGTATGTGTGATATAGTGTTATTCCTAGTCTATATAGATTATTCCCCACTATTTTTCATATGTGTGAGCCTAAAAAATAAGGAAACCTCCAAGACTATCATGTTTAAAAGTTACAGATAGTGTTGTTTCTTGTTGTAGACTCTTCAAGGCATAAAATGAAAGTATTTGATGATGTTTTAGGTTTTATGGTAAGTTACTTGGGTCAATTATATTATAAATTCTCTCCCAAACATAATTGAGCCACCATTAGGGAAAACAACATCTTCATGGTCATATCTTCAAAGTAGTTTCCCTCTATGTGTTATGATCTCCTTTGTAAAGTGAGAGCAAGGTAGCTACATAAAGTTTATAAGTTATTTTAAATATACTCATAATCTCCTTAATTAAATTCATGATATTAAATGTTGCCTCATAATCTCCATTACCTTGTACTCAAATCCCTTTCTCATCTTTAAGCCCTTGATAAATAAGTCCTCATCTAGGCACCTATAGGCCTAGTATGCAGAACTAAGAAAGTGATGTGTTGGATGTTGGGATGGGGTATGGAAGGAGTTTATAAACCTATGGGAGTAATAGGATACATGAATAAGTATGTAAATGAATATAATATGGGTAGATAGGATCAACACCATCTCAACCATCTCAAATGAGTACTCAGTCAAGGTTTCCTTTAAACATAAATAATACTCTAGCTACAAGGTTGAATAGGCACTGAGAGTATGATGAGGCTAAGAAGGTTTAAGAGATAAAAAGTGGTATTATAATGTTACCCACATCATTAATTCACCAAAGGATTTAATTAAACATCAATCCACCTCTCAAATATAAGCACGTAGAGTCAAAAGGCCTAGGACCACCACCTACAAGCCTAACTGTTGAAACATGGTAGATTAGACAAAAGGAGCCATCTTGTATTTAAGGGTATGAAGTGAAATATGAATAAAAAATATAGGTAAATGTTAAATATTTTTGTTAAATTAGGATAAATATATTCAAACATAAGGAGATCATCCTTCAAATAGGCTTGCATAGTCATGATCCTAGGTTGTCATACACAGGCTAATTGTGAGGGATCAAAGTAGCTAAGTGGAAGGTATCCTTGAGAGAATATTATATGTATTTTTGTAGATATTTATGTAATTATACTCATAATATATTTTTTAAAATAACTCCAAGGTACTATCCTGGGAAGGATTTCTTACACACTATCTCAGTTAGGCCTAACTACCACCTATAGGTAGGTTCATGAATAAGAGGATGAAAATATGATACAACATGATTGTGAAGAGTAGTGAAAGATATATAAGAAGGGTTTTGAATTGTCTATCAATTTTATCAGTCTCTCTTGATCATTATATTCCTTTAAGGGGAACAAAATCCTTATTATTAGGCCTATAAGGCCTAAAACATATATAAGGCCTTAAGACCCTAGCCTTTATCTTGTGGCATATCAAACCTACCCAATTATATTTAAGGCCATGGAGAGATGTGTGATGATTATTTAGGTCCTAGGAAAGTTGTTTTAGATAGGATAAAGTATAAAAATGATCATTTTAGTCTTAACACCCATCTCAAGATCTATAGTCCTAAGCATCCACCTCAAACCACTAATTCAAATACTCATCTTTCATAGTAAATTGACTCAAACATAGTGCTCTTAATGGGAGATGAAAACCCCTATAACCTCAAAATTCATGGAAGAAATAGTTTTATTAAGGATATTATCTTTATGAATCATCACTAAGATTATAACTAAGCTCAAAAATCTTACAAAGAGTCTAAGGTTTGCCAACTCTCACTCTTATCTCACCATACAGTCTACATGGGACCAAGATCTCTTCAAGATATTTGAGGAGGTATATGGGTTAGATTTTCATGGTAGAAATTTTTAGTTTGGAGCTATATACTTTATGAACCATTATTAAGATGGTAGACCTCAAAAACCCTACATAAACCCTAATACTAACTTGATTAGAGAAAACTCTATATATTTACAATCAAGCACCTTAAATTGGCTTAGAAAACACTTTAACCACATAGCACACTCTTAGGAGGTCTTATCCATGGTACTGGTCTGTATGAACTTGTTAAAAATGGTACTTTTGTAAGGTTTTGAGTAGAAAATAAGGTATAGAGTTGTTTCAGAAGTTGAAAATCATTTGGAAAGGTAGTGTGAGGCATATTACACTATATAAAATCATGAATTCCTTACAAAATTCCCTATAAATTCTTCTACAAGTCTGAACAAAAGAGCCAATCTACAATTTCTAGTAGAAGGTGACTTATTCACCTAGTTGGGTAGAGTTGTAGGTGTATACTACTTATAAAGGCATAAGTCATGGTGTGGTGTTATTTTAGGTAATTTAAACATGCTCAATTACTAGTCCTTAAGGTCCTACTTAGGTTATATGGTCATCCAAACACCTAAAACTAAGCCACTAGGTCTAATTGCCTAATTGAGCCCACTTAGTCAACTAGAAGAGGTGTAAGTTGGCATGGGAGGCTATTAAGTGGGTCATTTTAGGATAATAATTCCTTCTCACTAATGTATAAATTTTAATAGACACAATTCATTATCATAATGGAAGATTGGATCAATTGTTTTGGGCTAGTCAATATGCAAGGAGAAGAGTCAGCTACTTAATGATCCATGAGGGCTAATTGGAGCATAATACACCTATGTAACTATCAAAAGTGAATATGTGGATAGTTAAATGGCATGATAATTATATAAAATATGTCAAAAAATCTTTAAAAATCCTCCACCACTCTATCTCGATGCCACACTCTTCATTGAAGACCACCATCCACTAGCAAAGGCAACACATAGAAAGAGGAGGAGATTGTCATGACTACTTATAACTGATGATGGAGTGGATGAGGGTAATTATGACCTATCCATGTCTTCTACATGACATACTCTCTTCTCTCACTTTCTCAATTTTTTATATATTTAGGATTTTAGGCCATTGTGCACATCCCCTCACCTGGGTATGAAGAAACTCTGCCTAGATTTGTATCTCTTAGACCTATTGGACTAATGTGATGACTAATTTAGCTTCTTATATATTGATCTAGTGTGTATATGATTGTTTTGATTTTTATAAGTGGTATATTCTCTTAATTTTCATATCCTTGTCTCACCTAGATGATAATATGTTATTTTATGTAGGTCATATAATGTGTTAAAGGTTGGTGATTGTACTTGAAGTGTAACCTAGTTGGAAGTGTCTCAAGGCAGGCCTCTCATCCACCACCTCTAAGTTTTATCCATCCACTATGATCTTCCTATGAATTACTAATGTATTTAAGCCTTAGAAAGAGTTTTTCAATTTATTTTTGGTTCATTAGTGTTGTTAGATATCAAATAGAGCAGATAACTATATTGGTGCATCACCATCTTTAGATTAGGTTTCTTTTTATGCATCCCTTTTATCCCTTTTCACCCCAAAAATTAGTAGGCCTTAGTGATTTTGAGCCATAACAGATGCACCAAGGAAGCTTACCCCATAATCTAGAGGTTTATCCCATCCATATGTTACCCATAACCTTGGGCTAATTCCATTTTACCCCAAACTTGGAGATAGGCCTGAACAACCTCCTCCTAGGGTGTGGTTTGGAGTGTTAACAATAATCACATATAAAAACAAATATTGACATAGTTTTAGTCATATATGAACATGTATCATAGTTAAAATGTCTATATACATTATGTTTCCACATATACATAAGCATTTTACCCATAGAAACATATCAAAAATGAAATAAAATACACATATCCATACATCATCACATGTCAAGTCCTCTAGAGTGCATAAACTAAAAATCTAATATAAAAATAAAGAGTCACACCATGTAATGATCAATAAGAGATGGGTGTGTGTGTGTGTGTGTGTGTGTGTGTGTGTGTGTGTGTGTGTGTGTGTGTGTGTGTGTGTGTGTGTGTGTGTGTGTGTGTGTGTGTGTGTGTGTGTGTGTGTGTGTGTGTGTGCATGCGTGTGTGTGTGTGTAATCCAAGTAGCTTGTTAAGTTTATACAATTAAAATTTCTAATATAAACACCTTAATAGAGGTCCAACGTGCCTCAAGGCATCTTAAAAATAATTAGATATACTTTCATATGGTCAAAAACATATATAAAATAAATCTCATAAGTCTATCCTCCTCCTCTAAGAGGGTGATAAAGCCTAAGAATGTTTGGGGCTCAAGATCTAGTAGCATCTCCTACTCATACCTCCCACTAATTCTACCTCACTATCTTCAATTTGGAATTTAGGAAGATGACCCTTGTTGATTCCATCCTCTAATATTGTCCTCCTAGTCTTATGATTAGAGGCTTTATCACCTATTCCCCTCACCATGGTATCCACCAAGGCCTTTACCCTCCTCACTCTCACCAACAGAGTGTTTTTATCCATATTTAAATTTGTCATTAGGGTTGAGGCATAATGTTATGGGTTAAATACATTTGTGTGCAATCAATCTCTACATGGATCCTATAACTAGTCTCTTATCTGACTAATTCTCAACTAAAATAAATTAATCAAGGTATCCCAATCATCCTTATCCATGTGCCCATAATATTTGAAATTATAAAGTATAAAAAATAAATTATATATGACTGACATAATAAAAATGGCATATGTAAAAGTAGCTAATCAACTAATAAAAATAAAAACATAGGTTTTAAATCATGAATAAGAAAAATTAATAGCTTACCTAGATCTCCCTCCTACCATAAAGGATCATAATCATAATATAGAACCTCATCCTCATCTATGTCCACATTTTCCTCTAAATCAACATAATATTTGGGGTTACCCTCTCCCTATTATTGTTGTGCATGGCCCAGTGTTGGTGGTGGTGGTGGCAGACCCATTTGCTATTATCTCACTCCAATATGTCCCCTACTCTAGCTTCTTGTTGAGTTGGTTGGATAATAGGCACCCCTCTCACCATCATATTCCATGATATTCAACCCAACCTCGTAGCTCTCACCTCATGGTTCCCTCTATACTCAACTATAGGGATGAGGAGGTTGTTTGCATAGGGAATATCAAAATACTGAGGCACTCAATCCATCGGGTATAACCTAACCTACTAAAATATATCCCAAACTTGTATAGCCCCTATAGCTACCGTGAGATAAGCTTCCTCATTGGCCTAGTGCCTAAACATGTCCTAGTAAGCTAGGATAATCAAATTTGCCACTATCATAGACTACACAATTTAGGGTAGAGCATGAAAGGGTACCATGTTTGCCTACCTAATAGTACTAATGTTTTGTGGTGCACTAATCAACACTCCCCTCTAATAGGGAATCATCCTATTGTAAATCCAACCCATAATGATAGTTAGGTGGCTGATGGAGAGAGATCCTAGGTGAGCCACTTGGTATAAGTCCCTATAGGTCCACACCAACATATTTTATATCTAAGCGTATAAATCCCCTCTCTCTTCGATATGTTGAATGATTAGTGACCAACTATAAAAAATATTTTTAGTACCCTTACCCCTCACTAATTATGAGGCAAGGATATTAATAATGGCCTTCTTTAGGTTAGGGTTCACTGATCTCTCCACATGATAAATCCTCATGCCACACTTCCTACCTAAGTTAAGTGCATCAATGTCTCTAAAATTATCAACCCAATTATGGGCCTCATGGTGACTATCAACATCATGAATGAATAACAAATGCCTACTCATAAGAAGACCATTAATATAGTATTAATCTATGATAGTGATCATCCAAATCTCTTGGGCCTAAGGAAACATAAAAGTGTTCTGATCAGGGTCGCAATATGTCAACATGTTTAATAGCAATCAGTTAGAAGAAGGGTGATCCCCGCCTACATAATATGAAGTATCCCTACTCACTTGAGAAAGGCTAAATCATAAACTATCAAAAGTAATAAGGTTTGAGGGAGCCACTCTTGGTCTTGGGCTCTGTTCCATCAGATGTATACCCCCTGTAATAAGCAAATAGAACCTACATTAGTCAGTCAGTCAACAAAACAAATCTCATGATCTAAGTAGTTAAAAAATATCCACTTTCTTCGACACTCTCAAAACCACCTCAGTCTGTAGGTGGTAGTTGTGAAATCACCCTTGGTAGTCATTAAACTTCCCCAGGGAAGTAACATAACTACCTTAAGAATTTATGTAACCGCCCAATGGTGGTAGTGCCATAACCACCCCGTGGTAGTTATAAACCCATTACGATGGTTACAAAAAAAACACCTATAATAGATGGTGGTTCTATAACCTAAGCAATGGTTTTGTAGGCCATCCATGGGCTTGCTTAAACCCCTAAAAACACTAAAAATCCTCTTAATTCTAACAAACATGACAAAATATTAATCTACCCTCCCTCATAGTGATCACAAAGCAAAAAAAAATCAATATAGCTAGATTTTATCTACTTTTTGAGCATATTTCTAAAATTGGGTTAAAAATGAAAAGTTAGAAAAAACTAACCTAATGTGGCCAGACCATGCCAAATGATATAACATTCAACATCCTCATATCTTCCTCTTTCTAATGACTGCTTTTGCACTCAAAATGGTCACAAGCAATCCAGAGCTCAAAAATTTCTAATAATGCAAACAACACAAATGAATTATTTATGGCAAGCTTTTTAATATATTGGGCCCAAAACTAGTTATTTTATTTCAAAACTTTTCTATATTTGGTAATATCTTTAGCATTTGCATTTATCCTTATGTATGTGTGTGTGTTGTTCTTTCAGGTATTACGAATCAAATGTTTTATCACTGGCATCTTAACTACATTTTTATCTTTTGTAGCACATTTTTACAATTTTTTAGGTATGCATGGAATAGTCTAGGTAGTATGGTATTCCCCAAATATTTGGTACATATTATTTCCTTGTTCTAATTACATAATATACTTATATTCTTCTTTAAAATTACACTTGAATCTTGTCTTTTATCTATAGATTGCACAAAGTCCTAACAAGCTTTGTTCCTCTTTATAGGTAAGTAAGGTAAGTATCTATAACCTCCCATTTATTTTTAGTACTCCTTGCTTAGGACTACACCTTACCAATTGATGACAAGGCACACTCCCAAGGGGCCAATATGTATGTACCTAAAATTTGCATTGTGAAACATTTTTTATACAAATCTGATGATGATGCAATGACCTCTTATTTTGTGTTCTACAGGGAAATCTCTTGATGTAACCCCCCATATGCTTCCACATTCCTCTTTTGAACCCTTTCGGTCCCCTTGATAATGACTTTACTAGCCATTTTTACAATTTTTCAAAAACTAACCATGGGTGATGAAACCTCCACCCCAAGTAAAAGAACTGTCCTCCTTTATTTTATAACTACCCCTTGGTTCTCGTAACCACCATGGTGGTTATGAAATTTAGGCTATTATTTTGATTCTAAAGGGTAGTTATGATTTAAAAGATGATAGTTTAGTTATTTGAAAGGGAAATTTTCTCAAGGAGTAAAGAGAAAGCAAAAAATAGCTACTATAGAGATAGATCATCCATGCCCCTCAAGAAATTATAGACAATGTCCAGAGTGCAACCACAAATCTATACAACATTTTGAATAATATTCACATCTCTAGGGGAGAAAGTCAACTTGAGAGAATGAAGGTGCTTAAACTCTAACACCAGTTAAAATAATTTGAAAAATGCTTACCTTTTTGGTTCAATGTGCTAGAAGTAGTGCATTCAATCACTTGAACCTGATGTCCAACAAAGATTTTGCATGGGCCCTAAGGTGTGATATATTGAATTTATCATATTTCGTGAACCTAAGGGTTATTAAAAGGGGATTCATTAATAGTAATGATGATCTCTAGGATCCTAAATTGATAAAAGATCTATTTTAGGATGAAATTTATGATAATGGATCTAGTCATAGTTGTTAGGGGCATCATCTCTACCCATTTAGTGAAATATTTGTTGTTGTGATGATGAAATGGTGTCCATCTAAAAAAGAGGGAGAGAGTTTACCTACTAAGTCCAAGTCCCAAGTAGAAAAAGGCCACAGAGTGACAATGGGTTATAATGCCCTAAGGGGAATATGTATCTCATGTGAAAAATGTTGGCACTTCTCATATTTATGTACATACTTGATAGAGTCATGTTCTAAGGTTAGCCAAAAGTATCCCATCCTATGGAATTTTTGAGTAGTCACATGGACACCAGACTTTTACCCATATACACCACTATGAAAATGAAAGAGGACCTTTTCTGACTCCTCTTGGTTGACACATTGGAGTAAGATTCCATTGAAGGCCTTGCAATAAAGGACAATTTATAAGATGATGTATTTGGATGTGATAACATGAAATAATATCCTCTATTATGAATGGAATTTTTGTGGTAGGTTTGATCAACAAGGTAACTAATTATTTATATATACCAAGGAGAGGAACTGATTGTGGATTTTTCTATATGGCATATTAATTGATCAAGAAAATGTGTATCCATGAGGTCATTAGACTCTAGAGGTAAATCTTCCAACCAATATGTGATGACTTTTACCTTAATGGACTTTTGGTCAATATAAGTCAATTGGAACTCACTCTAAAGTGTGATGAAATTCCAATCCTTCTAAGAGAGGGTTGGTTGGGTTAGGAAAGTCCCTAAGGCTTGGGATCTTAAAACAAATATCATTTATTAATTAAGCATATATTTTTGTAGTCACTGGGTTGTGAACACTATTGCTAAGAATGCTTTTTATCCATGAGTGTATCATGTATCATAATAAATAAGGGTTTGGATAATGGAATAAATTGTGGGTTCTTTATCGGTGTCATCTTCTTGAGCCAATATACCTATAAGACACCTCAGTCACCCTTATCTAGAGCATCAGAGGCTTATTTTACTTAGGTTTCATGAGTGTTGGAGGGGACTTGAGATCTTGATTTAGTGTTTCAAATAATTCTTAAAATAATTCATCCAAGTTAAGCCACTTGTTTTTTTTAAGATATTATTGATGGGATTCACACTGTAGGCAAGGTTAGGGATAAATCATCGAATAGCTCCTAGTTTTCCTTATAAATATCCTGATGTCAGATTCATCTATGGGAGGGTTATAAGATATCTTGGATCTTAGAAGGGTCTATGTCTATCCCTAATTTTGAGATTATGTATCTCAAGAATTTCCCATTGGTGATTCCAAACACACATTTCTATAGATTAAGGGTAACTCCATATTTGATCAATCATGTAAGGATAATATGTAATACTCCTAGGTGGTATTTGCACTACCTTGGTCTTATACAACTAGAGGTGTTAAACCTTGGTTTGGTAAACTTTAGAAAATTGTTTAGCCACTAATTATGAATACCCCTAGATCTTTAAGTTTTGGATACTTATGCACTTTGTAATGAGCATACCAAGTAGTAGGGATTTGTATTTAGATCCATTGTTTATGCACTTAAATTCTAGTTTGAATATGAATGGAAAAATGCATCCTTTAGGGTAAATGAGAGTGACCCCCACTCCATCACCTAGGAGACACTTGGTTCCATCATAATGCAAGGTCCATTAATCATGTGTAAGAGGGGGGTCATTGAGTAAAATATCCCATTTTCCTAATATATTAACCATGTAGATGTTGGGTCCAATGATAGGTTGATGCACTATAGTGTGAGCTAAAAACTATAGTATGAGATAAAATGTTTGCTTCCTTTTTAACCTCTAATTCTATGACTCTTATCATCTGAATTTTGCCTTAAACTCCCAATTGAGGATCCACATCAATGTTTGGGACCCTAGAAGTGGAGGATTCAGTGTCATGATTTCCCATTGCCATGGATTGATTATGTTGAGCAGCATTACCTAATAGGTTATTTTATTATTGACCTTGATCAAGGTGCATTTAGTGGTTAGGGAAAGGGTTGTGCTAAATTTGTAGGTTCTAGTTTTAGGTATAAATAGGACCATTTAGAAGGGTGTGGGTGTTTCCATGCACACCTCTTAGGAACATATCTACAAACATTTTCATTTGATCCTCTAGGATCTTTTGTATAACATTGTTATATTCCTGGCAGCCTTGAGTGTCATGGCCTATGACTTTGTAGAAGAGATAGTAGACATTGGAATCATAATCCCTAGGCCTCATGTTTTGTCCTTGTTACCTAAACCCTTGTTGGTTATTGTGTGGGTAATAGTTTTCATTTTTTAATTAGGGGTATTGTTCATTTGAATGATATTGATTTTGGTTTTGGTTTTGATATTATGCATTACAAGGTGGTGGTCAGTTAAAATAAACTATATAAATAGGAGAAGGAGGGCTTTCATTCCTACCCCCTACATTGTTGGTGTAGGTAGTGTTATTCATAGTTGGGTATTGACCGTTGTTTGTGGGTTTTTGTTTCTTGTCTTAATCGGTGACACCATCAGTAGTAGCATTCTTATTGTGATTTATGATATTGTGACCTTGGTTATTCATGTTGTTTTGGATTTGGTTCATAATTTAAGATACACCATTATTTTTATTGGGGTAATGATTCAACTATTAGTTATATAAGTTCACCATCCACATTAATGATTGTTTGGTCAATGCATAGTGTAATTTTGAAGGCTTATTTGTATGACTGGTATGGGAACTTTTGGATGTCTTCCCTCATTTCTTGTTAAGGGAATGGAGTAAAAGATCACATAAATATCATTGGTCCATGTTAGTTGCATTATCAAAGGAATATAAGACTTATCTCCATCTCATGATGGAATGGGTAGCTGATTTGTATTATTCTTATTTGATAGGCAAGAACTCTCATATGTTGATATTTAAGATTTTGTTAATGTCAAAGGCTTTGATGAACTTAGCCATAAGCTGGAAGAAGAAATGTATGGACCCTTTAGGGAGCTGATAGTACTAATCAAGGGCTATCCCCTTGAGTTTCTTTCAAATATCTTCACTACAAACCCATTCCAAGGTAGGATCTCCCTTACAGTGGTAGCATAGGCCTTCTCATGTGCATTAGGATCCCCTTCACCTTTGAATTTAGGAAAATATAATAGGGCACATGGGAGAATGAGTCCTTATATGTTAATGTTGAGGATCTCTTTAAGGTATTTGGTGTAGTTTCCCATGTTAAAATCTATCATAATTATGGTGACATTGGTATGAGGAGGCATGGTCATGTATGGGTTGGCCTGATAGCTACTAGAAGGTGGGGACAAAAATTAATAGGGTGGCATAGAGTAGGTTAGGAAATAATTGTCTAGTAAAGTAGACTTTAAATACATGTGTACATATGAGGGGACACTTTGAGACATGAGAGGCATCATGACTTGTTATGGAAAAGAGTATGGGGTTTGTTTTGGTGGTATATGGTCCATCTATGAATATCATGGTAAGATATGGAGTGGGACATATCCCATCTGTGGAGTATTATTACATGTGGGAGCCATGTGAACTAGAGGTGTAGGGAATAATGGATTATTTACTACTACATTGTTTTCTAGTGGTGGAGCATACGTGTGTACACTCCCTATTAGAGTTTAAATGGATGGTTGGTAATATGAATAATTTTTTTATACAACATAGTTATGGACCCCATGGATAAGAATGTCTCTAAGAGGTTGATGAGAGAGATTGTTCTGCTATGGTATTTTCTCTTTTAATGGTGGGAGCATCCACCTTCAATCCTCCATATGGGCATTTGAGACTCCTTGATAGCTTGCTGTCCACCCTAAATCTGTTACAGTGACTGACCTCAATCACAAAATAGTCTGTATCCAACCGACGTCAGTTCCTATGCTTGTCCTGACTACCAACCCTGCTGACGTCGGTGTCCTCCTACTACCGACGTCGGTCTTCCTGACTGACGTCGGTCTTACGTACTGCCGACGTCAGTTTTCTTGCTGACGCTGATACCTATGTTTTCTTGTGAGTGATGACTTTTTACTCGTGAGCTCCTTTGAATCAAAACCCATGTCCAAACTGCCCTATTTAGAAGTATCCAGCCCCATCCACTGGTCTCTGTCTGCCATCTCCTCCATAAACACCAAGGCTTTCCGGTTCTTAAGCCTATCAAATATATCAGTCTTCCTCTTAAGAACATGCATCTCCTTCTTGCTCATGTGACCAAGCCTACAAAGCCACGTCTCTGCAATAGAAGAAGAATCAGTAATATAAACAAGTAGATAAAAAGTACCTATTTTCTTACCACCAGCTAATTCAAGTGCATCCACTGTGAGAGTTCTTGTGCACCTCTCATCACCCAACTTTTCTGAAAAAATTAGCCACATCTCCAAACCTAGGACCTGCATGACCTGCTTCAACACCCATGTGTTGACCACCTGCAATTTTAGCTTCACTTCCCCTTTGCCAATTCTTTGGCAAGGATCACTAGCTCCTCTCCCTGGGGCTGCATGGAAAGAGGAAACATAATCTATTATCCAAGATTCAACTTTATCCAAGAAACCTCCCAGAGCATCTTGTGCAACAACACCTGCAACATCTACTTCTTCAGTTCCTTCATGTTGATCTGCTACCAACCAACAATCTTCTTTTACCTGCTCTTTCTTTCCATAGGATTGTAAGTGACCATCTGTGCTTTTCAACTCCTCCATTCTTAGCTTACTTTCATCTGCCATTGCTCTACTCCCACTCAATCAAAAACCCTTGAGAGTGACCTGTAACCAAACACAAAACCTGCTCCCTGCAACCTTAGCTCTGATACCACGTGTTGGGATAAATAAATAACAAAAGCACACAATTGATTACCAAGCAACTTAATATGCAAAAATTAACCAAAATACACAAGTAACTAGAATCCAAAAATAACACATGATATGAGAGACAATACACAACTTGTATTAAAACTCTTTCAGAAGGAAATACAACAAAGAAGGCTGCCACAGTTCTTCTTCCTTACACACCTCTAGGGCTCCCACACCTCTAGGGCATAAACAGTAAATCTTCCCTCAAAGCTCTCTCTCTTAGGTCCCAACACCCAACTCAAACACAGAGTTGGTGTTCACCTTACACCTATGCTCCACGCACTCCACAAGTACATAAACGTACTTCAAGTAGATCTCCCTTAAACCTGCAACAACCTGCACCTCAACGGACCTTACTTATGGAAGGATCTTCCTTGCCTTCCTATTTTCTCTCTATGAGTACACACTGTACTCCAAGTAGATCCCACTTGATTCTGCTCCTTGTTGTGTTATTGTCCTATCTAATCTTGCACACCTGTAAATCAATCTAGTTTTGCACACTTGTGAATCTTGACCTTGCACACACATACACCTGCAAATCAATGATCTTACTTACCATGTAGATCTCCTATCATAGCCATGCTCACCTGATGACCAAGATCATACACTCTTGAAGAACCCTACTGATTCTCCAATCAAGCACCCACACTTGGTACTATGGCACTAGGAGGAACACACCATGCTCACCTCACACATAGAAGGAGCTTATATTATTGCTCTCTTACTCTCTAGCACAAGTTTACAATACAACCAATGAGTCTCTTAAATAGATCTCATGCAAACAATAATTAGACATCCAATTAAAATAATTAGATCCGTAGCTTCTAGTCTAAAATTGGCTCTAAACATGCAAACACTTAGTTTGTTAGCTAACTGCCCGTAAAACACTCGTAGTCCAAACCACATAGGTGACCGACATCAGTCCCTGTCTGCCTAGGGGGTGTCGACTTTTGACCGACATCAGTTGCCTTCTTGCCTTATCCTACCGATGTCGGTTGGCCTGACTGACGTCAGTGTCTGTGACACTCTGCAACCCTTCTGCAACCTCCTCCATGTCTACATCAGTAAAGCTTTTAGCTTCACAACCTAACAATCTCCCACTTGGAGATAAACAACTGCATTGTACCTATACCTGTACCCCGTCTAATCTATTTCTTAGCTTGTATCCCTCTTCAAGCTCAATCTTGAAGACAATGCACCACACAACATGTGGTGTACCTCTTATCATCTGACTAACCTGCCACATCTGAACCTACAAACCCATGTAGTGAAGTCCTGACCCTAAATAGCATGAATCCCTACTGCTGGTCTCTCTCACATCCCTGAGAACCCACTTCTCTGAATTGGTTCCTAACTCTCTGACAGCTCCCACTGCTTGGGCAAACTCAGGTCTATACCAGACCTAATGTGATTGCAGACACTAAACTGTCCAGCCTTTGGTGTGCTCTGATTCTGCATCCTACGTAATGAACCTCGCCAACACTTGATTCACATCAGCTCCCACTAGAGACAAAATCAACCTGTGATCTTCCATGTCTCCCATGCCAAAGAATTTTGCTGCTCTAAATTCTTCATAGTAAACCACTAAACTAATCTTACCCTTAGCTCAGCAAAACCCTATATGTACAAACCTACTAGCTAGCATACCATCCACATACAGCAATAGAATGATGTTGCAATCACCATCCCCCTGGTAAGACAAACCACAGTAGTTACCCTGACATTGACTGAAGCCATGCTTCATCCTCCACCTATCAAACCCTGTACCACTATCCTGTAGCTTCCTCAAGACCATATAACTTGGTCTTCCATCTCATGTGTCTATTCTATCTATTCTTCAACTAAGGTATCCATTCGTCTCTGTGCTTTCATACCTGCTGGCAACCCTACCAAATCTCTGCTTGGTTCTGCAATCTCTCCATGCCACGCTCACCACTGTTTCCTAGATCCTTCCTGCTCTACAGTCAGCAACTAGTATAAAGAAGAGGAATAATGAATTTGAGGCTTACTTACCACCTTCAGTCCTCCATATCAATGTTTGAGACTCCTTGATAGCTTCCTGCAACCTCGGTCACCACACAGTCTGCATCCAACTGACGTCGGTTCCTGCGCCTGTCCTGACTACCAACCCTACTGACGTCAGTGTCCTCTTGCTGTCGATGTCAGTCCTCCTGACTGACGTTGGTCTTACCTACTACTGATGTTGATTTTCCTGCCGATGCCGGTACCTGTGTTTTCCTGTGAGTGATGACTTTTTACCGGCAAGCTCCTTTGAATCAAAACCCATGTCCAAACTGCCCTGCTCAAAAGTATCCAGCCCCATCCACTGGTCTCTATCTGCCATCTCCTCCATAAACACCAAGGCTTTCCGGTTCTTAAGCCTATCAAATATATCAGTCTTCCTCTTAAGAACATGCATCTCCTTCTTGCTCATGTGACCAAGCCTACAAAGCCACGTCTCTGCAACAGAAGAAGAATCAGTAATATAAACAAGTAGATAAAAAGTACCTATTTTCTTACCACCAGCTAATTCAAGTGCATCCACTGTGAGAGTTCTTGTGCACCTCTCATCACCCAACTTTTTTGAAAAAATTAGCCACATCTCCAAACCTAGGACCTGCATGACCTGCTTCAACACCCATGTGTTGACCACCTGCAATTTTAGCTTCACTTCCCCTTTGCCAATTCTTTGGCAAGGATCACTAGCTCCTCTCCCTGGGGCTGCATGGAAAGAGGAAACATAATCTATTATCCAAGATTCAACTTTATCCAAGAAACCTCCCAGAGCATCCTATGCAACAACACCTGCAACATCTGCTTCTTTAGTTCCTTCATGTTGATCTGCTACCAACCAACAATCTTCTTTTACCTACTCTTTCTTTCCATAGGACCGTAAGTGACCATCTGTGCTTTTCAACTCCTCCATTCTTAGCTTACTTTCATCTGCCATTGCTCTACTCCCACTCAATCAAAAACCCTTGAGAGTGACCTGTAACCAAACACAAAACCTGCTCCCTGCAACCTTAGCTCTGATACCACGTGTTGGGATAAATAAATAACAAAAGCACACAATTGATTACCAAGCAACTTAATATGCAAAAATTAACCAAAATACACAAGTAACTAGAATCCAAAAATAACACATGATATGAGAGACAATACACAACTTGTTTTAAAACTCTTTCAGAAGGAAATACAACAAAGAAGGCTGCCAAAGTTCTTCTTCCTTACACACCTCTAAGGCTCCCACACCTCTAGGGCATAAATAGTAAATCTTCCCTCAAAGCTCTCTCTCTTAGGTCCCAACACCCAACTCAAACACAGAGTTGGTGTTCACCTTACACCTGTGTTCCACGCACTCCACAAGTACACAAATGTACTTCAAGTAGATCTCCCCTGAACTTGCAACAACCTGCACCTCAACGGACCTTACTTATGGAAGGATCTTCCTTGCCTTCCTCTTTGCTCTCTATGAGTACACACTGTACTCCAAGTAGATCCCACCTAATTCTGCTCCTTATTATGTTGTTGTCCTATCTGATCTTGCACACCTGCAAATCAATCTGGTTCTACACACCTATGAACCTTGACCTTACACACACATACACCTGCAAATCAATGATCTTAATTACCATGTAGATCTCTTATCATAGCCATGCTCACCTGATGACCAAGATCATACACTCCTAAAGAACCCTGCTGATTCTCCAATCCAACACCCACACTTGGTACTGTGGCACTAGGAGGAACACACCATGCTCACCTCACACATAGAAGGAGCTTATATTATTGCTCTCTTACTCTCTAGCACAAGTTTACAATACAACCAAATGAGTCTCTTAAATAGATCTCATGCAAACAATAATTAGACATCCAATTACAATAATTAAATCTACAACTTCTAGTCTAAAATTGGCTCTAAACATGCAAACACTTGGTTCATTAGCTAACTGCCCATAAAACACTCACAGTCTGAACCACACAGGTGACCAACATTAGTCCCTATCTGCCTGGGGGTGCCGACACCGGCCAACTTCTAACCGACATCGGTTGCCTTCCTGCCTTATCCTGCTGACGTCGATTGGCCTGACCGACGCCGGTGTCTGTGACACTCTGCAATCCTTCTGCAACCTCCTCCATGTCTGCATCAGTGAAGCTTTTAGCTCCACAACCTAATAGTAGGTTTATGGTTTCAATGTGTGGTAAGTTATTTATAGAATGGGGGAAGAATAGGGATGAGAAATGGGATTTTGGAATGTCCCTTGGATCATAGATTTTTTATTATTTTATAGGTTGTAAATACAACCCTCTAGGGTGTTAATGAGCTAATTCGAACTGATGTTGGTATTAGGTCCCTAGGTCTCTAATGTAAAGAGGGTTGATGCTTAATATGAGGCTATATGAGGGGTTTATTTTAGGCACTATTATCATTGGTATTGGTCTCCAATGGTTTAGAGTCATCCTGATTCCTTTTAAGAGGATGAGCATCAGCTTACATACAATTGACCTCATCTTTTAGGTGATGGATCCTTCCTAAAAGTGATCATATTTGGTAGAACTTTATATGTCTAGGATCTGTAAGCTAATGGATGCCTTATGGACATGTGAGGAGTGATCAATCCTCCACCTCTAAGATTCATGGTGTTAGGGTTAGGGTTATTGCTTGTTTTTCTTGATACATCACATATCTCTTTAATGATAACCTTGTTCCTTACTTGAATGTCAAAAAGGGAGTAGTTATAAGAATGGTGTTCTATGTTAGTGTCTAATTTTGGTTGTTTCAACTCATCAAAAATGGTTCACTATAGCTAAACTAGCCTTTCCTATAGCCCTATAGGCCAAGAGATGTTTTGATGTCCTATCCAGACATATTTTGGGGGTGTATGGATACCCACAAAATAAATGGAAGGAGATAAGATGGATAAAGGAAAGGATAAGAAGAGGAAAAGGGTATGCAAAGGATGAATTCCTTCATATCACATTCTCCAATTTGTATACACATAAATTATCACATGCTAATATGTACACTCAATTCCCCAAGTTTTGGTCGAGATAGCTAATGTAATGAAAGGGTTAGGGGTTTGGTTGGTTTTTGAGTAGAAATGGATTTGGGATAGGTAATGGCAATGGGTTCATGTGATGGAACCAAAATACCTCAACAACATCCTGATGATCATTGAGAGCACTGAGTTGTTTGGAGATAGAGCTTAAAGACCATTTAGTCTCTAATATCACAAGAAGGTTGAGCTCTTGGTCAATGCTAGGATCAGTGAAATGAGGGAGATTATGATGAATGACTCATAGGAGAATATCTACTATGTCAAGTTAAATTTACCTATCGAATGTCATCCACTAAGTGCGAATGATATAAGACAAGGATATACCTAAGGAGAATAAGATGTGATGAATGGGTGACTAAGATTGGATGGCATTATATTGGAATCCCTTGATTTGTGTAATAATAATAGGTGGATCAGGGATGCACTCTTGTTCTTATAAAGTGGCTAAGGACTCTACAATGAGATAGGGAATTGGAGTGGACCTAAATACCTCACATCTCAACTCAATACTAATGTTACAATGTGTAATAATAGTGGGACCAATTACTCTAACTCTAGGGAATAAACTATGTTGGACAAGATTTGATGTCTTAGGAAGGGTCATCCAAAACAGACTAGGTGGAAACCAGGGGAAAATGTATGAGCATGTTCAATTAATGACTTTAAAAGTCTACTTGATATAATATTGAATCAAGGCTTTGATATGTCTTTATTTTTTGGATGGAAAAGTCTTATATATGATATGATTGCTTTCATAGATGGGCAAGTCTTTTGATATGATATGATTGCCTGCATGTATGGCAAGGCTTTTGTAATTGATTTTTTTAGGATTTTCTAGATTTTTAACCAATAAATACTTGTTGAAAATAAATTATTGAAAATAAAAAATATAAAAACTAAAAACAACTAAAATCAAAACTCTTTTTTATCCTTTTTAATATTTTGAATGCATACAATGAAAGAGGGAAGAAATTTATACTACCATGCAAGATGTTGCTTTTTCCTAGATTTATTTCCATATGAACTAGATGAAATGATTTTGTTTGTTTTAATTGGTTATATTAAATGAATTAATTATATTATATATAAGTGATATGAGAAGAGATCTAATCCAAAACAATAGTAATGAAATACTTTCTATCAATTTTTCTTGTAAGCAAACTAGGCTAGCTTTTTAACCTTTATAACTTGTTTTTTATTATAGGTTAAAGGGGGTATTTTTTTTAACTGGGTTCTCCAAACCCTAGGAGAATTAAAAAAAATTAAACAAAGGTCTACTAAAGACCATACAAAATATAGAGTCAAAACAGGGCCATAAATAGCATGAACACAACCTAGATACATCGGAGATCCATCAAAAAAAATTCCAAAATAAGAAGCAAAATCCTAATCCATGTCAATATTTCTCAAGATGTCCTCCCAATAAATTTTCATCCTTTTGAGATTAGAATCAATTTATAACATCTTTTCTTTATCTAGATATTTTTGGCATTTACTACACTGAATTTATTTTCTTTTTCCTTTGTCAGTAGTCTTTGTGTCAAGTAACTCTCATAGGTGAGCTTAAGGTTCTCAAAATTTTGAATCCCCTCATTCATAGAATCCTTGTTATAATTTAATAGAAAACTGATATTATTTTTGAGCTTCTCATTCTCATTCTCAAGCATGTCAATCATAAATTATAGACTCTGCATCTATTGGTTATCCTCCTTAGTTGTATTGATTTGATTTAATCTATCTTGTTATACAAACTTAACCTTCCCTTTGAGGTCAGTTAACTCCCTCATAAATCACCAAATGAAGAACTCCTAAATTTCCAATTATTCAATAATCTTTTCAACATTTTCCTTACCTTTCAAATAATTAATTAAACTATTAAAATTCTCATTTAACTTTTGATGTTTCTTATTAGAAGAAGTTTTACCTTTATCCTTAACATAATCTCTAGTCTTCTTTTTACCAGCTTTAGGAAGCTTAGACTGAGGGGTCTTAGTAATATCACCAAATCCTCTTGTTGATTAATATCTTTAGGCCTAGCCCTATCTTCTTCAACTAAGATAGAGTCACCTGTAGTCTAACTTGTTTTACTCTTTTTGTTTAGTGAATTCATAAGCACATTGGGAGTCTTGGCCACACTCAGATATTTTTTGATATTATATTTAATCTTCATATATTTAACCTCTAAACATATAATTACTTTAACAGTTAGGATCTTATAAGGTTGATCCTGAGTACTCTTGTGAACATTACCAGGATACTTGATCCAAACCTTCTTAATATTTCTAATGTCCATAGGTTTATCCTCAAAAATTTTATTCAAAGGTTGAGAAATATCATGATTTAGTTGATTTATGCCCTTGAAGTATTTATGTATTAAAAATATAACCCCTTCATGCCTAGGAATAGGGTACTTTCCATTTTTGTATTTCAAAATGGAAGTTTATAAAGGGTAAAGAATGTAGAAGGGTAGGCTCAATGGAAAAGCATGTCTAAAATAGTTTAGAAAAATGAATAGGGACCATCCAAAAACATCATACCTACCTTCAATTTTGATGTATTGCATTAGATGAAATGTAACTTCTCCAAATGGCCTGGGCAGAGAATCACAGTCAAAGCCATTGTGTAGAGTCTCCAAGGTTTCCCCTTCCTCTAAAATAAATTCCTTCTCTCTTTTATAATCTCTAGTGGATTTGAATATTTTTGTTTCCTCTATTACCAAGCCCATTACATGAGTAGTCAACTCCTCCATGATTTCCTATGTGACCCTATTAACGTTAATTATTTTGTCCTCCAAAGTGTTAGTAAAGAGAGTTGAAATATGCCTATCATGTCCTTCAATTTTTTCCACGAACCTTACAAAAACCTCAACTTGAAAGTCCTCCCAAATTCTTTAATTCATCTTGACTTCTTTAGGGAATTTAGGTTCAATCCTATTAGATAACCCCCTAGTGATCATAGAGACTCCAGAATAGGGAAAATAAGTCTTTCCCAACTTCAATAGGCTAAATATCTAACAAACCCTAGAGTTATTTTTTTGCTACCTTTTGTTATTTAAAACAAAATAAGAAGGAAAAAAGTAAAATATAGAAGCTTCTATAAAAGTTTGAAAAGGGAAGAAAATAAATATAAAAGTCTAAGAATATATGTTAGTCTAAGGTCCCAATGTCTCCTCCACCTATACTTGGGGCAATTCCCCTTTTCCTCAAATATTATACACATTAGACAAAACTTCACCCTTTATCCTTTAGACAATGTCCCTAGGAAGATCTTTAAAATCCATCCAACTAAACTAAACCAATAAGGCCACACCCCTATTTGACAACAAATATTCTATCATGTTTCCTTCATGATAAATGTGTTGGATTAGAACCTGTTGCCTAGAGTCTAGAATGATGATTGCTTTCCATATCACTTGCTTATTAATCTACCTAATAGCTTTTCATAGATAGATAATTCAATGTATCAAGAGAATATCCCTCTATTATGAGAAATTTTAACCCCAATTTTTGAGCTAATTTAAGTCCCCATAGAGTAGTAAGGGCTTCAACCTAATTATTAGAATTGACACCCATATCTCTATCATATGTTGTCAAAAAATTAACCTAGTGGTCTCTTAGAATACCATGACCTCCATCTAGACCTAGGTTCCCTTTGGAAACTCCATCAAAATTGAGATTTAACGGGGGGGTGGGGTGGTGTTTGTTCTATTTAGTTCTTTTTCTAATCTCATCTTTAGGATCCATCTTGACAAGACTAGAAGTATCAATTTGTCAGTTAAGAGCTAGAATTTTTTCAAAATGGAGTAGGATTTTACCTTTATTATGAGGCTCAATGTTGTAGTTCTCCAAGATGGATTTGATTATCCTTTTAGAGAACACTTTGTTGATACATTTATTTTCTCTAAAAATCCTTTTATTATGCTCTCCCTGAATTCTCCAAATGATATGAGGTAAAAAAAATCTTCCATATTTTATTGAACAGAACATTTTAAAAGGGACACTCCCATGACTGTCATACTTCAAAAAATATACCTACATGTACCTAGAATACATTGAATTTGAGAAGTATATATCTCCAAATTTCTTGAGAATAATGACAATCAATAAGTAGATGAAATACAAATTCATTTTATTTTTCTCAAAGAATGCATCTATTGATCAAAATGCAACCTCTTTTTCTTAGATTGTCTATGGTTATAATTCTATTTTGGACTATTATCCAGAGAAAAAAATAATTTTGGGAGTCAACCATTTATCCCATTATATCTCCCACTTAAAATTAAAACAAGGATTCTATTCCAAAAGAGAGTAACCTGATTTTAGTTGGTAATGACCATTGGAAGACTCCTTCCAAACAAGTTGGTCTTCTTTATTACTAAAAGTAAATGAAATTTTCTTAGAAAATTTTTCAAGTTAGATACCCTCAAAGTATCTTCCTAATTTATGTTATCTAAACTCAATTTTTTTATATTTTCATACCTTCAACCACCTACCATTATTTTTCAATCTTGTGACCATACTTACTCTGAATAAACTCTTAAAAGTGTTGCCAAATATCAGTTTGACTAAGGGGATGATCAAAAACCCAAGAATATTTCTAAAAATACACCTTCTAAACATTACCAATATAACATCAAGAGCCTATGCAAATAATATATTTATTTTAAATCAAAAAATTCTATAAGTGTGAACCCCTAACAAATTAATCTTCAACAAATATACACATTATATCACAACCCTATAAGTATTTTAAACTCATAATTTTAGCCCAAATGATATTTTCTTAACAAACCTCCAAATAAATTTTGAAATAAACACTTTATTCATTAGCTAAAGGTTACTTAGACCAAGACCACCATATTTTTTGAGAGCATAAACTTTGTTCCAGGCAACAAGATGGAATCTATTTCTCTCTTCAGTTCCATACCAAAGGAAATTCCATTGAATTTTTATCAGCTTATCTTTGATGCTCTTAGGAAGGTTAAAAAGAGAAAGGAGATACATGGGGAGGCTTTGGAAGACACTCTTAATAAGCCAAAGTTTGCATGCTTGTGATAGCAGCTTACCTTTATAGCCTACAAGCTTCCTTTGAAATCTCTTAATGAATAGATTCCACATAGATAATGAGAGATGATTACTAAAAAGAGGCATGCCAAGGTAGGATGAAGGTAAAACTTTAATTTGGTAGCCTAGCAAAAGAGCAATTCTAGTTTGTCTAGTAATAGGAGTATTAGAAAAAGACTTGGATTTTATCAAAATTCACTTTCTAATTAGAATCCTATTCATACATAACCATAATATTTTTATAACTCTATCTCTTGAATAGAAGCCTCGGCTAGAGTAATGGTGTCATCCATGAATTGGTGATGAGAGACAGGCTCTATAAAGCAAGTTGGTCTAAGTCCTTTTAGGTCTACTAAATAAACCACTTTAGATATGAATCTACTGAGAGACTTGGCCATAATGATGAACAAAAAAGGGGAGAGGGGGTCTTCTTTTCTCACTCCTTTGGCACTTTTGAAAAAACCTTATGCAATGCCATTAATAAGCATTGAAAACATACAAGTTGAAATGCAAGATCTAATGATTTTTCAAAATTTATCCTGAAATCCAAATTGAGCCAAAACTCTATCTAACAAGCTCCAATCTAATATGTCATATGCCTTATCCATGTCTAACTTAGGATCATTATATCACTATTACTCTTATCCATAGAGTGAATAGATTCATGAACAACAACACCATCTTGATTTTATTTGTTAGGAATAAAGCCGCCTTATTGAGACTGAATAATATCTTCCTTGATTGGATACAACATAAAATATATCATCTTAGTGATGATTTTATAAATGGAGTTAAATACACTGATAGGATAAAAATCAAAAAAAATCACTGCCCCTTCCTTCTTAGGGATTAACACTTAAAAGGTGTGATTAAATTATTTTAACAATTGTGTTGAATAAAATAATTCATTGATAGCTATAACCACACCATCCCCTATGATGTCCTATAATTTTTAGAAAAAAACAATTGGGAAACCATCTAGACCAGGGATTTTTTGAGATTCATTTTGGAAAGAAAAAATTTGAGATATTCATTCAAAGTAGTAGTTGTAAGAGCTAAGTTTTACTCTTGATTTACCAATTTGGGAATCACATACAGGAATTTTTGCTCAAATCTTATATTTTTCTTAAAATAATTTTTGAACAAGTTTTTGAAGAACTTAACACTTTTTTAATTAATGCGTTCAGGGTCAGATGTGAGATGCCATTCACTATCGGTGATTTTCTTGACGGAATTATGTTTTATGTGCTTTAAAGTGGACATATGAAAAAAACAAAGTGTTTTTATCCCCTTCTTTGAGCCAAATATTTCTAGATTTTATCTCCAAAGTGTTTATTCCCTTGCGATAATGGTATGATATTCACATGAGAGTTGTCTTTCCTTGTTATGCTTTTTAGTATCATAACCATTATTTTCAATCTCTTCTTAAATATTTGAGATTTTAGATTTTAAAGCTTTCTTTTGTAGAACATTGCCAAAAACTTGTTTGTTCCACTGTTTATTTTTATTTTCACATTTTTTATTTTTTCAACTAGTTTGAACATAGCTGAACCATTAACAATAAGGGACCACCATTCTAACATATGATCATGAATGTCTATGTTTGAGAACCACATATGTTCCATCTTAAATGGATATCTTTTTTCGTTATTAGCTTGATCGATAATACTCAACTCAAGGGGGTTATGATCTAAACTAATTTAAGGGAGGGCCTTTAAATTCAAATCCTTGATTATTAACCAATCTAACAAAATAGAAATTCTATCCAACCTAAATTGTATAAGATTATCTCCTAATCTCCTATTACTTCATGTGAATTTAGGTCCTCTTAACTCCATATCTATCAAACTTGTATCCAAAATTAGGGATGAGAAATCCTCCATGCTATCTTAAAATGCTAGGTTCCCTCCTTTTTTATCCCCTACGTGTAAGGGATATTTGAAATCTCCAACCATGATCCAAGGGAAATCTTTTCAGTTATTCTTAAAAGTTCTAATATCTTCCCAAAGTTTTCTATGAGCTGATGTAGAATTGGGAGCATATATATTGGAGAAGATCCATTATTTATTGTCTATCATATCCATGAATATAACTACCACATGATGCTAAGATTTGACAATAGCTTCCCCCTTCGAGTATTTAGTGTCTCAAAAGTTGATAAGACCTCCAAAAGCTCTTGAAGTGATAAAACATGTAGTTTCATATTTACTCCAATAATTATTGTTATGATTCATAAAAAATTTATCCTCTAAATTGGATTCTTGAATAGCTAAAATAATGAGTTTTTGAGTCCTTCTAAAATCCCTAAAAACTTTTTGCTTTGAGGAACTATGCATTCCTCTGATGTTCCATGAATAAATCAACATGATTAACTAATAGAAGAGTTACCTCCCTTGAATGATAAGGTATTTTAATCCCATATACAATATCTTCCTTTGTAAGTTTTTTGAAATTTTCATTTTTAGAGGATTTTCCAACTTTGGGGAGCGTCTTATATGTAGGACCTTTGATTCCCATCCTGATAGTAACCAAAGAAGTAAACTTTGATTTGGTTTTATTCTTAGTCATGGATGGAATATTTTGTGTATCCTTAACTTCCTCTTGAGAATTTTTAGGAGAAAATTTAACTGGGTGGTTAAGCATATCTAACATATTTAATTTTTCTAAGCCACTCGTATTACTAACATGAATTTTCATAGCTTCTAGCTATGTTAGGACATTAAAATAATTAGGAGATTAAGGAATGACTAGATTTGGATTATCTAAATCATTATTATCAATATACCAAATAGTGGTGTCCTCCTCCCTGCTTGAAGTATGTTGAATATCTTGGTTGGGTGTTGGTTTATACTTACATAGTTCTAAAGTATTCAAAGGGCAAACCTTTTCCTATGTTACTTTGTCACTAACTTCAAATGTTGGCTTGTCTAAAAATTTATCTTCCCTAATCTTTGAGTCTACCAACTCCTTGTTACAAATCTCTAAAACCTCTAGTTGATCTGATTATTTGAATAAAACCCCCTTTCCTTTGTTAGGAAGGATTATTCTGCATCGATTTAGATGAAAAGGTACATGCTTTTGAAGAGTGACCCAATTTATGACACTTATCACACAAGATTAAAAAATTCAAATTTAAATTTTTGATTTTTGATCCCATAAGGAGTGTGAAGGAAGATTAAAGAAGAAATATCTTGATTCACAAAGGTGTTGACACAAAATCTAGCATGGACCAATTTGGATCTAGCTTTGGTGGTTGAATCAAAAGCTATCAAGTATCTGAACATCTTGGCAATGATGATAAAGAGATATTCCTCTCAATATTCAATAGGGAGTCTAGGGAGATGCACCATAATTAGCATAAGGTTGATATTTTTTATCTCAAGATCAAACCCTGAATACCATTTTTTATAAAAAGTGTTGATTTGCCAAAAAACTAGGGTCCCCCTACTAATATATTAATACAATCTTCAATATTATTAAATTTGATCATGAAAAAACCATTTATCATGGCTAGAATGTCCATATGACCTTTAGGGTTCCATTTTTCTCTAAACCATGCTCTGAAGGTATCAATGTTGGGCATGGCTCCCATAAAATTTCCCACCAAGGCCTATTCCATTATGCATGAGGCTTAGCTTATGAGAGAGGGTGTGACTTGAATATGAATGTTTTTCCATTTTTGATAGTCTTGAGAATTTCAACAGGAAAACTTTCCTTCTTATCCATTGAACCAAGCAATTTTGAACTCTATGACAACTTACTTGGCACTTTTTTGGGACTCTCCTTGTTGGCTCTATTGGGGCCTCCTATAAATATTCTATTTTTCTATCCATGGTTCCCTGGAAGAAAATAAAATCTACTCACCCACATGATTCTACTCTCCCCATCACCATAGTCATTTCCCTTCTCCCATTCAAATTCCAGATTTGAATTTTTTCCCCCACTCCTCACCATCCCCATATTGTCCACTTACCATCCTCAATTCTTTATTTTTTAAATTTTTATTATTAGGGAGTACGGTATCAATAATTCCTTAACCTTTCTAACTTGTTATAAATAATATTTTTCTAATGAATTGATAGGATGAAAGCAAAAGATAAATATAAGTTCTGATTTTTTGTTTTGAAAGAGAGAAATGGCAATTCTTTTAACCTTTAAAAACCAATAAGATCAAAATTTTACTACATTCATCCATTGACCTATGGTTTCCTATGTTTCTTTGTATGCTTAGGTGATTATTTAAGATGCAAGAAGTTTGTCTAGATCTTGATTAAAAAAAAGTTGTCTTGGCTGGAAATAAATTAAAGATTTGCTAAGATCTCTTTTTATAATGATTGACAAGATGTATTTCTAACTTGAAAGGAAAATAAACTATTGAATGCAAGTATAAATCAAAACTAATTGTGTTTTTTACAATAAAGATAAATGAAAGAAATATGTCTATTTCATTATCAAAATTACTCATTTTCTATTTTTAATGGGAAAATAATTTAATCAAAATAATAAATTATATTAAATATAATATAACAAAGAATACATATTGTAAAATCAAAATTAATCCAACATCATTATGGAATAAGTCAACTAAAGTGAAAGTAGTGTGTTAATAGAAGAATCCTCAACATGCTAGCTCTGTATGATCTTATGTAAATTTAGGAAACTCTCGTGTTGGAAGATGTACAAAATCTAGAACAAGATAGAAAAGAGGAAAAGACACAATCGACAAAAAGAAGAGTAGTTAAACTGAGGTTGGATAATGTCTTGACTTTCAAGGTCTATATTACTTTCACCAATGACACTTCTTCATTTGTAACTGCATAGTCAACTCAAAAATACTAGGGGTTAAATATTTTGGCAATTTTAGTAATTTGTGGCTATAAAATATTCTCGATAACAATCTCTAATGGTAATTTTTGGATCTGAAATTATGTCCAAATTGGCCTTCTTGTAGGAGATGAATGGACTTTGCATGGGAGAGTTCAACTAAGTGTGATAGTGATTTCAACTTTAGATGAAATGAATAAATTTAAATTTGGAGAGTGGGTGAGATGGATATAATTGGAAGAAAACACAAGGTGATGAGAACAAGAAATATAAAGCTAGTTGTGCAAAACACATGAAAATTAAAATTATGGGTACTAATTTTGGAAGGCATTTCAACTATCATGGGATCATTGCTTCATGCAGGGGTGGTTACATAACCTCCACTTATATTAATAAAAATTACCTTTTAAATAACTAAACTATCATTTTTTAATTCACAACCACCCTTTAGAATCAAAACTACTACCTAAATTGCACAACTGACATGGTGGTTGTGAGAAGTAAGGGGCAATTTCATCACCCATGGTCAATTTTTGAAACAGATTAAAAATGTCAAAAATTCATGATCAAGGGGATTGAAATGGGTCAAAAGAGGAATGTGGAAACATGGGGGGTTAGAGCTAGATAGTTCCTTATGGAACACAAAATAAGAGGTCATTGCATCATCGTTAGATTTGTATCAGAAAAAACACATCATGTAATTTTTAGGTGCATACAAGCACATCATCACTTCATACTTATAATGGGGGCATAGATTATGTGTTTACATCACTATTCCCTAAAATAAATATTACTATTTCTACATTCTACATGGGAAACATTATCCCTTCAACCCAATTACCAATTTTAATGCCTATATCAACTTAAACGATGGGTAAAAATCCTTTGGTGACTTCTCAAATTTCAAACCTTAGTGATCAAAATGTGCAAGATCTTGTCCAAACTATCTAAATTTTAAAATATTAGGTTAAAAATAATGAATAAAATTATATGAAGTCACCTTATGCTATTGATTCATAAGAGGTGTTGTTAACCCTATTGTACCTTAACTATATTTGCACTACTTCCCAACTAGTTTTGTTGCACCTAAGTTCACATTTTATGATGGCGAGGGTGATCCTGAACAAAATATCTAATATTTCTATGTAGCATACCTTGATTATGCCTCTAATGATAAAATTTTGACCCAAATTTTTTCCAAACATCCTTAAGGACTATGCTCTAAAGTACTTCTATGATTTATTAATCCAATCAAATAAAATCATTTAAAACTCTAGTGGATTAGTTTTTGGCACACTTATCTATCAAAATTATCAAAAATATTTCCTATGCCTAAGTTTCAAATATCAAACAAAGAACCAATGAATATGTCTTGAGGTACAAGACAATGTTGGCTAAAATGACCAATCCAATGGCAGATAAAGAGATTGAAGACATCTTCAAGAAAAGTTTTCTTACCCCATCACATGAGTCCATAATTTTCAAAAAGTTTAAATCTTTTGATGACTCATTCCATATTGTGCACAATAATGAAATTAAAATGATTTAATTGAACAAACTTATGTATGTAGTAAACACACCAACTACATCCAATACCAAGTTTACTATCAAACAAAGATACAAGGTGAAACTTTCATAGCCTAAAAATAAAAAAATATTACTGTTAATGTAGTGTCACAACAACCTATTCATCTTGTCTTATATAACTCACCAAGGAGATAATTTTCATGCTTATTGAAGTCTTTCTATTTTTTACTTTTGAAGCTTGTGGAGTGTCATCTCATATCTCTATAGAGATTGATATGAGTCGACCTCTACCCAAAGGATATGATGAAATTATTTATTATGACTATAACCAAGGGCCTAGGTATTATATGAATATTTGTTTTACCTTGAAGCATAAGATCGAAGACCTCATCAATGACCAAAAATTACATTTGATGATCCTCTAAAGGAATCAGGTCAAAACTTTCTAGCCACCATAATCAGAAGATATTTAAAAATTCTTTGCAAGACCATTTTAATAAGTATTCATAAGTTAAAATGGCATATAATGCACATCCCCCTCCATCACATTAGGTGTACTTATTATATGGGATTATTGGTACTTATACATAGCATATACCTTCTATGGTTCAAAGACCCTATATTACTTTAGATGATAATGAGATTGTGGATGATGACTCAGATTTCCATTCATTATTCATTTGAGTATAACTTGATCACAGCCTATATAGTGAGAATTTTTTCACCATGACATTACTTATGCATTTGGGATACGCACATGATGATTTACACCCTTAGACCAAAGTGGTTATAGCATTTGATGAGACATCACAGTAAGTTCTTGGTGAGATTGACTTACCTTTATAGGTTGGCCCAACACATGTGGTCACTACCTTTAAAGTTATACCTTATATGAGAGTATTTGATATATTTTTGGGATGTCCTTAGATACTTACACTCTTTACATTACCTTATAAATTATATGAGTGTGTTAAATACATTCATGCCAATAGGGTAATTATAGTTTCTAGAATTCCATATGAACATCCACTTGAACAAGAGAAGTTTATATCTATAAATTTAATTATCAAGCCTACTCTTGATGTGGGTTTTATGCACACTAGGGTACCTTATGAATTAGTGTCTAACATTTTAGGATTATTGAAGAGAGATTCACTCCAAGACATGAGTTGCAGGGTATTGGGTTTTATAAACAACTTATTGGTGTAATAACCATGAGTGGAATAGTTATTTACCTTTGATAGTTCAAATATGATATTAATCTAGATATAATTTAGATGGTCATATTGATGATGAATTTAACATAAATTTGGTAGGATCCAAATAAACTCAAAAAATAAGGAAAGGTAGGGCATGAAAGAAGGTTTGTGGATCAAACAATATGAAATCTTTCTAAGTTGGCTCTTAAACTAAGATTTAGATAATTAATTAAGAACCAATGTTTACTTCAAGCTATTGTAAGCATACCAACAATCAAAAAAAGTTAATATTTTAAGGGAACAAGAATATAGTAAACTTTAACATATATAATCAATGATTGTTGCATTTGTGAGATTTTAATTACACATCTACTAAGGGAGATTATGATTATTACGTGAAGGCATTCAAATTAGCAATAGCATGATATGGATAACTATATTAAAAGAATATTTATGCACAAATTAAAGACTAAGCTATCAATTTAATGGAACTTCTTTCAAGATTCATAAGTTTGAAGAAGAAAAATATTTTCACATCAAGACCAATTTTAGAACAATTTGTAGAATTTTTTATTAATATTAACAACCAAAATTCTCCTCCCTTTGAGATTGGGAGGATACAAATCTATATAGTCTTAGGAAAGGATGCCTCATCCTATAAGTAAAGTCTAAATTTACACCTCTAATAATATAACTATGTGTCAAAATCATATAGAGTATGTATGTACAAAAGTGTATATATAAATAGGATCCCTTGACAAATATATATATATATATATATATATATATATATATATATATATATATATATATATATATATATATATATATATAGCATGCTACCCTAACTATTAGTCTTAACTTAATTTTAACATGAAATATATATATATATACTTAGGGTGGTGTTGATGTGGAACTACTAGAAAAAACAAATGGTTGTGTGACAACTATGGAGACAAAAGTAGTCATTATAGCACTTTGAGGGAACAAAACTAGCCTTGTTGGCATATGCATTACTATGTGGACCCTATGATGATGTGCCAGCACTTACGTTTGATGGTTTTCTTGGTACTGACCCCAACATTCCCTTATATAATCAATGATTGTTGCATTTGAGAGATTTTAATTACACATCTACAAAGGGAGATTATGATTATTACATGAAGGCATTCAAATTAGCAATAGCACAATATGGATAACTTTATTAAAAGAATATTTATACACAACTAAAAGACTAAGATATCAATTTAATGGAACTTCTTTCAAAATTCATAAGTTTAAAGAAGAAAAATATTTTCACGTCAAGACCAATTATAGAACAATTTGTAAAATTTTCTATTAATATTAACAGCCAAAATTCTCCTCCCTTTGAGATTGGGATGATAAAAATACATATAGTATTAGGAAAGGATGCCTCATCCTCTAAGTAAAGTCTAAATTTACACCTCTAATAATATAACTATGTGTCAAAATCATACAGAGTATGTATGTACAAAAGTGTCTATATAAATAGGATCCCTTGACAAATACATATATATATATATATATATATATATATATATATATATATGTATGTATGTATGTATGTATGTATGTATGTATGTATGTATGTATGTATGTATGTATGTATGTATGTATGTATGTATGTATGTATGTATGTATTTGTCAAGGGATCCTATTTATATAGACACTTTTGTACATACATACTCTGTATGATTATATATATATATATATATATATATATATATATATATATATATATATATATATATATATATATTAGCTTGCTACCCTAACTATTAGTCTAAACTAACATGTTAATTTTAAAATGCGTATGTATATGTGTGTGTCTATATATATATTAGCATGTTACCCTAACTATTAGTCTTAACTTAATTTTAACATGTATAAATATATATATATATATATATAAGAAAATGGTTGTGTGACAACTATGGAGACAAAACTAGTCATTATAGCACTTTGAGGGATCAAAACTGGCCCTGTTGGCATATGCATTACTATGTGGACCCTATGATGATGTGTCAGCACTTATGTTTGATGGTTTTCTTGGTACTGACCCCAACATTCCCTTTATAGTTCTAATTTTTCAAATATTATGTGTTGTATCAAACTCTTTATTAATAATATCAAAATGGAGTAAGGTAGGTTTAAATGCTTTGATGGCCTTAGCCATCAACCTTGTGTGCTTTAATTTTGAGCTCTTAAACTCTGCTCTAATGGATTTGACCTTGGTTACTCTATCTTTAGCAAAATTTATTAGCTTAAAAATATCATCATTAGTCTTATTGAAATTTCCCTCAACTTCTTCCTTAAATATATCTTCGTTTGCTTTGAGTGTCTCAAAATCAAGCCTATTTACTAACTCTCCAATAAAGATTATCACATTTTTGACCCTCATATCTCTCAAAATTTATAAGGCCTAATTCTCTTGGATTTTTAAATTTCCTATCAAATCCTTCATTTGTGCATGCCAGTTAAGGGCACCATCCCTTTTTGTAACTACATAATTTTGGGCCCATGTAACATCTTGGTTAGACATCAGGTTTAGGTGATTAAATGCACTACTTCTAGTACACTGAACCAAAAATGTAATCCTTTTTTGAAATTATTTTAAATATTTTTGAGTTTAAAAAATCCATTCTCTTAGGCTAACTTTCTCCCTCATATATGAAAATATTAATAAAAATGTTTTACAGCCTTGTGGCTATACTCTGGACACAATCTACAATTTTTTGAGGGGCATGGATGATCTATCTCTATATTAGTAGTTATTGTGCTTGATCCTATACATATCATTCATCACCTCTCTAGTAGAATCCACAAAAGATTTAAAAAAATCCTCTGTATATTATGTAGGGTCATTTGGATTCTTTTTTGCCTTCTTTACCAATGGAAATAAGTTTTCTCTTTGTTCAAATTCTATATCTTCCCTTATACTTATGTTCACCACTTTCCTCTTTCTCACCCTTTTAATTATGCCACTTTGTTTATCAAACCAGGTTGAGATTGTGGGTAGCTCAGTGAGGACCAATTTTTGTCTTTCATCATTTTTTCTTTATATCTCTTTCACCCATTGGGGGACAATAAGTTCTCCTTCTCCTTCAAGTTCGCCCAAGCCTAGAGTTCTCACAATTATCAATGTGTCTAACTATATAGGTGTTGATTTTAGAAATTATAGCTCCAATTGAGCTAAAGACTTTCAAGAAACTAGTGCCCCTTATGGATCAAAAATAGAAACTAAAACCAAATTTTCAAAATAGACTCTTTTATTTGGATCCATTATTTGAGTTGATGTAGAAAAAGTAGAAGAATCAATTGAACTAAAAGAAGGTATCCTTAGAAGGGCAAGTGGAAAATTTGTAACTAAAGTATCTAAAATATTAACATAAAAAGTAATATAATAGACTAACTTTCCTTTTTAGTGAGGATCTACTGGCTTAATTCTCTAGCTAGAGTTTATTCTTCATGCAAGCTTCCTAGGCTAATTGATTTGGCCTTTTCTAGTTGTGCCTCCTCCTCTATCTCAACTTGGGTTCCTTCCTCACTTGAACTTGGTTATATTCCTTTCATTACTTTTTCATTCCCTTACTCCTCATATGTATGATAATCTACTAGTTATATCACATGTTCATTCTCTTCTTCCTTTGCTTCTTCATCAAGGGATCCTCTTGGATTAACAAGACCTAATGATGGTCTTTCCTATATCTATTTGAATTTTAATGAGGTAGGGAGGAATATGGATTAATTTTGGTAGGTGACTATGGGTGGAATAAGAGGTGAAAGAGAAGGTGAAACTAGTGAAGGAACCACAGTGGTAAGGACTACCATTGTAGGTGGTGGTGAAAGAATGGAAAGTGGAATAATAGTGGTGGAGGAAATAATGGATGGAGATGGACCTTGTTTAGGTGACTAAGGGGATGGAGGAGTGGTTGGGAGAGATGAGAATGAATCTTATAGAAACTCTATGATACTTACTTGTGTAGTTGTTGTAAGTGGAGGGAGGGGTGCTTAAGAGAATGTGAACTTTTATTTGTCCTAAGGAGGTGCAATCCTCTCAAATGTAGTGGTTTTTCCCAAGATAGTAAAAGTTTAAAGGGTAGAGAGAAGATGAGAAGTATAAAGACCTATGAGAATCCCTTTTCTAATCCAAAGGTTCTCCTCCCTTTGATGACTAGACACCCCTCTTATAGACTGGTCTCTCTTTATATAGGTAAGGAAGGTATGTCTTGTTATTGTGTTGGGTCCTATGGATGCCACTGATGAATCTAGTCTTGTTATACCTACCTGACCATCTCATTTTCATATTCTTTGTTAATCTTTAGGTCATATTGAATGGTTTGGGTAATAATCATTGACATCTATTATCCCTTATGTAGGTCTAAACTTCAAATTCATTTGATGAAATTAAGAAAATAACATCATGTTTATACACTTGGTGACCATATTTAATGGTCAATCCATTTTTCTCCTTGATGATTTGAAGATAATTTTTATCTTTTCTTTTGGGGTTCCATTCCCTGAATTGGGCCACCTTTAAATGATAATGGGGTCGTACTTTCCCCACTTGATTAAAATGCACCCTTACCATAAATTAAAGTTGTTTGATGCTCAATGGGGAATTATAGTAATAAACTTTATGTTTGAGGTCTAGCTCCTCATCTATATTATTGTATAACTGGTGGGAAATCTCTTATTCATTTACCTTGTCTGGGACGTAGCATGGTAAAAATTGAAAGGGTTCCCTTGTCCCTTGAATTCTAATTATGGTAAAATTTGGATATTACCAATAATCCCCTATCTTTGCTTTGATTATTCTCAAATTATCAGATATTTTGAGCATCTGATTACCATGAATGGATTGATAAACTTGAGGATAAATTTCCTCACAAATCCTTTCAATCTCATTCTTGAATATATAGACAAATAGGAAAGAATAGTCATCATAGATCCTATTATTCACATACTTTTTAGATGGTTTCCATAGTTCTCCATGGGTTGCATGGACACTCCAAAGGACTACATCCAATAAATATTACATCATATAAAAAATCTCATCAATTTTCCTTTGTTCATGTTTGAACATATTTTCCTTCAGTTTCAAACTGATAATTTCTCTTAGGGTAAAAAAATTCATAATTTGGAAGCATGTCCAATAATGGGACCCATTCCATGTGTACATAAGTAATGCTAGTAAACTATCCAAATCTTGAAGCTCAGACACTTTAGAAAACTTAGGATTTTTGTGAAGGCCAAAATACTCTAGTTGACATGATCCTACCACTTTCCCCATTCTTAGAGCTCAAAAATTTTGGAGCACTTAGAAGGTAGGTCCTAGGAATGGATAATTCATAAGTCCTTGTAAATAGTCCTATGAACATGTGAAAATCATAGAGACACTAGGTTATGACACATTAGCTCTATTAGTCCATAAATCATAAAGTTAATTTTAAATAAGTATTAAAAAAACCTTTTTGGGAATTAAAGTGTCTCAACCTTGACAAGTCAAGACACTATTTATGAGTTATTTTTCATAAATCACTATTCATGATTCATTTTTCATGAGCTACTATTCATAGTCACTATTCATGTGATGAGGTGGTAGTGGTGAGTTGGTAATGAATGTGTAGGTGATGTGGCAAGTGATGTAAGTGATGATGTGAATTGTGAATGAGTTGGCATGTCCCATGGAGTAATCTATAAGAGATCAAGCTGATGTGAAGGGAGTGAGGCATCCCACTCTACTAAGGGATAAGTTGGGTATCTTTAGTAATTCACATGATTTAATTTTAGTGAAAAATGACAAGGACAGATATGGAGCACATTTATTAGTTGGATTAATTATCTTGAGTGGAGGATAAGTCAAAAATATGAGTAGAGCAGTAGTTTTGGAAGCATGTGAAAATGGAATATGATTTGTCAAAGTGGAGAATACACTTTTAACCTATGCATAAGACAACAAAGCATCCCACTATTCATCATTAGTGATCCCACTAAGGGTGGAAAATTTTTTGCCTTTATCATGAAGTTAATCCCTCATTCATTTCTCCTTCTCATTCATAAAATCTATAAGTAAAATTTCTCTCCTTTATAGAGTGTAGAAGTTAAGTTTTGTAAGCTAGTAAGGTAGAAGTAGCTAAGATTTGTAATCTAAGTAAGCTAGAGAGATGTGCAAGGCACTAAAGCTCTAAACCAGTTCTTCTCCTAGTTAGATACTAGTTATACTCCTATGAAGGTTTGATTTTAAAGTGTATGGTGTAATCTTGTTGATTTTATTAATATATTGAGTTTTTTTAGAGTGTGGAGTTTTTCTCCCAAAAGGGTTTTCCCCACGTAATCACTTGATATGGTATGTTATTATTTTTAGTTGTATATGTTTTATTATAATTTTGTAACAAGTTTAAATTAGTTTGAATATTCTCCTTTCATGTTTTAGTGTAAGTAATTATTTCCACTATCTTATATTCCTTTCAAGTGGTATCAAATCCTAGCTAATTTTGGTTCTAGTTGTGGGTTTGTTGGGATTTTTGAGTTAATCCAGTTTTGAGTGAGATCTTGTGAAATAGATATTTGAATTTATTCATTGTAATAATTTTAAGATGGCAATCACATTAGGGAGAATGGAAGTTGAAAAATATTTAAGGAGCAATTTTGAGATGTGGAAGGTAAAGATGGAAGATTTGTTGGTTGATCGAGATCTATGAGATGTCATTGATGAAAGTGTTCAAAAACCTATAGATCTAGATGAAGCATATAAGTATGATGTGATGGAAAAAAAATCAAAAGATCTCATCAAATTTTCCTAGAGGATTTTATATTTATTAATTTCCATGAAGAGATCACAACAAAGAAGTTGTGGAAGAAACTAGGTGAGATCTATCAAGCTAAATCTTTAGTTAATAAAATTTTATTAGAAATAAGTTAATATTCTTTGAGAATGGAATAAGATGGACAAATTATAGACCACCTTAAAGTATTTAATATGTTGGTGTTTCAATTAGTATAGTTTATGTGAAAATGGATGAGGAAAAGAGATGTCAAGTTTTGCTTTGTTCTTTACTTAACTCATGGGATTCTCTTATTATGGCTATAGGAAGTACTTTTATCACCTCAAAAGTTGAGGATGTTATAGGTTATTTGATTTTTGAATAAATGAAAAGGAAAGTTTCCATCAATGTTAAAGAGGCCCTGAATATTTGAGGAAGATCTAAAGAAAGAGGTAAGAATAATGAGAAGTAAGAGAAATCTAGATCCAAGTCCAAGGGGAGATACAAATATCCAAGAAAGTCCAAGGTGAGATGCTAGAATTATGGAAAACTTGGTCACTTTTAAACATATTGTAAAGAAGAAAAATAAGAATCATGATTCTGATTTTGAAGCTAATAAGGAAGATAGTAATGCATTCATTGCATCCTTAGCAACCCATGTAAGTAATGATGCATGGTTAATTGATGCAGGTGCATCTTACCATATGACCTCTAATAGAAATTAGTTTTCTAAGTATGAATAATTTTAGAGAAGTAAGGCGTACTTGGGTGATGATTCTTTTCTAACCATTATTGGTCATGGTAGAGTTAAAATCAGATTTCTAGATGGAAGGCTTAAATAGTTTAATGGTGTGTTACATATCCCTGGGTTAGTTCATAACTTATTATCTATGAGCAAACTAATATATGCAGGTGTGCAAGTTATCTTTTTTGAAGTAGGTTGTAAGATGGTTAGAGTTGCTATGGTGATAGCTAAAGGTGTCAAGATTGGCACTTTGTACAAGCTTGATGCATGTATAGTCGAGTGCAATAGTATTTATATGAAGACTAAATCTAAAACTACTTGCAAAGAAGACTATGTTGTGGCACCAGAGACTTGGCCACATTGGAGAAAAAGGTCTTAGGTCCTTAAAGAATAAAAACCTTGTTGAAGCTTTAACATATTGAAATATTAAATTTGATTTTTGTGAGAATTATGTTTATGTTAAATAAAATCATGTTCAGTTTTACTCAAGTTTTCATAAATCTTGTGGTGTATTAGATCTTATTCATTCAGATGTTTTTGATCTAGTTAATGTTCTTTCAACTTCAAAATCCACATATTATGTTTCATTTATTGATGATTATAGTATAAGGACATGGGTTTATTTTCTAAAGAGTAAATATAAAGTTTTCAATCATTTTAAAGAGTTTAAAGCAATTGTCGAGTTGCAAACTGGAAAGAAAATTAAGTGTTTGAGAAATGATAATGGTGGTGAATTTTGCTCTAATGATTTTGACAAATTTTGTAAAGATTGTGGTATAAAGAGACAAAAGATAACTCCATATTCACCTCAGTAGAATGGAGTTGTAGAAAGAATGAATAGGACATTGATGGAGAAGGCTAAGAGTATGTTTAGTGGTGTTGGACTAGAACAAAGGTTTTGGGTCAAAGCTATAGCCATTACTTACTACCTAATCAATAGTTCTTATACATCAGCACTTATTTATAAAATGCCTATGGAGGCATGGTTTGGCCGTAAGATTTTATTGAGACATTTTAAAAATTTTGGTTGAGGTGCCAAAGGAAAAGCAAACAAAATTAGAGAACAAGATTTTGAAATGTATCTTCATCAGTTATAGTTATGGTGTGAAAGAATACAAGCTTTGGGATCCTATATCACAGGGGGTATTATATTCTAGAAGTGTTATTTTTAGAGAAAATAATCCTTCTTGTTGCATACAGTAGCTAGAAAAAATAGAAAAGAAAGAAGTGATTCAACTTCCTCCTACACTTGAGAAATTTGATTTGAGACCACGATACAGACAAGAAGTTGAGGAGATCTCATCAATCTTTGAATCTTTTGAAGAGGAGGTAAATGAAGAATAACCTCCATCTTAGCTTATTTGAAGGTATACAAGGCATAGACAACCACCATAAAGTTATTATCTTGATGATTGTAGATGTATATTTGCTTTGAGTATTAACATTGATGAATCGAGATCTACAAAAGAAGATTTGGGTATGAATGATGCAAAGTCCTGGAAGATTACTATGGAAGAAGAAATGGCAGCTTTGAAAAAAATGATACATGGGACGTTGTACCAATACTTGAAGTATGTAATCTTGGTGGATGTAAATGGGTGTTCAAGAAAAATATTGGTTCAAATGGTAGTGTTTAAAATTACAAAGCTCAATTGGTTACAAAAGGTTACTCTCAATCTGAGGGTGTTGAATATGGTGAGATATTTTCTCTTATTGCTAAAATGGCATCCATTATATTCTTGCTTTCTATTATATCTACTAATGATTTATAGATTTAGAAAATGGATGTGAAGACTATTTTCTTTCACAATGATTTGAAGAAAGAAAATTATATGACATAGCCAAAGCACTATGTGGTGAATGGTAAATTAAATTTGGTTTGCAAGTTAAAGAAATCCATTTTTGGTCTCAAATAGATTCCTAGGATGTGGTACCATAAATTTGATACATATGTATTGAGTTTGGGTTTTGAGCAATCTAAATATGGTTATTTCCTTATACGTTAATGATATGTTGTTTGTTAGAAATGGGAAAGTTTTGATTTTAGAGCTTAAATCTTGACTCTCAGTAAAATTTGAGATGAAATATCTTGGTGCTACAAGAGACATTCTTGGAATGGATAATAGAAGAGATAGACAATAGAAAGGTATGGCTTGGATAGAGTAAGTATGTGAATTTAATATTACAGAGGTTTAACATGCAAGATTATAGACCATTATGTGTTCCTTTTTTCATTGGAATGAAGTTATCTATTTCACAATGTCCTACATCACCATTATATATGGAAGACATGAGTAGAGTGCCTTACCAAAGAGCAATTTGAAGTTTAATGTATGTTATGGTTTGTACTAGACTAGACATTGCCTAAGCAGTGGGAGTTATTTCTCATTATATGTCTATTCTTGGAGAGTCCATTAGGATGTAGTTAAAAGAGTCTTCAGATATTTATGAGTTACCTCAGAGTATTCCTTATGTTATTATAGTAACTTGATTGGAGATAGACATCCTCTTGACATTTGTGGTTATGTGGATTCATATGGGTAGGTGATGTTTATAGTAGAAAATCCACCAGTGCTTATGTGTTTACTTTATTTGGTGGTGCAATAAGTGGGGTGAGTAAGTGACAGGTTGTGGTTGCTTTGTCCACTACATAGTTAGAGTATATGGTAGTTACTCACACTTTTAAAGAACCAATTTAGCTTAAGAGACTATGTTTAGATATTTGATTGAAACAAGGTGTAGTGATAATTCATTATGACAATTAGAGTGTTATTTGTTGGGTGTGAAGCCACTATTCATAAATTACTATTCATGAGTACTATTCACCAGTCACTATTCATGGTGACATTGTAGTGGGTCTCATAGTGGGTCCCAAAATGGGTCCCAATTGGTAGGTCCTAGGATATGGGCCTCATGGAGAGGGTCCTAAGTGGTGTGCAGTGATGTGGCATGCAGGTGACATGGCATGTAAGTGATGTGGCCGATTATTTAGAAGATGATGTAGTAGGATGGAGAAGTGGTAGGAGGGCCCTTTGAAGGGTCCTATTGTGTGGTCAAGGTGGTGTCACATGGTAAAAAATACAAAAGGGTTGGTGTGGGTCAAAATTTATAATGGGCCCCATGATTTTCATGTGTGGAAAGAGTCCAAAGGTGATTACAAACATATTTTGGACTTGTGTGAGTAGATGGAAGAAGAAGACAAGAAATCACTATTAGTGATTGGCCTCATATGTGTGAGTGGAGAATTATTATTGGAGTCACATGGGGTGGCTTGGATCTTGTCTAAAGTGGAGCATCCACTTTATTGACCCTTAGAGAATGAAGACAGGAAGAACACTATTGATTGTTTGTACTCACTTATGGAAATGGGGAGCAAGTTTTGGAGCCACATAAAGGTGGCACATGTTCTTGTCTAAGTGGAGGGTAATTTTTTATAAATCTTATCACATGGGGACAACCACCACTATGGATTGATATACACCTACTCAAATGTGGAAGATTTCTTTGAGTAGCCATGAATTTATCTCTCCCTCTCTCTCTTCTCTCACATTGTATGAAAATGCTATAAAGCATTGAGCTCTCTCATTATAATGTTATCCATTTATTGGATCATGGAAGGGCCCTTGGAGGTTCTCCATTTTTGGATCCATAGTTAAAGGTTAGAGCTCGTAAGGCTTAGGATTAGCTTAACTCACCTAGATGCTTAGGTTGTAAGCATCAAATGTAGATTACAAGTTGAAGCATAGAAGGTTGGATTGCTTTGCTCACCTGGATGCATGATGGATTTATGGAGGTAGAATCTATAAGTTCCCTTAGATTCTATAGTATTAAAATTATTGAGATGCATGGTACATCTTATTGGTTCACCTGAAGAGAGTTATTGTGAGGAGTTGTGTTGTATAGAGATATTTATTGATGTAGACATGAAGTCTAGATGTTGCCTTTACCGGATGGTTTTTCCCTAGCTAGTTTAGCATATTTTCCACATATATCTGATGTTATGGTTTGTCTCTCTTGTTTTCTATTTTATTGTATCTTGTATTATGATTTTGCATTTATAAAGTCTTACACATGTAGGAATAGATATGTTTTCATTTTTAGTCCTAGCACTGGTATCAAATTTGGGCTTTGAATTAGCTTTTGGTATCTATGAGACTTATTGATTCTCAACAAGTGGTATCAAAGCTTGGTTCTAAAGCTAACAATGCATGGCTCCAATAAGTGGTATCAGATCCATGGTTGTTTGGATGGTTTTATGCAAGTGGGAACTACAGGTGGAGAAACCCAGATATCAAAAAAAAGAAAAAAAAAGTTTTGCATGGTAGGTATTCTATCTTGGTGGAAGATGCAGATGGAGTAAAAAAGCTTGAAAGCTTTTATAGACATATTAGTACCAACATAATGTTCCTATTGAAGAATTAATTGTATAACTTGTGATGTAACAAGCTAGTCTCCATTGGTGAAGATGGAGGGTGATAATAAGGCATGACCTTGTTGTGGTTTTCATTTAGAGAAGGGGTGCATGATGTGGTATCCTACTGACCACATGTTGTTCAAGATGTTGAATAAAATCCATGTAGAGGAGGAGGTACCAGAAACTTAATTTTGTACCTATTTTATTTGATGGATGGACAAGAATAATTCATGACTTAAGGTTTTATGGGAGAATAAGGATGGTGTTGGATCTTTTAGAGCTTAGATATGCATTATGTGAAGTGCTCGATGGTTATGATGTAGCAGAAGTAAGTAGCCAAGAGAGTTATAGTGTATCTTAATGTAAGTAACCATGAGGATTGATGCATGGAGTAACTCTGTACATGAGTTGGATTGACATGTGATAGATCAGGATGCAGTTTGATTATTGGATTGAAAACTCAGTAGGTGTTGTGATACATTGAGTAGTGTGATGACTTCTTAAGAACTATATAGGTACTATGGTGATCATGGTGGGTACCTATTTGTTGCATATAGAAGTTAAGTGTTGACTTTTATGGGTTCTTCTCTCCAAGTGTAGACTACTATTATGAGTATGGTGTGCACTTGTTACTATTTAGGAGTTGGAGCTATGGGATGTAATTTTGACATCAGTTGTACATGGTGGTCTCATGATGAGATAGGAGTAGTTAGGAAGGCTATGATGATGAGGCAAGGAGTTGATGGTTTATGGTTTGAAGATTGTAATGGTTAAAGTGGATGTGTAGATGAGGTATAAGAATACCTTCATGGAGATCCATGGTTTAGCAGAGGATGTTGATATGTTTGATGGCATGTTGGTTTCAAGACCCAACATGATCATGGTGTGATGGCTTGGGTTTTTAGGATGTGATGAATGTGATTAGAGGAGCAAACCAAGGATAGAAATATACAGTGGACATGGAAGTAAGAAAGTAAAGTATCTCACTTCTTATGGTTGTGAGTTATCTTCTAGAGTAGAGGAGGAGAAGACAGTTATCTTGTGTATCAGATTCATCAGGAGTAAGAGAATCCTCATGGAACCATGGTGTACTAAACTAGATACTTCTAAGTAGTGGGAGTTATGATCGATTCATGGTGGGATCCTGAATAGAAGATTGGGTCTATGGTGAAGTAGAAGTCACTTCAAGATGCTACATTTCTACCAGGAGGAGGAGATGTTGACAAAGTCATTACGACAGAGAAGTTTTAGTAGTGAAGAAAACTTCTTTTGGGCTTATGTCTGAGTAGCAATGGGCATGATGACATTTGGTAGGTAGTTGTATGGTACTAGGTTTGACATGAAGACATAGCTGGTTTAAATTCCTAAGTATATGACTTTAAGTGGGATATTTTTAGGTGTGAAGCCACTATTCATATAGTACTATTCATGATTAATATTCATAGACACTATTCACCAATCACTATTTGTGGTGACATGGTAATGGATCCCAACTAGTGGGTCTTGGGATATGGGCCTCATGGAGAGGATCCTAAGTGGTATGTAGTGATGTGGCATCTAGGTGATGTGGTTGATGATGTAACAAATGATGCAATAGGATGGTGAAGTGGTAGGAGGGCCCTTTGGAGGGTCCTATGGTGTGGTATAGGTGGTGTCAAATGGTGCAAAAGACAAAATTTTTGGTGTGGGTCAAATTTATAATGGACTCCATGATTCTCATGTGTGGAAAGAGCTAAAAGGTGATTGTAAGCATCTTTTGGACTTGTGTGAGCTTATAGAGCTTATAAGGCTTAATATTAGCTTAGCTCACCTAGATTATTGGGCTGTAAGCATCAAATACAAGTTACATGTTGAAGCATGGAAGGTTGTATTTATTTTCTCACTTGGATGCATGATGGATTAATGGAGGTAGAAACTAGAAACTCCCTTGGATGTTATGGTATTAGCATTATTGAGATGCATGTTGCATCTTGTTGGTTTGAACCTAGAAGGCATGGTTGTATTCTTGGTTCCCCTGAAGAAAGTTATTGTGAGGAGTTATGTTGTAGATAGATATTTGATGATGTAGATATGAAGTCTAGATGTTGCCTTTGCCCCATGATTTTTTCCTAGTTGGTTTAGTAGGGTTTCCATGTATATCTAGTGTTATGGTTTGTCTCTCTTGTTTTGTGTTTTATTATATCTTGTATTATGTTTCTGCATTTATAAAGTCTTGAACATGTAGGAATAGATATGTTTTTCATTTTTATTCCTAATACTAGTATCAAAGTTAGGATTTGCTTTACCTTTTGATACCTATGAGCCTTGTTGATCCCCAACATTATTTTCTTAGAAAAGAACCCAATAATTCATGCCAAGACCAAACATATTGATGTACAATATCAATTTATGAGAGACATGGTTGAGGATGGTAGGGTGACACTGATAAAGATAGAGACTTTGATGAATGTTGTAGATTCATTGACTAAGCCTATGAGCATAGAGAAGTTCAGATGGTGTTCAGAGTATATGGACTTTTTGGCCCCTAGTAGTTAAGTTCATGTTGGTATGGTTCCTCTAAGTCTTCCAAGGTATTTGACAAGTGATATAATTTTGGTAATTGAGGTGTCTCAACCTTGATAAGTCAGGACACTATTCATGAATTACTATTCACAAATCATTATTCATGAGCTACTCTTCATAGTCACTATTTATGTGATGAGTTGGTAGTGGTGAGTTAGAAATGACTATGCAGGTGATGTGGTAGGGGATGTAGGTGATGATGTGGATTGTGGATGAGTTGGCATGTCCTATGGAGGAATCTACATGAGATAAAACTGATGCGAATGAAGTGGGGTGTCCCACTCCACTAAGGGAAAAATTGGGTGTCTTTAGTGATTCACATGATTTACTTTTAGTGAAAAATGACAAGGATAGATATGGGGTGCATTTCTTAGTTGGCCTCATGATCTTGAGTGGGGGACAAGTCAAAAAGGTGAGTGGAGCACTAGTTTTGGAAGCATGTGAAAGTGGAGGATGATTTAGCAAAGTGGAGGATCCACTTTTGCCCTGTACACAAGACAACAAAACATGCCACTATTCATCAATAGTGATCCCACTAAAGGTGGTGCATTTTTTGCCTTATTCATGAAGTTATTCCCTCATTCCTTTCTCCTTCTCATTTGTAAAATCTATAAGTAAGATTTCACTCCTTTATAGAGTGTATAAGTTAAGCTTTATAATCTAATAAGGTATAAGTAGCTAAACTTTGTAAGCTAAGTAAGCTAGAGAGTTGTGCAAGGCACTAAATTTTCGAATCAGTTCTTATCCTAGTTGGATATTGGTGATACTCCTGTGAAGGCTTGCTCTACAATTATATGGTGTAATATTATTGATTTCTATAATATATTGAGTTGCTTTGGAGTATGGGGTCTTTCTCCCAAAAGGGTTTTCCCCACATAATCACTTGTTATGGTATGTTTTTATTTTTAGTTGTATGTGTTTTCTTATAATTTTGTAACAAGTTCAAATTAGTTTTCATATTCTCCTTTCAATTTTTAGTGTAAGGAATTTTTTCACTATCTTATATCCCTTTCAAACCCAAGGTTTAAAATAAATCAAAATCAATATCCAAGCTTTGATTTTCATAATTTTAGAATTATGTAACTTTATACTTTGAAGACAACTTTATAATTATGTATATTAGAACCAATGTCATGTATATCTATGGCTTATAGGACCTTAAATAAATATATTCAAACAATAGTGGGAACCCATTTGAATTCAAAAAATGGGGTGTGTGTGTGTTAAGTCAAAACAAATGGCAACTCAGTGGGGAATACTCTTAAATATTTGAGAACCTATAAGCTTAGTAATGCATCATAACATAATTACAGCTTTAGCAAGAAAAAAATGAGTAAACTAGTCCCTACAAAAATACTTTTCCTTCCCCATGCAACATACTAACACTTTAAATTTATAAGATTTGTGTATGTGATTTTATGAGATTTATTTTCTCTTGTTATGAGATTTTTTAACAAAGTCCTAGATAAACACGGTACATTTTATTTTGACTTTAGATTTTATAACCAAATAGTAAGGAAAGACTAGGCATTACTCTACTACTAGCCAACCATCCATAGCCCTAACAAAGATACCTCTAATTCCACTCTAAACCTTCCTCTAATGCCATCCAAGCATCCATAGCCTCAGTAAAGATTACTTGAATCACCCATCTTCTATAAGTTTTCATGATTTTTTTTACAGAACACAAATAGAATAAGGGTTGGTAATCACCATTGGTTGGTTGTATGTATAAAAAACATATTTTAATCAACATGTCCCTACCAATATGCATCCACTTCTATGTTTATTGTCTCCCATCCAAATTTTAGCATGTAATAGTGTAGTTGATCTTTAGAAATGGAATGTCTTTATAAAATTTGCATGGGTATATCAGAGTAAATCCTAATTTTATAGCAAACTTACACAATCTAATTAAACCTAATTCAGTCATAGTATGTACCTCAATCCCAGAAGCTCAAGTACTATTAGAAAAAATCCTTGTGAATGTTAATTGTGCTTATTTTTATATTGTCCCCTTATTTTTAGCAAGTATTTTTTAATTACATCATAGGAAATCTATTAGTTTGATCTATAATTTTGAGAAAACTAATCTATAAAGTATAAGAACTAATCTACCCAAAGTAAAATGGAGAAAGCAAGAAGCACTAATCTAAAAAAATAGGAAAGATTAACCTGGAAAGTGGTAAATATATTATAGAAAGTAGGAAAGATTAACCTAGAAAGAAGGAAATCTATTCTACTCCTACATCTACATCTTCACTTATTGTAATTAAAAATCATCTCCAATTAGAACAACCATCGAATAATGTTTTAAAAACTATCCATTGACTAAAAAAGTGAGGCCATTACCTTGAAGGTCATTCAAGCGGTAAGTATTGTTACCTAGAATTTTAGATATTTGATGTGGACCAATCCATAAAGAATTGGACTTATCATGTTGTCATTTCTTCTCACGTGATTTATCCCATAAAATTTCTAGGTCTAAAATCCTGAAGACCTTGATCGTAGACCTTTTGACAATGGCATCTTTTTTGAAGTTATACAAGGCTTTAGTTAGTGCATCTTCCATCTAGACTATATCAAGTAGTTTGGAATAAATTCTTTCAAATTCCCTCATGTAATATTGCATAAATTGTTATGTTAATATTTTAAGAGTGACAGTGAAAATTGGTTATTATCCATACACTAGCATAAAAGGTGAAGTCTTGAGGGGTTTCTTGTGTCTCATTTTGTCTATCATAGTGCATACTTCAGTAGCAGGTGTCATTCTCTTGATTTATCTTAAGATGATTTCTCAAAGGTATCAATTAGATTATTTTTTATAGATTTAGCTACTCCATTGCCTTATGGATAGTAATTTAAAGATAAATTAAATGTGATTTGGTTACTATAAACTCACTTACTGATGCAGGAGCATCTACGGGTGCATAGTATATTTCATTTGTCTTAAGTATATTGAATGAGTTTTCCTACAAAAAGTTGTAATTCAAACTTTCAAAATGTAATTTGTGCTAGAGAAGGCTAATATTGTTGTAAAAGAAAAGGTAAAAAGTCAATGTAAAAAGTAAAAGAGTGAAAGTGGTTAAAGAAGAATCTCCTACGTTGGGGCTGTTGAGAAAATAAAGGAGGAGTGGTTGAAAATATTTCAACCTTAGTATATTGTTACAAATTAAAAACTATGTTTGTTTTATCTTGAGCCCAAGTTGGGCGTAGAGGTTCGAGAGGAGACTTTTTTTTTTAAAAAGAGAGAGAGTAAGATATGCATTGATCGGATAAGAGGGAGGTAGAGAAGAGGAAGGACAGAAGGAGAATCTCTCATTCAAGGAGAGAGGAAGAATGATCAGCAAGCATGTAAGAATACAGGGATACAAGAAAGAGAAAATTGAGGATTGGATGTGAGAGCAAAAGAAGGTGTGAAGATGTCTAATAAGGCCATTGATCATGGTCATGGATGTATTGATCTCTTTTCTATGTAAGTGCTCTTATTTGATTAAGAAAAATGATGTTGATTTTTATGTCATCTGTAGAACTCTGTTTCAGCTGTAAGCAGGCCTGTGTGTATATAATTTCCCATAAGAGGTTAAAGAATAATGATTAAATTATGGTGTAAGATATGCATGAGGAACCTTTAGGTGCATGCCAAGAACAAGTTGAAAATGGTATTACATGATCAAGAGATCTAAAGAACTTTGTACAAAAAAAAAGGATCTTAAATAGGGTATGTGGTAGGGCCTTCAACTACATGCACAGTCCACTGTCCAAGGATCGCTCAATGTAAAATTAAAATGAATGCAAGGGAGATGTAGGAGTCTGAGAATAGTTTTTTGTAGCATCATTTGCATAGTCCCGATAGGGATTCATTAGTCTATTTAGAAAGTTTTGTGTTTTGAGATTTGGGTGAAGATACAGATCCAAAGAGGATGATCGCCTATTTAGTAAAGGCTTATCCATGACCAATGATGCAAACTGGGATGGGATTTTATTCAGGTCCTAGCCCATGTAAGATACAACTGTAGAGATCGAGTCAAGGTAGAACTCATTTGGAGTAGACTCGAGTCTGTGAGGCTTATATATATCCATTTTGTAAAAAAAACTCTTGGCCATGATGTATGAATATATCATATGCATACACCGAGCTCACAGCTTATATAAAATGGTCTTATATGAATAAATATAACATAGAGTTTTGAATACTCCAATTGGTTCTGAGAATGCAGGCAAAGAGTAAAGCAAAGTAGATAGTGTGAGAAAACATACAAGATTTGTTGACATGGAGATAAATGCATATTTTTAGTATGTTGAAAATGTAGAGAGAGGCTTTATGAGTTCGTTGAAATATTGACTGAAACGGAATGGGTTAAAACAACAAAGAAAAGTTCATCAAAACAAAAGAGCATAATCATGCAGAACCTAGCCAAATAGGTCTGAAGATCATGTTTTATCTTTAAATCTATAAGTTTGTTTTCTCCAAGATTGAATGGGTTTGTATCCTTATATCACGTGAGTAAACTGTCCATATTTAGGAAGAATCTAGATTTTTTTTTTTGAGAAAATATTTTGTCAATATTGTAGTTTAGCCCTATTTGACGTCTGATGATAGTGCATCATTTTTGGTATCAGAGCAAAAGAGATCTTTGGGATGGTTGCATTTGTTAATTATGTTTCATCAATAAAGAGTTGTTACAGGATTTGGCAAAAGGATCAACACAACAAAGAACTAGAAGACCCTGTTGAGGAAAGGTATGAGTAACCTTTGATATTTGATTTGAGTTTATTGTGTTTGAGAAGAAAACAGGTGAAAAGGGAGTCTTAAAGCCATTGAGGGTTGACAAGAGAGAAGAGAAACTTGGAAAGCTTAAAACTAAGGGAGCAAGTGAATGCTCAAGAGAAAGATCCAAAGCAAGGTAAGCTTGGATTTGTGAAATTATTGATATTTGGTAAAAGTAGTCTCATATTGTAGACCATTGACTCAGTGTGAAGCTCAATAAAACCATTAAGTAGGATCAAAAGACTAGGATGCAAAAGGACTAGGTGAGATCAAGGAGATTGTCAAAAGACCAGTCAAGGAGAAAGGCTTGGGTGAGACAAGTGGACCTAAAGGGATCAAGAGATTAAGGTGGAAAAGACTTGGGTGAAGATCTCAGAAATGGAAACATTGCTGAGAAAAGAGGAGAGCAGCAAGATACATGAGGGTACTAAAAAGGAAGAAAGCATCCAAAAGAAGAGAGGTATGAATAGTAATGGAATTGATAAAGACATTGATAGTTTGAAAAGAGATTCAGCTAATTTTGTAGATAGATATGAGTCTTAGATGCAGATGGACAAGCAAGCATGGGTATGGCCAATGAGGAAGAGGTTGAAGTGGCCAATTGATCTCCTAATGAAGAAGAGAAGAAGGCAAAAGGATATTGCCAAGAAGAGAGAAACCCATAGAGGCTTAAAGAAGATGAGAAGGTTGCCAAGTGAGCCACAAAAAGAGGAAGATATTGTGAAAAATGATCTCATTATGGAGAACAAGAGAAGAGAAGAAAGAAAAGATAAAGTTTCAGGAAGAACACTTGAGAAGATGAGAGTGTTGACGAAGAGAGCACTCATAAGGACCTTGTGGTCTCTTGTTTTTACATCTAATGTTGTCTTTGAATGGGTAATTGTAGATATGAGAAGCTTTGTGCAGAAGGTCTAGAGAAAGGCCTTAAAGAATGAAGAGATTGGTGCAAGAGAAGACACCAAGTGCACAAGTGAATGTGTAAGAGAAAAGAAAAAGTTTGTTGTTGTTGATAAGGAAGAAGGAGTACATTGTTTAAAGCATGAGGAAGGTGTTGAGGACCCCATACAAGTAAGAGGAGAGATAAAGGTGAAGATGAATTCCATGATGCCATGGAATATCAAGAAGAGGCAAGAGAACAATAAAGCACAAAGGAAGAGAAAGATTGCTCCATGGATCAAGCTATTAACGAGGTAAATGAAGTGTTAAAACCTGATTTTGATTGTTATTGTAAGCATGAAGCTGCTAATGTATAGGTGCCAGAGTTAAGGAAGATTATAGAGCCCTCAAAAAGAGAATTTAACCATGGGTACATAATGCCAAAATGGTTCAAGAAGCACACATTCCAGCAACAGGTACTTAAAGAGGAAAATTTGATGTCTAAGACTGATTTTCATCATATTTTTAAGATAAATGCAGTTGTACAAGATTGTAAAAATATAAACAAGATTGTTATCTCAGTGTTAGCCAAAGAGCATGGTTATAAAGTGCATGAATGGCTCAAGGGATCAACAAATATAAAGAAGGACATAAAGCTCAATCAAAATGAAGAATCAAGCAAGAAGCAAATACAAAGTATGAAGGAAGAGGTAGAATGCAAAGTGAGCAAGGCCAGCTATCAAGCAAGACAACATGAAGATGTTAAAGAGAATAAATTGGTTGGTGAATTGAACAAGTGTCATCCTAAAACTATGAAGAAGGTATGGATGGCTAAAGGTGAGAAAGAAAACTTCTCAAAGAATAATGAGGTAGAGCATGAGGATACAAAGATGAAAGGTAAGTCAATTGCTTGCAATGAATGGGATAATGATGTTTTTGAATCATTTAATGATCTTTTTATGGAAAATTAGGAATGTAAAATATCTATGAAAACTAATGAGCAACAAGGAGAGAGTTCCAAGAAGATGGATGATGAAAGTGGAGATGTGAAATCAGTTCACATGTTTGAAAAGAACAAGGAGACATAAGGTAATAGTGTTCTTATTATTTTTGATACGTATATTGAGGATGATGAAGTTTATTTGTATGAAGAAACCATAAAGTAGATGAATGTATTTATAGAGGATGAAAGACAATTTGGTCCTAAGTTTGATATAGGACATGAATATTTGGATGAGCTTGTGTTGAGTGAAGAGTTGAAGAGGATAGAAGAGTTTTTGAATCCTCCAAGAAAGTTGTTTAGAGACACATATCAACATGGTGTCACCATTGATCAGATGGAAAATGAATTGAGGCAAGAATAAAGAAAGATGGTGAGGGCAGATTTGGACAAAGAAGAACAGCATGAAGATAATAAAGGGGCTTCATGGCCTCAAGTTTTTTCTACTAAGGTTGCTTTTGATGTTTTGAATGCAGGTATGGAAGTTGTTGAAGTAAATGATAACCATAACTCAATGAATGCGCTAATAAACCAAGAAGGCAAAGAAAACTTTGGAGACACATATGAAGATGAAACATGGACATGGAAGATTACAGCTGAGAACGAGATGAGAAGAATGAAATACAAGAAGGAAAAGAAAAACCAAAGAAAGAAGAAAGATTGGTTTGAGAAAACCAATGATTTTGAAAATGACTTTGCATTATGTGTAGGAATGAAAAAGAAGAGCGAAAAAAGAATCAAATGTGGTGCTATGGAACATGTGCATCAATATGAAGAAATAGTTGAGTCAGAGAATAATTGATGGCTTTTAATTGCAGTAAAAAGAGTAAATAAGCATACATGATTAGGGGCTCATGACAAGTTTCAAGCATGGTAGTCTGATGCTAGAGCATCTACGGGTGCATAGTATATTTCATTTGTCTTAAGTATATTGAATGAGTTTTCCTACAAAAAGATGTAATTCAAACTTTCAAATTGTAATTTGTGTTAGAGAAGGTTAATATTGTTGTAAAAGAAAAGGTAAAAAGTCAATGTAAAAAGTAAAAGAGTGAAAGTGGTTAAAGGAGAATCTCCTACATTGGGGCTGTTGAGAAAATAATGGAGTGGTTGAAAATATTTCAACCTTAGTATATTATTAAAAATTAAAAACTGTGTTTGTTTTATCTTGAGCCCAAGTTGTGCGTAGAGGTTAGGGAAGAGACTTTTTTTTTTTAAAAAAGAGAGCATAAGACATGCATTGCTCGGATTAGAGGGAGGTAGAGAAGAGGAAGGACAAAAGGAGAATCTCTCATTCAAGGAGAGAGGAAGAATGATCAGCATGCATGTAAGAATGCAGAAATACAGGAAAGAGAAAATTGAGGATTGGATGTGAGAGCAAAAGAAGGTGTGAAGATGTCTAATAAGGCCATTGATCATGGTCATGGATGTATTGATCTCTTTTCTATGTAAGTGCTCTTATTTGATCAAGAAAAATGATGTTGATTTTTATGTCATCTGTAGAACTCTATTTCAGCTATAAGCATGCCTCTGTGTATATAATTTTCCATAAGAGCTTAAAGGATAATGATTACATTATGGTGTAAGATACGCATGAGGAAGCTTTAGGTGTATGCCAAGAATGAGTTAAAAATGGTATTACATGATCAAGAGATTTAAAGAACTCTGTACAAAAAAAAAGGATCTTAAACAGGGTATGTGGTAGGGCTTTGAAATACAGGCACAATCCACTGCCCAAGGATCGCTCAATGTAAAATTAAAATGAATGTGAGGGAGATGTAGGAGTCTGAGAATATTTTACTATAGCATCATTTGCATAGTCCCAATAGGGATTCATTAGTCTATTTAGAAAGTTTTGTGTTTTGAGCTTTGGGTGAAGATACAGATCCAAAGAAGATGATCACCTATTTAGTAAAGGCTTATCCATGACCAATGATGCAGACTGGGATAGGATTTTATTCAGGTCCTAGCCCGTGTAAGATACAACTGTAGAGATCAAGTCAAGGTAGAACTCGTTTGGAGTAGACTCGAGTCTGTGAGGCTTATATATATCCATCTTGTTAAAAAAACTCTTGGCCGTGATGTATGAATATATCATATGCATACACCGAGTTCACAGCTTATATAAAATGGTCTTATATGAATAAATATAACATAGAGTTCTGAATACTCCAATTGGTTCTGAGAATGTAGGCAAAGAGTAGAACACAGTAGATAGTGTGAGAGAACATACGAGCTTCGTTGACATGGAGATAAACACATATTTTTAGTATTTTGAAAATGCAGAGAGAGGCTTTATGAGTTCATTGAAATCTTGACTGAAACGGAATGGGTTGAAACAGCTGAGAAAAGTTCATCAAAACAAAAAAGCATAATCATGCAGAACCTAGCCAAATAGGTCTGAAGATCATGTTTTATCTTTAAATCTATAAGTTTGTTTTCTCCAAGATTGAATGAGTTTGTATCCTTATATCACGTGAGTAAACTATCCAAATTTAAGAAAAATCCAGATAATATTTTTTAGAAAATATTTTGTCAATATTGTAGTTTATCTCTGTTTACAGTCTGATGACAACGCATCATTTTTGGTATCAGAGCCAAAGAGATCTTTGGGATGGTTGCATTTGTTAATGATGTTTCATCAATAAAGAGTTGTTATAGGATTTGGCAAAAGGATCAATAGGACAAAGCACTAGAAGACCCTATTGAGGAAAGGTATGAGTAACCTCTGATATTTGATTTGAGTTTATTGTGTTTGAGAAGAAAACAGGTGAAAAGGGAGTCTTAAAGCCATTGAGGGTTGACAAGAGAGAAGAGAAACTTGGAAAGCTCAAAAATAAGGGAGCAAGTGAATGCTCAAGAGAAAGATCCAAAGCAAGGTAAGCTTGGATTTGTGAAATTATTGATATTTGGTTAAAGCAGTGTCATATTGCAAACCATTGACTCAGTGTGAAGCTCAATAAAACCATTAAGTACGATCAAAATACTAGGATGCAAAAGGCCTAGGTGAGATCAAGGAGATTGTCAAAAGACCAGTCAAGGAGAAAGGCTTGGGTGAGACAAGTCAACCTAAAGGGATCAAGAGACCAAGGTGGAAAAGACTTGGGTGAAGATCTAAAAAATGGAAATATTGCTGAGAAAAGAGGAGAGCGGGAATGTACATGAGGGTAATAAGAAGGAAGAAAGCATCTGGAAGAAGAAAGGTATGAATAGTAATGGAATTGATAAAGAGATTGATAGTATGAAAAGAGATTTAGCTAATTTTGTAGATAGATATGAGTCTTAGATGCAGATGGACAAGCAAGCATGGGTATGGCGAATGAGGAAGAGGTTGAAGTGGCCAATTGATCTCCTATTGAAGACGAGAAGAAGGCAAAAGGATATTGCCAAGAAGAGAGAAACCCATAGAGGCTTGAAGAAGATGAGAAGGTTGCCAAGTGAGCAACAAAAAGAGGAAGAGATTGTGAAAAATGTTCTCATTGTGGAGAACAAGAGAAGAGAAGAAAGAAAAGATAAAGTGTCAGGAAGAACACTTGAGAAGATGAGAGTGTTGATGAAGAGAGCACTCATAGGGACCTTGTGGTCTCTATTTTTTACATCTAATGTTGTCTTTGAATGGGTAATTATAGGTATGAGCAGCTTTGTGCAGAAGGTCCAGAGAAAGGCCTTAAAGAATGAAGAGATTGGTGCAAGAGAAGACACCAAGTGCACAAGTGAATGTGTAAGAGAAAAGAAAAAGTTTGTTGTTGTTGATAAGGAAGAAGGAGTACATTATTTAAAGCATTAAGAAGGTATTGAGAACCCCATACAAGCAAGAGGAGAGATAGAAGGTGAAGATGAATTCTATGATGCCGTGGAATATCAAGAAGAGGCAAGAGAACAACAAAGCACAAAGGAAGAGAAAGATTGCTCCATGGATCAAGCTATCAAAGAGGTAAATGAAGTTTTAAAACCTGATTTTGATCATTATTGTAAGCATGAAGCTACTAATGTAGAGGTGCCAGAGTTAAGGAAGATGATAGAGCCCTCAAGAAGAGAATTTAACCATGGGTACATAATGCCAAAATGGTTAAAGAAGCACACATTCCAGCAACAGGTACTTAAAGAGGAAAATTTGATGTCTAAGACCGATTTTCATCATATTTCTAAGATAAATGTAGTTATACAAGATTGTGAAAATATAAATAAGATTGCTATCTCAATGTTAGCCAAAGAGCATGGTTATAAAGTGCATGAATGGATCAAGGTATCAACAAATATAAAGAAGGACATAAAGCTCAATAAAAATGAAGACTCAAGCAAGAAGCAAATACAAAGCATGAAGGAAGAGGTAGAATGCAAAGTGAGCAAGGCCAGCTATCAAGCAAGACAACATGAAGATGTCAAAGAGAATAAATTGGTTGGTGAATTGAACAAGTGTCATCCTAAAGCTATGAAGAAGGTATGGATGGCTAAAGGTGAGAAAGAAAACTTCTCAAAGAATAATGAGGTGGAGCATGAGGATACAAAGATGAAAGGTAAGTCAATTGCTTGTAATGAATGGGATAATGATGTTTTTGAATCATTTCATGATCTTTTTATGGAAAATGAGGAATGTAAAATATCTATGAAAACTAATGTGCAATAAGGAGAGAGTTCCAAGAAGATGGATGATGAAATTGGAGATGTGAAATCAGTTCACATGTTTGAAAAGAACAAGGAGACACAAGGTAATAGTGTTCCTATTGTTTTTTATAAGTATATTGATGATGATGAAGAAGTTGATTTGTATGAAGAAACCATAAAGTGGATGAATGTATTTATAGAGGATGAAAGACAATTTGGTCCTAAGTTTTATATAAGACATGAAGATTTGGATGAGCTTGTGTTGAGTGAAGAGTTGAAGAGGATAGAAGAGTTGTTGAATCCTCCAAGAAATTTGTGTAGAGACACATATCAACATGGTGGCACCATTGATCAGATAGAAAATGAATTGAGGCAAGAACAAAGAAAGATGGTGAGGGAAGATTTGGATAAAGAAGAACAGCATGAAGACAACCAAGGGGCTTCATGGCCTCAAATTTTTTCTACTAAGGTTGCTTTGGATTTTTTGAATGCAGGTATGGAAGTTGTTGAAGTAAATGATAACCATAACTCAATGAATGTGTTGATAGACCAAGAAGGCAAAGAAAAATTTGGAGACACATATGAAAATGAAACATGGACATGGAAGATTCCAGCTGAGAAAGAGATGAGAAGAAGGAAATACAAGAAGAAAAATAAAAACCAAAGAAAGAAGAAAGATTGGTTTGAGAAAACCAATGATTTTGAAAATGACTTTGCATTATGTGTAGGAATGAAAAAGAAGTCCAAGAAAAGAATCAAATGTGGTGCTATGGAACATGTGCATCAATATGAAGAAATAGATGAGGCAAAGAACAATGGATGGCTTTTAATTCCAGCAAAAAGAGCAAATAAGCATACATGAGCAGGGGCTCATGAAAATTTTCAAGCATGGTAGTCTGATGCAGGAGCATCTACGGGCGCATAGTATATTTCATTTGTCTTAAGTATATTGAATGTGTTTTCTTACAAAAAGTTGTAATTCAAACTTTCAAATTTTAATTTGTGTTAGAGAAGGTTAATATTGTTGTAAAAGAAAAGGTAAAAAGTCAATGTAAAAAGTAAAAGAGTGAAAGTGGTTAAAGGAGAATCTCCTACGTTGGGGCTATTGAGAAAATAAAGGAGTGGTTGAAAATATTTCAACCTTAGTATATTGTTACAAATTAAAAACTATGTTTGTTATATCTTGAGCCCAAGTTGGGCGTAGAGGTTACGGAGGAGATTTTTTAAAAAAAAAGAGAGTAAGATATGCATTGAGCAGATAAGAGGGAGGTAGAGAAGAGGAAGGATAGAAGGAGAATCTCTCATTCAAGGAGAGAGGAAGAATGATCAGGCAGCATGTAAGAATGCAGGAATATAAGAAAGAGAAAATTGAGGATTGGATGTGAGAGCAAAAGAAGGTGTGAAGATGTCTAATAAGGCCATTGATCATGGTCATGGATGAATTGATCTCTTTTCTGTGTAAGTGCTCTTATTTGATCAAGAAAAATGATGTTGATTTTTATGTCACCTGTAGAACTCTGTTTCAGCTGTAAGCAGGCCTGTGTGTATATAATTTCCCATAAGAGCTTAAAGAATAATGATTACATTACGGTGTAAGATATGCATGAGGAACCTTTACGTGTATGCCAAGAACAAGTTGAAAATGGTATTACAGGATCAAGAGATCTAAAGAGCTCTGTACAAAAAAAAAAAAAAAAAAAAGAGGATCTTAAACAGGGTATGTGGTAGGGCTTTCAAATACATGCATAGTCCACTGTCCAAGGATCGCTCAATGTAAAATTAAAATGAATGCGAGGGAGATGTAAGAGTCTGAGAATAGTTTTCTATAGCATCATTTGCATAGTCTTGATAGGGATTCATTAGTCTATTTAGAAAGTTTTGTGTTTTGAGCTTTGGGCGAAGATACAGATCCAAAGAGGATGATCACCTATTTAGTAAAGGCTTATCCATGACCAATGATGCAGACTGGGATGGGATTTTATTCAGGTCCTAGCCCGTGTAAGATACAAGTGTAGAGATCGAGTCAAGGTAGAACTCATTTGGAGTAGACTCGAGTCTATGAGGCTTATATATATCCATTTTGTAAAGAAAACTCTTGGCCATGATGTATGAATATATCATATGCATACACCGAGCTCACAGCTTATATAAAATGGTCTTATATGAATAAATATAACATAGAGTTTTGAATACTCCAATTGGTTCTAAGAACGCAGGCAAAGAGTAAAGCAAAGTAGATAGTGTGAGCAAACATACAAGATTCGTTGACATGGAGATAAACGCATATTTTTAGTATGTTCAAAATTTAGAGATAGGCTTTATGAGTTTGTTGAAATCTTGACTGAAATGGAATGGGTTAAAACAACTGAGAAAAGTTCATCAAAACAAAAGAGCATAATCATGCAGAACCTAGCCAAATAGGTCTAAAGATCATGTTTTATCTTTAAATCTATAAGTTTGTTTTCTCCAAGATTGAATGGGTTTGTATCCTTATATCACGTGAGTAAACTGTCCAAATTTAGGAAGAATCTAGAAAATATTTTTTTGAGAAAATATTTTGTCAATATTGCAGTTTAGCCTTGTTTGTAGTCTGATGATAGCGCATCATTTTTGGTATCAGAGCCAAAGAGATCTTTGGGATGGTTGCATTTGTTAATGATGTTTCATCAATAAAGATTTGTTACAAGATTTGGCAAAAGGATCAACATGACAAAGAACTAGAAGACCCTGTTGAGGAAAGGTATGAGTAACCTTTGATATTTGATTTGAGTTTATTGTGTTTGAGAAGCAAACAGGTGAAAAGGAAGTCTTAAAGCCATTGAGGCTTGACAAGAGAGAAGAGAAACTTTGAATGCTCAAAAGTAAGGGAGCAAGTGAATGCTCAAAAGAAAGATCCAAAGCAAGGTAAGCTTGGATTTGTGAAATTATTGATATTTGGTTAAAGCAGTGTCATATTGCAGACCATTGACTTAGTTTGAAGCTCAATAAAACCATTAAGTAGGATCAAAATACTAGGATGCAAAAGGCCTAGGTGAGATCAAGGAGATTGTCAAAAGACCAGTCAAGGAAAAAGGCTTGGGTTAGACAAGTGGACCTAAAGGGATCAAGAGATTAAGGTGGAAAAGACTTGGGTGAAGATCTTAGAAATGGAAATATTGCTGAGAAAAGAGCAGAGCAGCAAGATACATGAGGGTACTAAGAAGGAAGCAAGCATCTAGAAGAAGAGAGGTATGAATAGTAATGGAATTGATAAAGAGATTGATAGTTTAAAAAGAGATTTAGCTAATTTTGTAGATAGATATGAGTCTTGGATGGAGATGGACAAGCAAGCATGGGTATGGCCAATGAGTTAGAGGTTGAAGTGGCAAATTGATCTCCTATTGAAGAGGAGAAGAAGGAAAAAGGATATTGCCAAGAAGAGAGAAACCCATAGAGGCTTGAAGAAGATGAAAAGGTTGCCAAGTGAGCCACAAAAAGAGGAAGAGATTTTGAAAAATGTTCTCATTGTGGAGAACAAGAGAAGAGAAGAAAGAAAAGATACAGTGTCAGGAAGAACACTTGAGAAGATGAGAGTGTTGATGAAGAGAGCACTCACAGGGACCTTGTGGTCTCTTGTTTTTACATCTAATGTTGTCTTTGAATGGGTAATTGGAGGTATGAGCAGCTTTGTGCAGAAGGTCCAGAGAAAGGCCTTAAAGAATGAAGAGATTGGTGCAAGAGAAGACACCAAGTGCACAAGTGAATGTGTAAGAGAAAAGAAAAAATTTGTTGTTGTTGATAAGGAAGAAGGAGTACATTGTTTAAAGCATTAGGAAGGTATTGAGGACCCCATACAAGCAAGAGGAGAGATAGAAGGTGAAGATGAATTCTATGATGCCATGGAATATCAAGAAGAGGCAAGACAACAATAAAACACAAAGGAAGAGAAAGATTGCTCCATGGATCAAGCTATCAAAGAGGTAAATGAAGTGTTAAAACCTGATTTTGATCATTATTGTAAGCATGAAGCTACTAATTTACAGGTGCCAGATTTAAGGAAGATGATAGAGCCCTCAAAAAGAGAATTTAACCATGGGTACATAATGCCAAAATGGTTCAAGAAGCACACATTCCAGCAACAGGTACTTAAAGAGGAAAATTTGATGTCTAAGACTGATTTTCATCATATTTCTAAGATAAATGCAGTTATACAAGATTGTGAATATATAAACAAGATTGTTATGTCAGTGTTAGCCAAAGAGCATGGTTATAAAGTGCCAGAATGGCTCAAGGAATCAAAAAATATAAAGAAGGACATAAAGCTCAATCAAAATGAAGAATCAAGCAAGAAGCAAATACAAATCATGAAAGAAGAGGTAGAATGCAAAGTGAGCAAGGCCAGTTATCAAGCAAGACAACATGAAGATGTCAAAGAGAAGAAATTGGTTGGTGAATTGAACAAATGTCATCCTAAATCTATGAAGAAGGTATGGATGGCTAAAGGTGAGAAAGAAAACTTCTCAAAGAATATTGAGGTAGAGCATGAGGATACAAAGATGAAAGGTAAGTCAATTGCTTGCAATGAATGGGATAATGATGTTTTTGAATCATTTAATGATCTTTTTATGGAAAATGAGGAATGTAAAATATCTATGAAAACTAATGTGCAACAAGGAGAGAGTTCCAAGAAGATGGATGATGAAAGTGGAGATGTGAAATCAGTTCACATGTTTGGAAAGAAAAAGGAGACACAAGGTAATAGTGTTCCTATTGTTTTTGATAAGTATATTGATGATGATGAAGAAGTTGATTTGTATGAAGAAACCATAAAGTGGATGAATATATTTATAGAGGATGAAAGACAATTTGGTCTAAGTTTGGTATAGGACATGAAGATTTGGATGAGCTTGTGTTGAGTGAAGAGTTGAAGAGGATAGAAGAGTTGGTGAATCTTCCAAGAAAGTTGTGTAGAGACACATATCAACATGGTGGCACCATTGATCAGATAGAAAATGAATTGAGGCAAGAACAAGAAAGATGGTGAGGGCAGATTTGGACAAAGAAGAACATCATGAAGACAATCAAGGGGCTTCATGGCCTCAAGTTTTTTCTA